>LPNX010935756.1:48452-131314 GCA_001517045.1 Pseudotsuga menziesii | reverse complement strand
ATATATATCGCAGCAAAACATGATATATATATATAGGTCGCAGCAACTATGACCGCGCGGGCTTTCCACGAACCATTCGATGTTCCACCTTGACGATGCGCAGACCGCCAGAATGTTGCCCACTAACTACGCGAGCATGTTACAACTGCGCGGCCCATGCTATAACTACGCGGCCCATGTGATAAGCTGCGCGGCCCATGTGATAACTGCGCACCATGTGATAACTGCGCGCCATGTGATAACTACGCGAGCTATTCACATCTTAACCGCCAAGCTTAGTCCTCGCACTATGTTTAGCATATGAGTTAAAAACATATGGTATGTTCTTTGAACCATAGATTAATACCCATTGTACCATATTGGATCAGTGTAATTTTTTGAAGATGAATAATCCACCGGATCATTCCTCCCCATTGGAGAGCTTTTGGACCACCAAAAGCTTGAATCATTCTACAAGTAAGTGAGGGTACAGCTCCCTCACTTTTCCAATCTCCATCCATCTTTCCTTGCTAGGATGCATGCCTTTAAGCCCCACTCGAAGGTACTCAGCATTCCCCCTTCGTGAAGTCCTTACATTTCTGTCAAGAATAACATCATCCAGCAACTCTTTCATGTATTTAGGTGCCATCTCATCAACTGAAGGAATCTGTATGTTAGTTTCCTCATCCATGATCATAGGAGGCTCATACAGTTTAAGATTCTCAACATTGATAACTGAATAAATTCGCATGTATGGAGGTAAATTCAAGCGAAAAGCATTAGTACCGATATTTTCAAAGATCTCAAAAGGACCATACCTGATAGGCTTAATATTTTTACCTTCTCCTTTCATTCTTTCTTTGGTGATATGTAACCAAACTCTGTCACCAACCTAAAATTGATGATCAATTCGATGCTTGTCATGCCTAGCTTTGTACTTTGCCTGTCTCTTCTCTAACTGTTCTTGAACTGCTTGCTGCACCGCTTGGATTCTCTGAATGAATCTTAGAGCTTTATCTGCATCATGATGTACATCCACTGCATCTTTGCCGAAAGAAAAGTCCACCGGTGTTTTTGGAAGATAACCAAAACAAGTTTCAAAAGGAGATCTTTTCGTGGAAGAATGAACTGCATGATTGTAAGCATGACGTATGTACTGCAACTGCTCAATCCCAAAGTTTAGGATGTTTACTACAATATCCTCTTAGCAGCTGAACCACTATTCTGTTTACTACCTCTGTTTGTCCATCAGTCTGTGGATGAAAAGATGTACTTTTCTTAAGTTTAGTATCCATAAGCTCCCATAAAGCTGACCAGAATTCTCCCAAGAACCAGGAATCCCGATCAGATACAATAGACATGGGTAGCCCAAAATGTACGCAAACATTCTGAAAGAATAGTTGAGCTGTTTGTTCAGCAGTGATCTGTTTGTTGCATGGAATTAAGACACACATTTTGCTAAATCTGTCCACAACAACATATAGGTAATCATGCCCTTTTCTAGACATAGGTAGTCCACCTACAAATTCCATAGAAATGTTTTCCCATGGATGAGAAGAAACTGGAAGAGGGGTGTACAAACCCAATTTCCTATTGCTAGGCTTACTTGTTGCACACATAACACATTTTTCTAATCCTTTCCTTTAAAGTGTCGAAGGCTCTCTGATGCTTGCCTCCCCACTGGAAAATTTCTTTAACGCTTTTCAACGCATGTAATGGCACAGCAATGGAAGAAAACCTTGAAATGAATTTCCTCCAATACTGAACCGCACCTAGAAAACTTCTGATTTTAGTAATAGTGTTAGGCCGTGGCCATTTTACAATGATAGCAACCTTGGCTGGGTCCACTTGCAGGTGGCCTCCACCAATAATATGGCCCAGATGTACTATAGAAGTTTTAGCAAATTCACATTTAGACATTTTTACATAAAGCTTCTCCTTCCTCACTACATCTAAAACTTTCTTCACATGTACAATATGCTCTTCCCAGGTTTTTCTAAACACCAGGATATCATCCAGATATACAATTACAAAATCATGAATGAATGAACGAAAGACATCATTCATGACCCGCATGAAAGTAGCAGGTGCGTTATAGAGCCCGAAAGGCATCACAAGCCATTCATACAAACCCTGTTTTGTTTTAAACGTTGTTTTCCAAGCATCATTTTCAGCAACCCTGATTTGATGATACCCACTATGCAGATCCAATTTTGTAAAGTAAGTTGCATGTTTCAACTGATCAAGCAAATCATCAATGCGAGGAAGAGGATACCTGGTTTTAATGGTGATTTTGTTAAGGGCCCTATAATTGATGCACATCCTCCAAGACCCATCCTTCTTCGGAACCAAGACTATAGGAGAGCCACAAGGAGAAGTGCTTGGCCATATGACCCCCTTCTTAATCAGCTCCTGAACCTGCTTCTTGATTTCCTCATTCTGCATTACAGACATCCGATACATAACTATGTTCAGGAGTGGCACATCCTGCTGCAAATGTATCTCATGCTGAATCTCTCTCTTTGGTGGTAACCCTTTCGGATCTTGAAACAAATCATCATACTCAGAAATGATTTCAATCATTTCATATTTCTGTTTAGGATCACATCCTTCAAAAGATTTAGAGATCTCATCATTTTTCACCTTAACCATCATTAACACAAAATTCTTACTAGAATTTACTAGCCTCTTCATTTGTCCTGCAGAAACTATTGCTAGATTGGTTTTTATCTTATGTGCTCGTACAATATATTCTACACCCTCTTTTAAAATATGATACTTATTCTGCTCTCTATAAAAGACTGCTTTCCGGTCATACAAATATGGACTCCCAAGTACTATCCCACAAATTTCAAGTGGTACTACATCTAGTTCTACTTCATCCATGAACTTTTTAGTAATTGCAAACTTTAATACACATTTCTTTGTAACTTGTAATTGTGTATCATTAGTAATTAACCCAACCTAGAGGATAGGGTTTTCCATGAGGCATAGTAACTAAATGCAATTTCTTAACCACTTCTTTTGATATCAGATTTACTTGTGAACCACTATCAAACAATGTATCAATCTTTGTGTGATTTGCAATGACACGAACATGAAACAGTGCACTTCTATTTTTATCATTTTGCTTAGAAGTAGATGGAAGATTTGTAATTGCACTAGAACTCGATTTTGCATCAATGGGAAGTGAGATACTTTGATTCTCACCCTGGATTCTAACAACTGTAACCTTTGTTTCATCACCTGAGTTAGATCCCAAGTCCTGAATAACTGCTGCAGTAGCTTTTGCTTTGCCTTTATCTTTGTTTCCTCCATAATTATTTGGCCTTAATTCCGGATGAATTTTCCAACACTTAGAGACATCACGTCCCTTCTGACAATGCGAACATGAAGACTTTTCACCCTCTTTCTTAACAGTAGCCATCTTCTTTTTCCCCGTATCTTTACCTTTCGATTTGCTGTCAAATTTAAAAGATTTCTTCACAAAAGTATCATTAGCATGCTTCCCCCTAGCTTCTAAATGTGTAGCTTGAACACATACATCATCCAAAGTACCGGGGTTAAACATCAACAAAGTATGTCGCAAATAAGAATGCATGCCACCAATGTACTTAAGAAGAGTTTCCTGTGTATCCAATGCAACATTCAATGCAATAGCCCTCTTTCTAAATTCATGAGTATATTCTTGAATGCTTTGTCCTTTAGCTTGTCTAAAACTTTTCCAGCTCATTATTAATTGCTGCATATGACCTAAAGGATAAAATTGCTTCCTTAATACTTCAATGAATTCATTCCAAACTGAAATAATTTTACCATTCTTTCGAACATCTTGCTGAATCTTTCTCTCTCACCAAGTAAGAGCCATTCCACTCATTCTCAAAGTGGCCAATTGAATTCTAGAAGGGTCATCAGTAATGCCCTGCACCCTGCAATATGCTTCAAGCTGCTTGATACAATTGTCTAACTTTTCAGCATCTAAATCTCCATTATAAATTGGCAATTCAAATTTCACATCCAATTTGAAATAAGGCATATTAGGACTTGCATTATTTGAATGAGAAGTATGAGAAGAAGAGAAAGTTTGATTAGGTTCAGGAGGATCACCATCACCTCCTACTCCTTTACCCTTTTCTTCCTTCTTCACTTTTGCATCTTTGGATGAAGATCCTTCTTCCTTCTGCTTCCTTTCTAGTCGCTCATCGAGTAGAATTTCCATCATGGCTTTCGTGCTCATAAAAGCCTCCAAAAATCAGTTTTTGAAATAACAGGTTTTTCCCGTTCTGTATGTCCTTCTTCTTCCCCTCGTGGAGAATACATGGTTCTTGAGAATGTTCTCCTTGAGCCAATCTCAGGATCTGCTTTAATTATTTCTCCTTCACCATGCTTTAACCTGAACCTGGTAAGCATTCAAAAACTTGCACAAGAAGTCAACCTGCTCTGATACCATAATATGATCCGTCGGATCTCAACTTGAGTGCATTAAAAGTTTTGTTTAAAAGAATGCGTTCAACAAGTTAATTAATGGAACAGCATTAACAGAAATTAAATGCTTGGAACAGGAATGAAAAACAACACTGATAAACAGATATAAAGAAGAAACACAGAATCAAAGAGTCACAAACAGAATTTGATAACAGAGTTCACCCCCTCTACTGGGCTACATCTCCGGGTCCCTCTCCAATGGGTACCGATCCAATTAATCTCTTTAAAATGGTACAAAATGGTTCTGGAATCAACTTCAGCAATTGTAAACAAAATGTTGTACAAAGTCTTTAAGACCTCTCTTCTAGAAATTACAATTAGCCTTCGAAAGGAAAAGAAAGCTAAAAATATAACAGAGAACGTCGACTTCTACAGTAGCAGCATCTAGACACTTCACAACAAAACTCTCCAAGCTTCGCTTAACAGAAAACCGATGCTTTGTGTTCTAAACAATCTGAATCTCCCCCTCTCTATGTGTCCCCAATGTGGCCCAAAAATCCTCTATTTAACGTTTAGTCTGAGGATAAGTAATGGGTTTTGATTCCCTCTTTCATCACAGCTGTTATCTTCTTTATTATCGTTACAACCATATGCTAAAACTGAACCATGCAATCCCGCCAAATCGCTGCACAAGCGTTATGTTACCACGACATTCCATATCCCTGAAATGTTCCAACCAACTCCATGCACATATGTTGACACGTTGCAATGACTGCCATGCACATATGTTGCACCATACCATAGCATCACATGGTGTCAAAACACATGTTACAACTAAACTTCACAAATGTCACCGCATATAACTGTTCCATATGAGAATGCTGCGATATAACTGATCTATTGTCGCAGCATGCAAATGTCATAGCATGTCGTGATATGTATACGTCACAGCAACGATATCTATATGTCGCAGCGAACGTGGTAGATATGTCGCAGCAAGCGCGATATATATATATATATCGCAGCAACTGTGACCACGCGGGCTTTCCACGAACCATTCGATGTTCCACCTTGACGGTGCGTAGACCACCAGAACGTTGCCAACTAACTGTGCAAGCATGTTACAACTGCGTGGCCCATGCTATAACTGTGCGGCCCATGCGATAAGCTGCACGGCCCATGCGATAACTGTGCACCATGCGATAACTGCGCGCCATGCGATAACTGCGTGGGCTGTTCACATCTTAACCGCCAAGCTTAGTCCTCACACTATGTTTAGCATATGAGTTGAAAACATATGTTATGTTCTTTGAACCATAGATTAATACGCATTGTACCATATTGGATTAGTGTAATTTTTTGAAGATGAATAATCCACCGGATCAACTATGGAGTTCGATCTTGGTTAGCTTACACATAAAGTCTATGTTTTTAAGTTTTCTCGTTGTTTCTGATTCATCGTGATCGCACAAGGTGCACGACAAAGAGCATACATAGCCGAGAAGACAAGAAAAAAAACTTTCCCTTTATGTTTCTGATTCGTTGTGATCGCGCAAGGTGTATGGCAAAGAGAATATGCAACCAGGGAAGGCAACAGTCTAAGACTAGAACAATAAAGATCTAATAATAAAATTGATAAAATATGAGAGATTTAAAAAAAATAAAACAAATCTGTCACTGTAACATTATACCTTCATATTTGTCGAAGTGGGTGTTTCTGGGACAAACACAAACAATTTTCGATGAAACAAAAAATATTTCTCAATGGAAATGGTGCTCTGGATGCAATGGAATAGCTCCCATAGGCCACAAATGTGCAGAAACTCCAGAACCAAAAACCATTTCAAAGCTTCGTCAACACCGGTTCCAGATCTTGATCACAAATGGAAGCGACTCTTCATAAACACTCTGATACCATGTTTGGGTTCATAGGGTACTCCCAAAATACCAAACACCAAGAGCATCCACTCACACAAATAGATCACAGATCAATACACCAATGTTTGTCATGTGGTTAAAACCCTTGAGAGGGAAACATTCCATGACCCCAGCCAAACATCTACTTGGAGCAATTTATTATGCAAAAGAAAGAAAGTTAGATGAGCTTCTCATAATCGATCAACTAGCCAAGGACCCTCCGTGCTATTTAAATAGAGATCATGGACCAATTGGGTGTTGATCCATAGATCAATGGTAGGTATGATCTAAGAGAAGTTGAACCATCGGATCACTTTATGTCTAGAAAATATCATGACCGTCGGATTATAATATTTATAAATGCATACTAATCCATACTAAAGAAACACACTTTACCTAATGGATATATTACACAAGTTGATCTTAAGTAACTCCTAAGTGTCTAAATATCCTAATAGGATATCCTGTCAATTAGTCCATAGAAATCAATTCCCATGGTCGACTAGAAACTAGAAAAGGAATGTACAATCCTTTTCGCCGATTCAACGGTTTAGCAATGGATCAAGCCACACAAGATCGAATGTACATGTTGACGTTAGGCTTAAGTGAAGGTCAATAAAAATAATTTTGGAGGATAGTGAGGGTCTTTGCTACTCCAAAGTGTCCTACATTACTTTTGTAGCATGGGTCCCAAATGAGCTTCTGGCGGTGCTCACCGGTGGGTACACAAAGCTGTCCAAGCTTGTATAGAAAGGTGTCTTTCAAGAAATAGTTGGTAGTGGACAGTGGGTCAGTTTGAAGCTGCTGATAAATTGCAGAAAATTCGTAGTCTACCGAATACATTTGATGCCAAGTAGTGGTGTCACAACCCTGCATACTCATCACTCTAGAAAGCATATTAATGGGTGGTAGAGTCATACAATCAGATGTGGTATTAACTTTACCCTTTCTATACTTAATGACCAACAGGAATTACTGCAGGTAATTAATCGACTTGAGCTGTCGAGTTTTTTGTAACTTCGATTGGGACAACATGAACTGTAAAGGCTTATGGTCAGTAAGAATCATTGTTTCCTTTCCAAAAACATAATGTCTCCATTTCTTGAGGGATTGAACAATGGCATATAATTCCTTTTCATACATCGAATACCTTCTAATGGAGTTGTTGAGAGTTTCATAATGGAAAGCAACTGGGTGACCAGACTAAGTGATCATTGCTCCCAAGGCATAGTATGATACGTTCATCTCAATCTCAAAAGGGCTGATCCAAATCAGGTAACACAAGTACTAGTGCAATACAGAGATTTTGATTGAGCTTCTCAAAATCTTGATGTTGTGTTGATGTCCATTTGAAGATTGTTTTCCCATTTCCCTTAGTAAACTGATTCAAAAGCTAGACTATGTGATTGGAGACGAGTTTGAATCATCGATAAAAAATTTCTAAACCAAGAAAACTTCTTAGTTCATCAATGTTTTGAGGAGTGGACCACTCATTGAGGATTTTTATTTTGTCTATATTGATGTGAATTCTTGCAGAGTCAATTACAAACCCAAAATATTTGATTTTCTTCATCGCAAATGAGAATTTTTCCATGTTCAAATAGATTTGATGTTGTCGAAGAGTGTGAAGGACTTGTTGAGTTTTTCAGACATGTTCTTCCCATGATCAACTGAAAATCAAGATATAGTTTAGGTAGATAATGACACACTTGTTTATGAAAGATCAAATAATTTCATCCATGTATCACTTGAAGGTTCTGGGTGCATTTTTTAAGCCGAATGGCATGACTAACCATTCAAACAACACTTCCTTGGTTTTGAAAGTAATTTTCCATACAGCGATGGGATCGATCAGAATTTTATGATATCCTAATTTCAGGTCGAGCTTAGTAAATAATTTAGCACTTTCATATAGCCGATTGGTTCGTCTATCCTTAGGAGAGCATATATATTTTTTACTGAAATATTTTTGATTTCCTTGTAGTCGATGCACATGCTCCAAGTCTCATCTTTCCATAGAATGAGGATGACTAGACTTCCCTAAGGAGAGGAGTTGTGTCGAATATGACCTTTCTTTATCAAATATTGAATCTATTGGAGAATCTCTTCATTCTCAATAATAGATTTTCTGTAAATAGATGTGTTCTGTAATGGAGAACCAGGATCAAGTTCATTGGAGTGTTTTACCTGGCAATGTTGAGGTACTCCATCTGGATCTTGAAATACGTTCTGATATTCATCAAGAATATTGTCGATCTGTTGTTGTTGTCGAGAGATACATTGGTCAGTGATTCGACTAAGTGTTGCAATCTTCCTGGGGTGTTGAGGCTTGTCGGGCCTAAATATGCAGTATCTAACACAACACTTAATTGTCAACCCAGGAAGGTAACTTGTGAGATGCAAACACTGTATATGCAAGATTAAGGCCAATTGTAATCTAATATACTCTAAGATGGATTATTCTAGCCTAGGAATTATTCAAAATGCTTAATAAGAAAATTTCTAATCTATCAACTATCAAACTTATTCAAATGTAAAGTCCTAATATTAACTAGAATACTCTCACATCTACAAATATTCAAATTCATGTCCTATCCTATTTACAAAGATAAAAATACACTTTAAATTAACTTCAAAATAATTCTAAGATTGCAGCGTAAACTAGGAACTATCTAACATAACTTAGAAACTTAAATAGACAGAAAGCTATTTATCAACACAACAAACAAAATAGGTTACAGAAAGTGAACTAAGACACATAAAACAGAGTAAGTTGCAGAAAGCAAACTTATGAAGTTGATGTATCATTTAACACTTTAAAGCTCTTATTACATTAATATATTTTTAATAAGTTTTAATACTATTATAGAGCTTACTGATTCATCTTAAAAATAAGTTGTTTCTGTGATCAAAACTATTTCAAACTAACTTGTATTTTAAAACTAAAACATAATAAATATAATTTACAATTAATTTGCAAAAAAAGAACTAAATAATATTAAAGCTTAAGACACAATGAAAATGAATGATATCCATATATCCTACAATTTAAGAGAAAATATAATGAAGTTTATTTTATTGGGAACCAAATTTTACAAACTTAATGTATGATTTTCAAACTCATAATTTGAATCTACAACAAAACAAATCATACCTACAATACTAAGTATTTAAAACAATACTTTTAAATCAACCTATCATATTACCTGATCTCGGTTCTAAACTAACAAATACTGTGAATATTATCCCATCACAGTAAATAAAATCTGATTCCTAAAATTATTTGATTAAACACCATTCTTATTTCTAGTGAAAACAAAAACAATTAGTTAATCTAACTATAAACACTTACAGAGGAAGGGCTTATGGTCTATGTTGGTGGATCCTTTCCAATGAAACCACAAGTCCTTATGGAATTTGTAGACTAAGATATTTAAGCTACAAACATATAAAAGAAAAACATAAAACATTGACAATATAAACTTGATCAAATTATGATCTACAAAATTATCTATGTATTATAAAACATCATAACTCTGTCACATTTAGAAAAAACCAGAAATTAGCAATGCAACCCTTCTATTAATCATTCATTGTATTCTACATATATATACATTATCATCCCTCTCTACATACATGCTATTCTCTCCTTATCACATTTTCAATCTATGGCTCTCTTATATAGCTCGAAGGCTAAGATAACCACTTCCAATTTTACAGTAACAAACTCGATCTGCTACTTAATAATACAACTATCTGATCCCTTAATTAACGGCTAACGAGATATTATTTGGTTTTCTATCGAATAGAAAAATTCATCTCTATGGAACGTAGTGCCTAGAGATGAATATTGCATTAACCGTACATGAGTCATCAACGAGATTGAAGATGGATAAACTCGGATTTATTTGAGAAATATGGCCACGTATGGAGAAGCTTCATAATGACTAACTGTTTCTGAATGCTAATGTGTGATGCAGAAATGTAATTAGTCACAAATCCTTCAAGAAATGAAATTTAAACATTAAATCAAAGGAAATTAATGAATTATCATAACCTAAGAACTTGCTCAATATTTGGGCGAATATGTGAAAATGTAGAAGGATTTGTGGGATAAAAGGATCAAATGAAGATATCAAAGGTGTATATGGAGGGTGTAAAGAGGTACAAAAGAGTGTCAATTTAGCGAGCCAACATACTCTCGTGCCTGAGTATTTGCATGTCCTCATGCAAACATATCTTTTCAAAATATCAAAAAAGTTTCAACACTGATTTTTAACCTTGCTGACAAAATCAAAGATATCAAAAACTTCACTGTCCTGTTTCCTGGCAAATATCTCTCCAAAGCCTATTTGTTTGCATGTCCCATTCAAACAAACTAGATAGAGTCTTCAAAATTTCAAAACTGAGTTTTAATATTACTGATAAGGATTGTGTTGCATTGAACACAATGTTCAAGTTTCTACCAACTGGATTTGATCAAGCCTTCAATTTCTTTTTCAACATATTGATATGAGACAAGTGCTTATAGGCCTCAACTCTCCAATTCCTTACTTATTTTTGAAGGCATTTTATACCTACAACTGCTTTGTCACACTTTCCATTCAATTTCTCATTCTTCTACAGGAGATTAAGACTATAATCTCTCCATTGCTCATTATATTTCTCAGTTTTTGCAAGCAATAGATCTTATTCTTGTTGGTCCTGTTCATATGACATGAGCACTACTTTAAGATTCGTAATATTCTTTTTTTTATTCCGCAACTGAGCAAGTACAGAAGGAATGGATGAAGTGGCCGAGACTTTAGGTATATGTTCATCATAGGGTTCTTGTGTAGGCGAATGATCATCATGAGACCCATAATAAAATTGATGAGGGTTAAATAGTTCAGGATCATATTCTACATGGACATATTTTGGAAAAGGAAGATCTCCATGCATGGGTTCAAAACCAAAATCAGGAAGAATGAAATCGGAAGGTTCAACATGTACAAAATTGAATTCCTGAGGAGACGATGGGGGAAGTGAACTTGGAGTATTTTTCTCAGGAAGAATTGGCTCTGAGTTAGGGGATTCCTCTAGATCAACAAAAATAGATGGTTGTATATTGAGGGATAAATTAGAGTGTTTAATGTACTGCTTTGTCATGCTTTTTTTGGTTTGACGCTGCATTGGGGATTCCGCGACATTAGGGATTTTCAGCTGAGGTCAATTCTTTTTGGATTTTTGTAATACAACAGATAAAATTTCAATGAGGGGTGGTTCTGGCTTTGGGTTAGTGACGAATGCTAATTCACGACCTTTAGACTAAGGAGAAACGTGAATGTGTGGAGAATGAGGGTTTTCGGATGAAGGAAGACCCCGGATTATTTCCACAAAATTTACCCAACTACCCTTTTAGAGATGCAGTTCATCCTCAATGAGAATTTTGAACAACCCATGATGATAAAGATTATTATAAGGGTTACCAAAGTGCTTTTAATCCCTTCTTGACATCTTAGCTAAACTTGTTTATAGGAAATAAGGGAAATTCATTTCCAGTTCTCCTTCAAAATGTAATAGTAGGTGAATATGGTAATTTAGGGTGGTAACATACCTTCCTTCGTAGGTTAAAAAATTTTGCAACACATAGAGCACATTACACCATTCATCTTCCATCCAGTCTCGAGGAAAACCATTCTTTCAGTTTGCATACTAATGTTCTTCTTTTAAAAACCTAGTACACACTGTGTGTTCTATGGGTTTATTCTTAAACCAATGCTCTCCTTGACAAGGCAGACCAGTGGCATGAGAAACTATTTTCTCTGAAACCAACATGATAAAATCGCTAATGTGCATGACTTTCCCATCAAATCCCTAGGAGAATTTCAGTGTAATTTTGTCATCATGCCCCTGAAATTTCTGAAAAAAATTGATACCAGACGCATTCAAATATTTCTTTTCATGTGTTGAATTCGGGAAAACCTTCTAATACAGAAACAAAATTTGGTTCATGGCATGCAGCTCCCTTTCACCCCATAATTTTCTCTGAGGTTATAACTTGGACAGAAAATAGAAGGTGAACCTGAAACTGGGAAAATGGTAAGGATTATTGAACAGGCATAAAAAAAAGTGTTCAACATAGTTCTCGAGGTTTCTAATGATGTGGGTATAACAGTAATTCATAAGCCTCATATTTAAGAAGCATTCAAGTACACCGCGCATAAAAAGGCTTATGAAAATTTTGAACTATCAGTACAATGATGAAACGTTGTGTAGGAAAATATGAAGGAATAAATCAAAGATTACATGGATAGAAGAACGTAATATTATATTTTCAAAGTGATAAGATCTTCATCTATAGGTACTACATGCCATAGAGATGAAGATTCATTTATAAGGTATAAGGATGATTATCGAATGATGACAGACAGAGGTAAGGTAAAATTGAAAGATCATGATGAAAACTAAAGGTAAAACGATAGTATGGGATAAATCATATGAGGGCATGGGATTAGCAAGTACGTAGGTATAATTGATGCTAAAATTTCCTTAAATTTAATGCAAAAACATATTTCAAATAAAGGATCGTTTACTTAGATTGATGTTACCTTAAAGGACCAAGTTCTTCAAAAATACTTTGGATGTCAGGAGTTTCTACTACATGTTGCCATTTCTGTGACAGAATGGAGTTTCTATGACAAGGTTCTCTTGATTTTCTTCTAAAGATTATGCTGCTATAAAAATGAGAATATTTATTCTAATAGGTTCTCCATTATGCTGAATGTTACTGGATTTCTGTAGAAAAAAAGAATAGACTGCTCTGTATCCAAAATGAAGGTTGCAACCACTAAGAACTATTCATGATCACAGAGTAAAGAACTGCAAGGTCTTCATCCACATCCTTCCCTTGTGCAATTCTACCTCTGTGAATAAATTTGTTGATGTCGAACATAGATAGAAATCATTGGATTACCAACCAATAAGGAGATTTGTTAACCAATCCGAGATATTCCACCCTTAATGTTAATGGAAATCAAGGCACGTGGTACATCCTGATAGTCATGAATATATTTGTTGGAGTCGAATGAACTATAGAATTCTCTTTCCAAGAAACATTAATGAATTTCCTTAGAAAATGACAAGGATGTGTGCCATTGAGGCATGCAGGCTCCAAGGTACCTAAAAATGTCTCAAGCTTTAGACCTAGAAAATGTTTTGGAGTTGATGGGTTGAAACTTGATGAAAGGAGAGCCTTAATAAATATCCCATCATCCAGCTGAATGCAGAACAAAAAATAATTTTTTTTCATAAATGAAGTATCACCAACAAACTTTATTATGGAGCCTAGCCAGCCACTCACCTGGTTTTCTAACTAGACCCTTGCTAGAGTGTGCCATAAAACTGGTTCTCATATAATCTGGTTTTCAAAAATTGCTGAAGAGTAAAAGGCTGGAACAAAAAAACTAACTCAGTCCATGAATTAATAGATTCTTGACTAGCTTGGTTTTCTTCTTTAGTACCCTTAATTTCCAATCCAAGTTGATATTCTTCCTCTGGTACTAGGCAAGAAAGAAATTATGTAATTTCAGGTTCTAATTGTTCTTTTTGTTCAGTTGCTTTCCTTGATTCTTGAAATCCCTCAGCAAATAAGAAATGAGAAATGTGTAGATCAGGCACTTCATGATGAGGATACTTATAGATCTGCTTCCCACTTTGGAAGATGGATTCTTCTCCATATATGGATCTAATACTGCAACAAAAATTAAAGAAACCCTTTGTAGTAATAAGCCCTTCTCTACTCAACAAATTTTTGAACATATTTAAACTTGTACTAGTTCAAATCTCCTGCTTCATAGGTGGGTTAGTAACATGGTTCTTACAACACCCAAATATTTTTTAAAGTTCAAAATTTTAATCTAAATTAAGTTATTTGCAAAAACTATGCATGCAGGAAATCAAAATGTATTTATTACAAAAATGTAAAATTAACTCAGAAGCAAAGGAACTAAAATTAAATGTTGTGATTGTAAAACTAGCCCAATATTTAGATAATCTAATATGCAATCAAAAATTAAAATGAAACCAATCCAAATTTATAATATGAAACCATGAACATCCCTACTTGAAAGAAATCCTACTATTTGCTGAAGAAAGAGCAATCTTGCATACTATTAAAAGGAAAAATACAGTTACATCAAAAGCAACTGCAAGAAAAGGAAAAATTTTAAAAACATATATGCTTGAAACTAACTATGTGAGAGTAAACTATCTACATTTGCAGAAAGGGAAACACACTCTAAATAAATCAAACAAACTTGTGCAGAAAATGAAAAACAAGGTTTTGGGGTAACCCACTATAGTGGATGCGCAGATTCTTACCTCTCGTCTAACTGTTCTCCCCTCCCCCTTGTTGTGTAATATAAAATCAACCTATCTAGACTCTAATCCCTTTAGCACCTCCTTGGAAACGGTGCCAAAAATGTTGGGCCTAAATATGCACTATCTAACACAACACTTAATTGTCAACCCGAGAAGGTAACATGTGAGATGCAAACACTGTATATGCAGGATTAAGGCCTATCCTAATATAATCTACTCTAAGATGGATTATTCTAACCCAAGGATTATTCAAAATGCTTAATAAGAAAATCTCTAATCTATCAACTATCAAACTCATTCAAATGTAAAGTCTTAATATTAACTAATATACTCTCACATCTACAAAATATTCAAATTCATGTCCTATCCTATTTACAAAGATAAAAATACTCTTTAAATTAACTTCGAAATAATTCTAAGACCGAAGCATAAACTAGGAACTATCTAACATAACTCAAAAACTTAAATAAACAGAAAACTATTTATCAACACAGAAAACATAATAGGTTACAGAAAGTGAATAAGACACATAAAACAAAGTAAGCTGAAGAAAGAAAACTTATGAAGTTGATGTATCATTTAACACTTTAAAAGCTCTTATTACATTAATAGATTTTTAAGAAGTTTGATACTATTATAGAGCTTACCGGTTCATCTTAAAAATAAGTTGTTTCCATCATCAAAACTATTTCAAACTAACTTGTATTTTGAAATTAAAACAAAATAAATATAATTTACAATTAATCTTTAAAAACATAACTGAATAATCTTAAATATTTAACCATAATGAAAACGAATGCCATCCATATATCCTACAATTTAAGGGAAAATATAATGAATTTTATTTTATTGGGAACCAAGTTTTACAGACTTAGTGTATGATCTTCAAACTCAGAATTTGAATCTACAACAAAACAAATCAGACCTACAATACTAAGTATTAAAAAAAACACTTTTAAATCAACCTATCCTATTACCCAAGCTCGGTTCTAAACTAACAAATACTATGAATATTATCCCATGATAGTAAATAAAATCTGATCCCTAAAATTGTTTGATTAAAAACCATTCTTATTTCTAGTGAAAAAAAAACAATTAGTTAATATAACTATAAACACTTAAAATTACAGAGGAAGGGCTTATGGTCTATGTTGGTGGATCCTTGCCAACGAGACCAGAAGTCCTTATGGAATTTGCAGACTAATAGATTTAAGCTACAGACATATAAAAGAAAAACATTGACAGTATAAACTGGATCAGATTATGATCTACAAAATTATCTATCTATTATAAAACATCATAACTCTGTCACATTCAGAAAAAACCAACAATTGGCAATGCAACCCTTCTATTAATCATTCATTGTATTCTGCATACATATACATCATCATCCCTGTCTACATACATGTTATTCTCTCCCTATCACATTCTCGATCTATGGCTCTCTTATATATCTCGAAGGCTGAGATAACCACTTCCGGTTTTACAGTAACAAACTTGATATGCTATTTAATAATACAACTGTTTGATCCCTTAATTAACGGATAACAAGATATTCTTTGGTTTGCTGTAGAATAGCAAATCTTCATCTCTATGGCACGTAGTGCCTAGATATGAATATTGCATTAACCATACATGAGTCATCAAGGAGATTGAAGATTGATAAACTCAGATTTGTTTGAGGACGCTGGCCACATATGGAGAAGCTTCATAATGATTAACTGTTGCTGAATGCTAACGTGTGTTGTAGAAATCAAAGTTTGCTGCATAAATGTAATTAGTCACAAATCCTTCAAGAAATGACATTTAAACATTAAATCAAAGGAAATTAACGAATTATCATACCTTAAGAACTTGTTGCATATTTGGGTGAAGATATGAAAATGTACAAGGATTTGTGGGATAAAAGGATCAAATGAAGATATCAAAAGTGTATATGGAGGGTGTAAAGAGGTACAAAAGAGTGTCAATTTGGCGAGCCAACAAGGCTCAATCCTGATCAATGTGAATCTTTGAGCATGGTTGATGATCTTCTTTGTCTGTTTAGCAGATATTATTGCAACCATTGTTGTCGGTTTTCACTCTAGTATACCATACCATTGGTTCTATATTTTGATAATCACCTTCAAAGGTCATGATTGATAAGTCCTTTGTCGATCCCAAAGTAAGATTCCCCAAAAAAGGTGTCGGCTATGGAAAGTAGTGCCATGTCACAGAGTACTTCATCTTCAAAAGGCTTAATGAAGTAGGTGAGTTTCCATTGTTGGGTTATCCTCATCTCCCATCCATCCTTCATCCAACCGATATTGTAAGGATGAGGATGCGGACTGGTGAAAATGCCTATTTTCTTCACGAGATCTTCAGAAACAAAGTTCTTCTAGCTACCATTATCCATAATCAAATAAAATGGATTGTTTTGAACCCATATATTTGTATGGAACATGAGCTCTCATTCCTCCTTATCGATTATAGTCGAGGATGTTGGAGTGTTCGATGTCGATGTCAAAAGTGTCAATTCCTCTAGGTTAGATTCCACCATGGTTTTTTTCGACAAGTTGAATGCATACAATTTTACCAAAAATGGCTTCTAAGCGTTTCATTCAGATGTATCATGCCATGATTAATTCTAGTAATCACACCATTTCATGGAAGGAGATTGTTTGCTATGTCCCCTCTTATCTTTCTAAGAGTTATTTTTTCCATAGTATTTATTTGGTGGGGTCAGCTGAGAAGAGTGTCTTGATTTTTCAGAGTCGGTTGGTGACTTCTTGTCGGATGGTCATCCTCTTGGCTTAGTCATGAAGCATGCTTTTCCTTTTTCTTTTGAATTCAATATTACTGGCATAATGGAATTCATCCACGAGCATATTGATAGTAAGAAACTACATCTCTTGCTAAATGTACGCAGACAGTCCATGGATGTACTTAAAAACAAGCAATTTTTCTTCTCCTTAAACACCAATTCTAGCCATTAGGAAATAGAAATTGTTGGTTTAACTCTGCACGGTTTGGTCTTTCCATTTCCTTAGTTGTTGCCACTTATTATACTATTTACAATGTACTTGGGTGGGTAGAACCCCTTCGGGATGTACTCAACAAATTTCTCCAATGTCTCTATGGGGTCTCTTTCTTTCTCCATATTTGTCGATAGGCTCTCCCACCAGCAACGAACATAGGTTGACATATTTAAGAATGTAATGGTGATATATTCATCTTTTGAGAGTTGATTCAAAGAGTAATAGGATACCAATTGTTGTACCAAATTTTCTATGAATTCTGCATCAATATTTCCTTCTAGATTTGGTATGTCCAAGTTCATTTGCACCTTGAATGGACTGATATTGTCGAAATTGTATTATGTCAATAATCCTCCTAACGTCGAGGTGAATTGCATGAGAATATCATTGAACTAGATGAAAATTTTGGTCCACTGTCGAGACAATGATTTCTCTATGAGTTTCTCTATCTTTTCGATTACATGTCTATTGTATGTTTCTCCATCCATATTTGGTATAGTGGTGCAAGTATATTGATACTCTGAAGTCCAACATAGTGTCTTCTTGAATTACTGATTTTGCAAGCATGTTTGAACAAGCATAAGTCAGGTAACTTCGATAGAAGTGTCTCCACACAACTTAATCACGAACAAGCTCTGATACCAATGATATGGATTGCACCCAAGTGCATGACAGGGACAAAAATTTGTCTAAATGAATCAAGTAATGTTATGGAAGAAGCATAATAATAATAAGCAAAGCAGGAAATACACTACACAGACAGAAATATGCACACGGACACTATGAAAGGA
Source organism: Pseudotsuga menziesii (assembly GCA_001517045.1). Lineage (NCBI taxonomy): Eukaryota > Viridiplantae > Streptophyta > Pinopsida > Pinales > Pinaceae > Pseudotsuga > Pseudotsuga menziesii. The sequence continues at coordinate 112,824 of LPNX010935756.1, read as the reverse complement.
TTTGAACCAATCTCTTCTTTATTTATATTTTTCTGTATGTTACACACTTCATTATTGTTGTATTTTACAATAATGTACATGCTTAAATAGAGTGCTGAGAATGAATGGGTTGTCTTCCTGTTACATTCAGTTACAAGAGAAGTCGAAACGATTATATAAGTTCAACTGTTACAAACGACTGGAAGACATAGATACAACCTGTCGTAGTTTGTCAGTCACCAGTGTGGACGATGCATGTAGAGGTGATGAGTGTGTCAAGGTCAATGTTGAACCTATCGAGGTGTTGAATCTATTGAAGTTGATGTTGAACCTATCAAAGTGTTGAATTTTTCAAATTCGATATTGAATTGTTGTCTCCAACAAACAATGCCAACTACTAGGTGGATCATGGATGATCCCTCTTTTGAAGCATTCTATGGAAAATTGAGTTGTAATATCTCATGGAATGTATATTCATCCTCAAGATAATTTTAAATATTACTTTGGAAACATCACCTTTATTCCAAATAAATTGGTAAAGTAGATCCTAGTGGGAAACATGGCATAACCAAACATCTTCTTCTTCATTCCTTTGAGAACTCTGTTGGAGTTCTCATCCCCAAAGGAGACTCCTTCATTTTCTTGGTTACCCACATGAGTTTTAAACCAAAAGGAATCTTTACATGGTGTACCATTTTCCCACTTCTTAAATCTATGGAATTGATCCAAACAAGGGTGGATTGAATCCTTTTCATATGAGCACCAACTATACCAAGATCAATCATAGAATCAGGACATAACATACCAATCCTTTTAAATTCATATTCAAACAATGTATGATGCTTTGAATGGTTTACCCATGTATATGACATAGTTGGCTCATTAAAAGAGGACTTACCGAAAAGCTTACCATGAACCAAAATGTGATTAAAAAGAACCAACACAAACTCACCATATTTCTTGTTGTGTTGTTTGTTCATTTAAGATGGTGAAACCACATATGCAATAACCAATCCAATTTGTATGTTTGAGAATCTAAGATAACTACATTGGTCACAGGGAGTTTTATTTTGCATAACTTATTCTTCCCAATGAAATTAATGGTAAGGATAAAAGTGGAGATCAATCTTGGGGAGATACTTTGTTCGGGTACACAGGGTACTCCCAAAAGACCGAACAACTTGAGCAACCGCTTCACACAAATAGATCACAGATCACCACACCAATGTTTGTCACGTGGTTAAAAACATCGAGAGGGAAACAATCCACGGCCCGAGCCAAATAGCTACTTGGAGCAATTTATTATGAAAAAGAAAGAAAGTTACATGAGCTTCTCATAATCGATGAACTAGCCAAGGACCCTTTATGCTCTTTAAATAGAGATCATATACCAATCAGGTGTCAAGCCATAGATCAATGGTAGGTATGATCTAAGATAATTTAAATCGTCGGATCATTCTATGTCTAGAACATATCGTGACCGTCGGATTAGAATATTTACAAATGCATACTAATGCATACTAAATAAACACACTTTTACCTAACGGATATATTTCACAAGTTGATCTTAACTAACTCCTAAGTGTCTAAATATCCTAACATCCCCCCTTAAGAACAACTTGGGATAGGATTGAAGGATTTACAAAAGTGACACTATTAGGAGAATGAAGGAGGCATTAGAGCCTATCCCCCCTGAAGGACACATTCCTGAACTCCTAACATACACCGAAGTTTAGAAAACTTCGCTTCTATAAGAGACTTGGTGAAGATGTCTGCAACTTGATCATCTGTAGGGAAATAGATAACTTCAATAACACTATCATAAACAATATTTTTGATGAAGTGCATGTGTAGCTCAATGTGTTTGCTACGCTGATGTAGAACTAGATCTTTGGCAAGCTTAATGGCACTTTGATTGTGGCACCAAAGTGGAGTAGGTTGCTGCTGCTCGAATCCAAACTTTGAAAGGACCTTTTGAAGCCATAAAGATTCCTGACTAGGATTAACTATGGCTTGATATCCTACTTCTACTAAAGAAAGAGCAAGAGCTTGTTGTTTCTTACAAGCCTAAGTGACAGGTCCAGATCCCAAACTAAAAACATAACCTGCAGTAGACTTCCGATCATCAGGATCGTCGGCCCAATCTGAATCAATGAAACCAACCAAACAAGGTTTCCCCCTTCTACTATAATGAATCCCAAACTTAATTGTACATTGAATATATCGAAGTATTATTTTTGTTGCTTTCCAGTGACTTTCATGAGGAGTTTGCATATAATGGGAAACACGACCAATGGAAAAGGAAAGGTCAGGATGGGAATGAGTCAAGTATAAAATACTACCAACAAGCTGATGATACAAGGTGGCATCTACTTTAGGGGAAGTACAAGTGGAAGAAATTTTGACTCTAGACTAGAAGGGAGAAGGGGCTCGTTTACAATCTTCCATGTGGAAGCGACAAAGTAGGTCACAGGCATACTTATACTGTGAAAGAAAGATTCCTTCTTTGGTTTGCAAGACTTGGAGACCAAGAAAATAATGCAAATGTCCTAAGTCTGACACTTCAAAATTTTGTTTAAGACTGGATTTCACATGGGTTATAATTTTAGGGTCACTACCAGTAAGGATAAGATCATCAACATAAAGAAAAAGTATGATGAGATGGTTTCCTACTTTCTTGGTATAGACATTGGGGTCAGAATGACATCTAGAAAAACCAGTGTCAAGGAGAAAGCTATCCATTTTGGCATACCAAGCTCTAGGAGCTTGCTTAAGGCCATATAAGGATTTCTTAAGGAGACAGACAAGGCTATAGTTATCCTGAACATATCCAGGAGGTTGTTCCTTGTAAATTTCCTCCTATAAATCACCATGAAAAAAGGCATACTTGACATCCATTTGATGGACTTCCTAGTTATGTAAGGCTACAAGGGAAAGAACAAGGCCGATGGAATTCATTTTTTGCGGTAGGAGAAAAGGTTTCATTGTAGTTAATCCTTTCAACTTGGTAGAAACCTTTGGCAACTAACCTTGCCTTAAGTCTTCAACACTTCCATTTGATGCATACTTAGTTCTGTAGACCCATTTACTTCTGACAAGTTTTCTTCCTTTTGGAAGAGGAACAATATCCCAAGAATCGTTTGCCATTAAGGAACGATATTCTTCATCCATAGCTGCATCCCAATCTGGATTTCGTGGAGCTTTTGCAAAAATTTATGGGTCATGATTTTCTAAAACTTGAGCCAAAATGGAAGAGGCTCGCTGAAACTGAGAACGTGTTCGACGTTGATCTCTAGGATCACCGGCAAGATCACCAGCTGCTTCACATGTTGAATGGACCCATCGAGGAGGCATTGGTGCTGGTGCAATTGGAGGAACATGATCAGGCGGAGGTGGATTTTCATCCTCACTGTCATCATCAAAAATTGGAGTTGGAAACCTATCAAGGAAGTTGGAAGAAGAAGAAGAAGAAGGCACAATTGCCAAATCAGGCTCGCGGGCCAAAGATGGCACACTTGTCAAGTTAGGATCATAGGCCAAGATATTTTCATCAAATTTAACATCTCTTCTAATGATTATAACATGTGAATGGGGCTGAAGAATTCTATAACCTTTTACATCTTTTGAATATCCAACAAATATGTACTTTTCACTTTTAGGCTGCAATGCTTTCTGTTTTTCATTCGGATTGTGAGCCCATGCTTCACAACCAAACACACGAAAGCGACTTACATCTGGTTTAATTTTACTCCATGCTTCTTCTGGTGTTATACCTTGTAAAACTTTAGTGGGTGTGCGATTAACTATGTAATTTTCACATTTTTATGGCCTCAGCCCAATATTGAAGACTTAGTCCCTTAGATTCGATCATACAATTAGCCATTTCTTTTAAAGTGTGGTTCTTCCATTGAGCTACACCATTTTGTTGTGGTGTATATGGAACAGTGTGTAGTTGTTAGATTCCTTGTTTAGTGCAGAAAGTAGTGAACTTTTTGTTAACATATTCTCCTCCATTGTCAGATCTTAACTTAATAATTTGATGGCCAGATTGTTTTTCAACAAGGGCCTTGTAGGCCAAGAACATGTTAAATACTTCGCTATTAAGTTTTAGGAAGTAAACCCAAGTGCGTCTAGAGTAGTCATCAATGAAAGTTAAGAAATATTTGAAACCAAAAAAGGATGCAGATGGAAGAGGACCACACAAGTCACTATGCACAAGCTCCAAAGGAACCGAGGCTTTACAAGAGGCACGTTTGTTAAAACTGTCCCGATGATGTTTTCCGAGTACACAACCAGAACAAACACCACCCTTGTAAGATACCATCGAAAGACTAGTCACCATATTGTCTTTACATAGTTATTGAAATGAGCGATAATTTAAGTGACCAAATCGCTCATGCCAATGTTTGCTCAAGTTATCACTATGAGCAACAAAAACTGAAGGAAAAGGTGATGAACCAAAGTTTTTAAATTTGTACAACCCGGTAATATCATCAACAGTTCCAGTAGCAAGGACATTTTGAGGATTTTTAAAATCCTTGATTACAACTTGGTGAGGTGTAAACGTTACAATTTTACCTTCACCTAAATGAGTAATTTGATAGACTGATAACAAATTGCAGGAAAGTTTTGGAACACATAGTATATCACTAAAATGACCATTTTCTACTGGAACTGTTCCAGATCCTGCAGCACTTAGAGATCTATCATCACCAACAAGTATTTGTTTGGTGTTACATTCATGCATAGTAGAAAATATGGCTTGATCCTTAGCCATATGATAAGATGCTCCAGAATCAATGAGCCATTCATTTGAAGTAGAAGAAGAAGATGCAGTATAAGAGTAACCAGAAGCACAAAGTGCATGTCCATGAGAGTTAGATTATGAAGACAAATCTAAGCTGATGTGGTGCTTCTTCATTGTTGCTTCCAAGAATGCCATCTTCTTGAAAGACTTAGATTCATCATGATTATCTTTCCCACAAAAATTGCAATGACGCTCAGTCTTTTTCCCTTTTTGCTTGGAACCTTTGTCATTTTTTAAAGAAGGAGTTGACTGAGAGGGTTTGGGACCCTTGTTGTTCGGCTTATTATTGCGAAAATTCTGTTTCTTGGGAGGCTTGGACTTTTCTTTATGTTGGGAGAATAACGCTTTCCCAAATGTATCTGCATTGTTAATTATTCCAAAATGAATGAGCTTATCTTGATCTCTAATTAAGGAATCACAAAAGGATTCAAGACTAGGCTCTTGATAGCTAGTTGTAGTCAAGGATTCTTTCATGGAGTAGAATGTAGATAAAAAAATAGAATATGCAGGTCCAAGTTTGGAAAGAATATGATAAATACATTGTTTTTCTTCTTTTTTAATCTTGTATTATGCACATAAGAGTTTAATAGTTTTATACTTTGATAAATAGTCTTGAATGCATGAAAAATCATTTGGATTCAAGGAAAGCAACTCATTCTCAAGTTGATGACCCCGAATTTCATTGTGTTTACCAAACACAGATTCCAACTTTTCCCAAGCTTTATCAGGTTCATCAATTCCAGATATGTGGAATTGCAAATCAGTAGAGATTGACATCCCAATCAATCCACGAGCTTCATCACATCTATTTTCCCATTTAATTTTCTTATCATCATCAGTGGGTTATGTTTATTTCCCTAAGGTTATCCTGAAAAGTCCCTTACTTTGTAGAACATCCTCCATACGATATTTCCATGAGAAATAGTTAGAAGTTGTAAGTATAATATCACAAGGGGTGGCCATACTATAAAATAATGGCTGAAAAAATAGAAACTAACTATCTGGTTGCAAAGAGCTCGAAAAAAATATGCGGTTTTAAAAAAAATGGCACTGAAAACTGATTCTTGATGATGAAGTTATGCTTGATCAAAAAAAATGTTGAAGATGTCCCCAGTAGTGACATGGCAGATATTAACTTGACCAACTAAAAAAAATAACCCCCCTCTTCCCAAGATCAACCTTTGACAATCACTTTACAATAAAGTTGCTTAGAAGTGAATCACTTTTGTAGAATAAGTGAGGTTCATTTTTACAATAATGTTACTTTTAAATAGTGCAGCAATAAATTAAAAGACTTAAGTGACTCACTTTTTATTTTATTTTATTTATGTGAGATGTACTTTTACAATAATGTAACTTGAAAATAGAAATTGCATGCACTAAAAAGTAGCTTAATAAAACTTGAACTCAAGACCTATTAAGGAATAAAACAACTTTGGACCAAGTGAGCTAAGTTTAAAATTTACGTAAAAGAATGGAAAGAGGAAGGGGGATTTTTTTTTTTACTCTTCTCTCTCATTCTTCTTGCTTGCCCTTTTTCTTTTCTTTCTGCAAATCACAAAAAAAAAAACTTTTTCCACACAATGGGGTTAAATCTTGGTTAGCTTCCCCAGAAAGTATACATTTTCAAGTTTTTTCGTTGTTTCTGATTTTTCGTGATCGTACAAGGTGCACAGCAAATAGCATACATAGCCGAGAAGACAATAAAAAAACTTTCCCTTACTATATTTGATTCACCGCAATCACACAAGGTGCACAACAAAGAGCATACGCAGTTAGGCAAGGAAACAGTTCGAGACTAAAACAAAAAAGATCTAATAATAAAACTGATAAGATATGAGAGATTTAAAAAAAACAAATTTGTCACTATAACATTATACCTTTAGATTTGTCGAAATGGGTGTTTTTGGAACAAACGAAAATAGTTTTCGATGAAACGAAAACCATTTCCCAATGGAAATGGTGCTCCGGACACAATCGAACATCTCCCACAAGCAAAAAATGCACAAAAAATATCGAACTAGAAACCATTTCAAAGTTTCGGCAACACTGGTTCCAGATCTAGATCAAAACCGAAAGCATCTCTTCTTAAAAGCTCTGATTCCATGTTCGAGTACACATGGTACTCCCAAAAGACCGAACACCTTGAGCAACTGCTTCACACAAATAGATCACAGATTAACACACCGATGTTTTTCACGTGATTAAAACCCTCAAGAGGGAAAGAGTCCATGGCCCCAGCCAAATAGCTACTTGGAGCAATTTATTATGCAAAAGAAAGAAAGTTACATGAGCTTATCATAATCGATCAACTAGCCAAGGACCCTCTATTCTCTTTAAATAGAGATCATAGACCGATCGGGTGTCAAGACACGGATCAATGGTAGGTATGATCTAAGAGAAGTTGAACCATTGGATCACTCTATGTCTAGAACATATCGTGACCGTTGGATTAGAATATTTAAAAATGCATACTAATGCATACTAAAGAAACACACTTTTACCTAACGGATATATTTCACAAGTTGATATTAACTAACTCCTAAGTGTTTAAATATCCTAACATACTTGACCATATGCATCTCACTCTTCTTAAGGGATGTCTTTGTCCCACATACCACTATATGAATATTCCAGCTGAAATATTTGAGACCTGGAATGATTCCTAGATCCCTAATGAACCAAAAAATTGGGAAGTTTCTTCTACCTCCCTTCCTACACTTCCCAATGACAACATAGAGAGCCTCACGAGGACTCCCAACCACCAAGAAGGAAGAAAATAAGTCCATCTTTTATATAGTTTCCCATGCAGGGAACTAGACCACTGCTCAACATAGATATACTTCAAGAAATTAAGGTTAGCTTGTTATCCTAGATCCCACTGATCATGTTGTATCCTTCTCAACATTACTACCATTAGAAGTGATCTACCATTTCGAGGAATTCCATGATCCCATAACCAAATGGTTAGTTCATCATTACCCGTGCCTCTAAAAATATTTTTCATTTGATCCCATAATGTTAGGATATTTTCTTGTGACACGTATATGTTCTTCCAACCCATGGATACATGTGTAATGGGATAATCAAATGTATTCCATGAATATATTTGTTTCTTCCCACTAACAAGAAAGTATCAATAATATTAACAAATTCATGATGGAAAACAAAAGTACTATTACCTCCTTACTCCCCCATATTTTATCTATATACCCATAAGGGTATCTCCTAATATTCTAGGAGAGATAGGGGTGTTTGGAAAACACCCTCCATGTCCTTTGACCCATCCAAATGAGCCAGTCATAATTACGATGAAATTCTATGTATACTAGAAGGATCATGTGGAAGCCACTAAAACTTTTTCTACTATTTATAAGATTGCGAGATGAAGAATGTATCCATTAATATCCTACAAATGTAAGGAATAATGGAACAACATTGAGTATCCATTTATATCATGTACTTATCTACCACATCAATGGATAAATACACACCTTTGCATATTAATTCGTATGGAATCGCCTCAAGCAAGTTCTCACTATCCATTTGTATCCCATAAAGTTCTTGATAAATATATTCTATGTTATCCTTCCTCACAGGAACTTGCAAATTTAAATATTATTTTTCATGTTCAAACTTCTCATGGGGTTCCTCCTAGTGTGGATCAAGTGCAATACAATCAAACTCCATGTCGCTGCTTCCTTCAAGAACTTGTATTGATGAATAGTCCTCATGGTCACCTTGTACATTAGATACCTCCAAATCATGATGTGCACAATAAACAACACACAAAATATCACTAGTGGTTCTGGAAAAGGAATGTCAATCTCCTAATTCCACATGAAACTACTCTCCTTTGGCTAGTGCTTTGTCTTAAACAAGTTTGCGAGAAATGCCTCGGTCCATGAGAAACTGCAAGTAGTCATTCTTCATCTCTTCCATATCTCTTTTAATGATGCACAATTCATAACTAGAGAATCTTCCCATAACTCCACTTTGTCTCTCCTCCATTTGGACTCTCTACTATAGCCCAAAATGACACATCTCTTCCTGTGACCACTTTCCCATGATTTCATTTCATTTTGACACTTCCATGACGACAGTTCATCAAAGTCGTTGAAAAAACACCTATATTGGAGGACCCATATATTGAGGTTTGTAACTTTGTTTGACCTCTTCCTTGCCCCGTTGGAAAGTTATTTGAGTCAGCTAATACTTTCTAGAAGACATAAAAGTCTTAAAATGCCTAGAAGTACCCTAAAAATGAGACTTTTTTATCTACACGTGATTTTCCTTAAGGAAACCAAGGAAACCCTCGTGTTCCACTTTTTATACGCAACATGTTCTACATAATACCCATGTGTTCCCTAAATACGCAATTATTTACATTGCAACCCACGTGCCATACGCAACTATTGTTATTGCAACCTATGTGTACCCCCTGAAGATGTGACTGTTGTCTCTAAAACCCACGTATTTTTCATGTATATGTCAAAAAAAGAGGTTTCTTGAAGTTTGGGTAGTTTGGGTGGTTATGCAACTGACTCCTTCAGTTGTAACTAATTTGTCTTCGACCCTATCTCTTCAAAATCATATAAATAGAGGTAAGGAGGTCCACGAGAGGGGACATGAACTTTTTATTGTTTTGATGGAAGAATTGGGACTCTGATTCCCCCCACCTTTTCCCTAGAAGCTTTCTCCTTATGTTGTAGAGCTTGGAGGATCAGTTCCTTAGAGAAGAGAAGCAATAGAACTAGATCAAGGTTTCGTGAGGTGCCCAACTTGGAGAAGGTATACTTATACTTATTTTCATGATTAATAAATATGTGATGTCCTTATTCTTCCAAAATCATTGTGCAATGTGTGTTTCAATATTTTTTTATGATCATATGTTTATGTTAATCAAATTATTATTTCAAATTACTTTGATTATCATTGTTTTACATGTGGTCATATTGGTTTGAGGAAGGTATAATTCATTTTCTAGGTCTCTTGGACCAAGAGGAGTAAGAGGAGGATTGAAGGGATGCTTGGATTAACCTTCATTTAGTTAAGGTATGAACCATCCCAATCTCTGAACTTTTTTATATATACTTGTAGAACCATTTGCATCTCTCTTTCAACCCCAGTACGTTGATGGCCTCTTAAACCCTATCCATAGGAATACTTTCCTTTACAACAGAACTGGTGACTCTGCTAGGGACTTCCTTGTTTATTTGGGGTTTCTCTATCTTTCTTCTAGTTGTTTGTAAGGTTTCAGGTCCTTATTTCCACTTAGGAACACCTTATAAGTTTGATAGAACACCTCCTCTTCCTTCCTAAGGAATTTTTTGACTTTTTGGGGGTTTTTCCCACCCATACGTGAATTGCAGACTACACAGTCACATGTTTAGTTTGTACATGTGACCTACTATACTGTAAAACCACGTATGACACATGACCTATCAGTAGGAAACTCGATTGTGCCCCTAAAATAGTTTGTTTTCCTCATTTTTTGTGGTTTTTTCTACTGTTGTGGGTTGTTTGGTAGGTCTTTTGGGGTCCTCTATAGGCGTGTGACTCAAGGGAGTTGGTGTTGTCCATTTTGGTTGTTCTTTATCTATGTGGTAAGTCCTTTTGTAGCATTATTTTTTTTCTATTTTCTCATCCCTCCCACCCCCTCTGCTTGGGCTTATTTTTGTCTTATGTTTCTGGTCATCCTCTGTTCATGATATTTGTCTGAGTTCAGAATATTGTTTGTGTTTGTTTCCTTTGTCTTTTGTTGGTTAAATTCACAAAGACTAAGTAGTTTACTTTTCTATTATTCAAGCCTTCCTTCCAAGTAGGGTTTATAGTGACTTTGGGGAATTCTAGAGTTTGTTTGGTGGTTGTATAGCAGAGTTTCTTTTGCTCTGTTCTTGTTATCTGCATACTTTTGTTTGTAGGTAGTTTTTCTTTTGCATTTATAAAGAAAAAGAAAAAGAACATATAATTGTTTAATATGCATGTAGATTAGGGTTTTGTCTTTAATGCACTACATATCATTATTTTTGAAAAAATAAAATGAAATCATTTTTTTGTGGCTTTCAAGTTTCTATTTGTAGAAATTCTAAAGCCTTGATGGCATAAGGAATTTCATAAACAGGCTAAGGATCTAGGCACACAATTAACCTCACATAGAATTATAGAGAATTAGCATAAAGAGAGAAGAAGAAGAATTAATGAACACACATTAATGAATGATCAATAAATGATAATGATATTATTACATAGGTAATACATCCTTATAAAGGAAAATAGAGTTGCTAGAAGACAACTTAAGCTAGCTGATAAAGCAAGCTTACTAATTATGATAAACCCCATAGTTAGCTAAAGCACTTTCCCAATATTCCAAGCACCTCAGTAATTAGCCATAGCATGTGTGAGTGATGATGAGTGAAGGAAAGACTTGCTAATCCTAGAATCTGGAGAGAAAATAATGGAGGATGGTTTGGAAACAAAAGATGCTAGTTTCCTAGTTGACTAGATTGACCTTATCCACAGAAAAGCAAGATAAAGCAGATAAAGCATAATAAAGCAGAATCTGCTGTAAAGCACAGTTACCAATTTTGGATAGCCATAAAGTGGTCAAGATCAACCCAGAATTAGAAATAAATCATTCCTAGGAAATAGATGGCAAGTGTTGACTCTAAGGTGCAAGTGGATGCCAACTATCTAAGCTAGTGGGTAGGAATTTAATCAAATAATGATTAACTATTTTATGGTTGGGTTTATTATATTCCAACAGCCCCCTTTAAGCCTAACTTTAGGATGATATCCCTGAACTAATTAGAAATATATATGCATATAGGGCCCAGAAACAAAGCTATGGTCACCCTTTTACAATTTATCTTGTCCAAATAAATGAGGAAAGAGGCAAACCTTCAAGGGGAAAATCCTCCTTCAAGAAAGGACATGAAAAAAAATACCAAAAATGTTGAACTGCTCATTAGAGGAAATTTGGGGTCTAAAATAGGCCTTATAAGAAAATGCACCAACAATAAGTTCCTGTGAGTTGGAATTCAAGAACCAATAGAATTCCAATAAAATGAGTCAACCATAATGGTTGAATTGAGATATTTGTCATAAAAAAAAAAATTGTTCGTATTTTTGACATATATCCCTGTTTTTTAACTCAAATTTCAATCGAGAGAGCTTCTTGGATACATAATTTGATTCCACATCCAATCAGTACCCACACTGCATACTTTTAACGGACCTCGCCACCCAAAAAACAAGAAATACCTAAAAAAAACTGATGAAGACATCATCATCACATTTTTCAGGTATTTCTTGTTTTTTGGGTGGCGGGGTCTGTCAAAAGTATGCAGTGTGGGTAATTGTTGGATGCAGAATCAAATTCCACATCCAACGAGCTCTCTTGATCAAAATTTGAGTTAAAACACAAGGAGATATGTCGAAAATACAAACACAAAAAGTAGTTTTTTTCTTTTTTCCTCCAAAATTAATAAATATTATTCTATTATTTTAACTATTATTTTATTATTTTCCTTAGGAGGCCCATTTTAGACCTCAAAATTCCTCTAATGAGTGTTGCTGCTGCTCCAAACTAAATGCTGATGTCTGGAGGAATCTTCTTCTTGGGAAGAAGATAAATCTTCTCACCTGGATCAAGGACAACTGCAGGATGGAAACTAGGACCATGTAGAACAACTAAGATCCAATTATGTGAAGGAAATACTGAAGGATATTGAGACTTGTAATCAGCTCCAAGATGATGAGATGACTTGAACTTTGAACCAGTAGAGATGAAATGAGCTCCAAATAGGTGAAATAACTATCCAAGCGAATGTATACTGTCTCCAGATTCGTTTACACAGATAGGATTTGTGCAAGTGATCTTGTAGGAACATATAGAAGTCACAGGATCAAGGAGTGAGAGTGCATGGGCTCCATGGGTTGATATAGCTTCCAAAGAATCCAAGAAATCACAAATAATCACAACAATAGACTTAGGGGAATATACTGGTAAAGAATCCTCTATGGTAGATGTATGAGAGGAGGAAATATAATGATGTTCAAAATATTCAAGGAGGCTATGAGAATGAGTGCCAAGAACAAAGGAGGAATGGCAGAAGTGCATGGGATCAAGTATGGTAAGTGGTAAGACACTAAAAGAACTTGATTTGGCTAAGCAAACATCCTGGAAGTCACTGGGTTTCGCACCATCAAGAAGAGAGGCATGCACAAAGTGTGAGAGGTATGGCATATGGATCTCAAAATCCATGATAGAAGACACAGAGAACATTGAATGTGTGAGTGAATCATCAATATCAATAGAAGCTCCATTAGTCACTTCTTTTTCATGAACTACATCATAAGAAGATGAATCAAGATCTTCTAATTCAAGAGACACATAAAAAGATGGCTCTTCAATATTTTCTTTTTGATTGAAAGAGGAAGCATTCGAATCAAAGAGAGTAGTAGCAAAAAGAACTGTATGAGAAACTTCTTATTCATGATCAACTTCATCAAAGACTGTAGAGGCCGAGACATCTTGAGAGAGAGAAATCATTGAGGAGCTAGAGGCACTCTCCACATATCTAGAAGGATCCTCATTGTCCTTTCCCAAAAATCTATCCAATGTTGTCCAAGGATCCTTTGGGTATTCAACAGAATCAATAAGGTAGCGCATGCTTGGAGAGATAGCTAGACGAATAGCTCCAATTGCTCTGTCATAGTCTTTCAACTAGTCACTTGGCTCTTCATAAGACTCTTCACCAGCTCCAATAGATATCTCATAGAGACCTTGTCTCTTTAGATATGAAATCATCTTCAATTTCCACTTTTAATAGCTTGTGAATGGAAAAATAAGAGGAACTAATACTCTTGAATCCAGTTGAAGTTGAACCTACAAAATAAACCTGCAAATATGAAAAGGAGGATTAATTAATGAACTCTCAAAGATCCAATATCATGTAGAGCTTTGATATCCTCAACTCTGATACCATGTAGAACTTTGAGAACCTTAGCTCTGATACCATGTATAAATTATAAAGCCTTTATGGCATAAGGAATTTCATAAACAGCCTAAGGATCTAGGCACATAATTAACCTGACATAGAATTGTAGAGAATTAGCATAAGGAGAGAAGAAGAATAATTAATTAACACCCATTAATGAGTGATCAATAAATGATAATTGATATTATTACATAGGTAATAAATCCTTATAAAGGAAAGTAGAGTTGCTAGAAGACAACTCAAGCTAGCTCATAAAGTAGGCTTACTAATTATGATAAACCCCATAGTTGGCTAAAGCACTTTCCCAATCTACCAAGCACCTCACAAATTAGCAATATCATGTGTGAGAGATGATGAGTGAAGGAAATAATTACTAATCCTAGAATATGGAGAGAAAATAATGGAGGATGGGTTGGAAAAAAAAGCTGTTAGTTTCCTAGTTGACTAGCTTTACCTTATCCACAGAAAACAAGGATAAGGAAAATAAAGAAGAATAAAGAAGAATATGCTATAAAACGAAGTTACCAATTCTGGATGGCCAAAGTGGTCAAGATCAACCCAGAATTAGAAATAAATCATTCCTAGGAAATAGATGGAAAGTGTTGACTCTAAGGTGCAAGTGGATGCCAACTATCTAAGCTAGTGGGTAGGAAATTAATCAAATAATGATTAATTATTTTATGAGTGGGTTTATTATATTCCAACACTATTTGAAAAAGAAAGAGAATATATTTTGCTTTTTGCATTTCATTTCTCTTTTCTTAGTCATTTTGTTTCAACTTTGAGTAAAAAACCATACAAGTTTCACTCCATTACCTCTGACTAATAACAACCAATTAAAAAGAACGATATAATCAAAATTTACTAGTACGTTTTCTTTTCTAGGCTCTTACACCAACTAGCTTATGCTAGACTTGTGGACTAGGGAGTTTTAACTGTCCACAAGTAATTGATTTCAAACGTAGTTGGCCAATCACTATGTAAATTCTCCTCTATATTAAGTGCATTTGGAAACATCCTCTCACACAAGAGTTAAGCATGAGGTCACGTGAGGACCTAGACTGAGGAGATAACCCTATGATTTCTTGCTCGAGTGTAGACCAGGATTTTTACGCATCTGAGGACTTCTGTCAATACCACAGCTTGGGCCCTGTGTGGTGCCAGTGTTGACAGGGGATCAAGCTTTGCTACCCTACCCATGTGTACGAATCAGGCTTGCAACTCTCCCCCCATACTCTTAGTATAGTTGTGGTAGCCTTTAGTCTCTCTGACATTAGATTTCATACACAGGTATACCGAAAGGCTATTTTTGGTCTACCTTAGACGAGCTTGGAAGGTAACCCAGGTAGAAGGTGTGGGAGGGAGGTTGGGTGATTCCTTTGCTTGTGCCTAAGAATATCTATAGGGTATCCAAGTAACCATATATCATCTTTCTTCTGGAAGGCATCTTTGTTTTCCTAGTTTGATACTTAGGTATTTTTCTAGTGGTGTTTTCTTTGTATTGTTGGTTTCCTGTCGATGTAAAACTTTATCTTCTTATTTGAAACTATGGATAACACCCCTTTGAAAAAAAACAAAGAGATCCCCATATAGGGAACTCCTTGTACTATTCCTCTCACAAGGAATGTTGGTATTCCTTTGATGGCCATCTTGAATCTACCTAGATTCACCCGAGTGCCACCGGTGTGGTTGTTTTCCACTCCAAATGTCATGAATGCTCCTAATGGTTCTCAAAAAATCTCCTTATATCAAGGGAATCAAAACAATGCTTCTCCTTTACCTGTAGATGCTTATCCTCCTCCTTCTACCTCATGTGGTGAAAGTACTGATACTAGTAACCGACACTCTAAAAGGAATAAACAAAGGAAGAATAGGAAGAAGGCACATAATCAAGGGGGCACCCGTTCAACCTCTGTAGGTCAAGTTGAGCCTCACCACCCAGCCTCTGCAGTTCATGCTGGGAGCACCTATCCAACCTCTGTAGGTCATGTTGGATCTAAGCACTCAATCTCTGTAAGTCAAATTGATCTTCACCGTCCAACCTTTGTTAATCATGATGGTGGAATCCTTCCAACCTTTCCAGGTCAACTGGATATAGTCACTCAGCCTCTCCAGTTCATTCTGAGGGCACCCATTCAACCTCTATAGGTCAATTTGAACATCCCCATCCAACCTATGTAGGTCATGTTGGATCCATCCACCTAGCCTTTGAAATCCATGCTAAGGTAACACACTCAACTGCTACAAAGCATGTTGATTTTTCTTGTCCAACCTATGCAGGTCATGTTGGACCTAGCCTCTCAGCGTCTATAGGTCATGTTGGGGGCATTCAATCAACCTCTATGGTTCATTTTGAGGAAAAATAGTCTTCCACTGCAAGTCATGTTGACATTGTTGAAAAGACTAACCGTTGAAAAAACAAGCCCAAGTTTGCTTGTAAGTTTTGTGAGGGAGACCACCTTACTTATCTATGCCCTAGAATCATAGAGGTACGAAGAGTTTGGTTTCATGCTCATCCCTATTTTGAACATCTAGAAGTTTTTTAATGACCAACCTCTCTTAGTCAGGTTGGACCCAGTCACCCAGCATCTGGTGGTCATGATGGGGGGAAACTATCAGCCTCTGTAGGTCATGCTGAGAGAAAATAGTCAACCACTACTAGTCATGGTGACACTGTTGAGAAAATTGGTTGTTCAAAGTGTAAAATTAAGTTCCCTTGTAAGCTATGTGAGGGATATCATCTTACTCACTAGTACCCTTCTATCGCAGAGGTGCAAAGAGTGTGGTTGGAGACTCAAGGATTTCCTGCTTCTAAACAACCTATAGTTTCTCAAAAACCTACTCAACCTTTGACTGATCAAGTGGTCAAAACAATATCATCTTTGGTCAATCCCACTCTTCTTTTGGAGAGTGATTCTAATGTGATTGAACCAATGTCATATTTGGTCAATCCCACTCTCCCTTCGGGGAGTGACTTTCACGAAGCAATTGAATCAGTTTCAGCATTGATCAATCCCACTCTTCCTTTGGAGAGTGAAGTGTCTGCTAGTCACATTTTCTTCAGTGCTAGTTCAGAACTTATTGAAAAAGGGGGCATTGAAATCACTTCAGATGAACCCCCACCAAACTCTTGGATTGCTTCCTTTGATTGGGATAGCCTAGTTTAGCCATGCCTTCCTTCTTATTCACCTTTCAAGATAAAGGTCAAAGTTGAAAAATACATGATTTCTCGTTGTATTGTTGATGAAGGAGCCTCAGTTAGTATCTTGTCTACTCGTGCTTGGTGAGGCATGGGATCTCCCAGCCTTGTGTCAATTGCTATTCAGTTACTAGAAGTTGATAAAAGAATTAGGATAGCCTTGGGAATTATTTCTCAAACACCCGTTACTTTGGGTGGGAAGACCGTCTTAGTTGAATTCATAGTGATAGAAGACCCCTTGGACTTCAATATGCTCCTCAGACATGATTATGTCTATGCCATGCAAGATGGGGTGTCAACATTATTTCATGTGATGTACTTTAATCATGGTGAAGAAATTGTCACTATCGATTGGTTATATTTTCTTGATCCGTCTCCTGACCCAACTAGAGACTAGGTATTTCCTTTATTTATTCTCAGTGTTTCTATAGACACTACCCGACCACATGTGAGCTATGTGGCATAATGTCCTTTGCATTCAGTTATTACTGAGAAGCAGCCTCTATTTTCATGCTTACCTTCTTAGGACTTGGTCCCAGCTATTGACCAGGTGAGTCATCCTATATAGACTGTGGAGCCAGCTCTCCACTCTATCGATCCATTTGAAATTTTTGACATGTGTCCTATCTTAGGTGATCTACTTCCATTTGATGAAGTGTTCCAAGAGTCTTTGATACAGTCTGACCTTCTTTTGGATGTTGGTTCAGTTGTGACTAAGTAAAACCCTGAATTTCTTAATCATCTTGATATTTTTGTTGATCAATCTCCCTTCTATTGGTCTTGTTGAGTCTTCGAACTCTCCCGTTGATCAGAAAGTCAGTGATCTTGATGAGTTTGATTTTTCTTATGAATTTTTCTACTCCTATGATACTGAGTTTGTTCCTGCAGACTCTATCTCCCTTGTTATTTTTTTCTTTTATTTTGAGGTTGATCTTGTGGATTATAAATCCTCAGGAGTTGGAACTATAGAGTCCTATTTTGTTTATTTTTCCTTGACTACACCTTCAGTAGAAGATATAAAAGTTGCATGTGTTTCTTCCAAAGTGACCTGCATCAGATCTTTTCTTCAAAATATGTTTCTGATGTTGTTGTTTCTTGAAGACAGGATTTGTAGTTGGATTCACAACTGTTTACTGACCTCCCCTTATTGTCCAAGTTGTAAGTACATTTTCATGGGCCCTTCTTATGCTTATGTCAACTTCCACGCTTTTATCTCGTTGTATAAGCCCCCGTCTCTTATCTCATCATCGCTCAACCTTGTATAATTTTTCCTTTGCAACTTGAAACCCTTTACCTGGAGGAGATGCTCCCCAAGTGTCCTTACCTTTCCCTCTTTCCTTGCATTATGCATAGGTTTGTTCCTTGTGCTTGGAACTAGTTTCACCTGCCTTTGACACTTGTCTCATTGCATTTAGAGCATTCTTTTTGCTCTCCTTCGAGCTCGTTAAAAACAGTAATGAAGCCTTGAGTTGACTTTTTTGGACTCGTTAAAACTTCATGGGAAATATTTGGATTTTCTTTAGGCCCAGGTATGAATCCCCAAAATAGACTTGACTTCCAAGTAAACTTGTTCGTTCATACTCGTTAAGAATAAGTGAATGGGCATCCACATTGGTGGTAGTTTATTGCTTTTTCGGACCATGTGACATATTTACGAAAAAGGAGTACTCTCTTTTCTTTGGAATTGAGATGAGTATTCTTAGGTATAGGTTTATCACTTTTCTGGACCTGAGGGACTAAACTTACAGAAAAGGAACACCTGGTATGAGGTTAGTTTTCTCTTTTTTTTGCTCTAGACCCAAACATGAAAAATATTCCGAGCGTACTTTATGTGTTTTTCATGCTCACCAAAACCTAAAGAACAAAGCATCGAGTTTACTGTTGCAAGCCCCATTTCTCGTAATCAAATGGATCTTTCTGAGTGATCTTGCCTTCCTTCTTGTTAAACTCAGGCTATGTGTTGCTTTTGAAGGAGCATTGGGTAGGTGGTAATTTAACCTTTTTCAGACCTCCTTGACTTAGTAAGAAAAAGGTGTACCTTAGTTCTTCTGGGCTAAGAGAGTTTTCGTCTATATTGTTTTACACTTTTTCGGAATTGGGAGACTAAATTGTACAAAAAAGTACCCCCGAGAGTCTTCTTTAGGCGTTTGAGACTCTCTAAACTATGAAAACACCATAGAGAATTCACTCTTTCAGGCTCACAAAGTCCATGAATCAATGCTTTATCAAGCAATCTTTTGTCTCTTCTTCGAGCTTTCCAAAAATGAAGAAGGTTCCGAGTTGGATTTCTTGGAATCATTAAACCTTTACAAGAAAGAGGGAAGGGAAGTTCATTCACATGTATTTTACATCATGGAAGCAAGTCTTTTCTCCTTGAACAAAGCACCATTTTTTAGTATATCAACAGTTGGGTCTCAGTTTTTGACCTTATCCCAATTCATAGTTTTTTACTCCTCCAGTTGGTCTATTTTCCAATTATATGGGGAATCTGACAATGTCTCCTATATTGAATATTTGTGTAGTTGGTCCTTTCATGTCAAAATATACCTAAGTCACTTTTGTGTTGTGCTCATTGTTCAAGGATTAAACCTTTGTAAACCATTCTGCAGTTTCCTCGACCTCTTTTGTCAACCATTCCCTAGTATCAGTTCATTACATCATATCTTCAACAGTCCTTGTCGTTATATTCTGTACTAATTCCAAATCCAATTAGCCTTTGACTTACCTCATGTTGGATGATGGAGGATTCCTTAATGCCTTCCTTGCAATGGATCTCTTCTTATCGACTACAACACATCTTTCTCTAGGAATGAGATTTAGATTTTATGATACTACCTTGGGGATTGCAATCATTAGTGACAATTTCCATCACTATAAGGTAGTGGGAATACCTTATTGTCTCCTACTTGATGGCTTCTTCAATTTTTCAACTTCAAGTCCTTGTATTCACACTTGTTAGAATGTTCTAGGTACCTTGCGGACCATTTTCATTAATGGTGGTTTCCCTCACATTTTTTAACGGTTCTCATCATTGACCAATAATCAAATGGTTTCCTCCATGTTTGACTTCAACTCGTTTATTCGCATGATTAGGATTCATACGTTTTAAGCGGTTTGGATTCAAGACCTTAGGCTGACACCAACATAGTTATATTTTGCTATTTCCCAAGTTGAGAAAGACCTTGTCACACTTCATATGAAATTTTGATGAGACACAGATCCACCTTGTATTCTTGTGGCTATGATCGACATTTTGTTGAGCATGGATCCACCTTGTCAGTTGTGGGCATGACTCCTTTAGATTTGATATGGTACCTTTTTGCATATTGTGCGACCATGATAGTTACATTAGTTACATATGTTGGATCCACTTGTATATTTATGTCAATCATTTGTATATCGACCTATATTCCCAGATATCAATTTTTTTTGACATTTATCTCTCTTTCAGGTACCTTTGTTCGAGCCTATCGACCTTGGATTCTCTTCTCTCTCCATACTCAATTGTTTCCTTTATAATATATTTCAGCTATCATCTTCTCCACTAACCTCATACATTAGGGGGAATCTTCTATAGATCAAAATAACACATCTCTTTCTCTGACCACTTTCCCATGATTTTGTCGCATGTCGACACTTCCATCATGACACTTCATGAAAGTCACTAAAAAAACACCTATATTGGAGGACCCATCTATTGAGTTTTGTAACTTATTTTGACCTTTTCTCTACATCGTTAGAGATTTATTTGAGTCGTCTAAAACTTTCCATCAGACATCAAAGTCTGAAAATTAGTAAAACTACCCTAAAAATGAGATTATTTTATGTACATGCGAGTTGCCACAAGGAAACCCACGTGTTCCACTTTTTATACATGACTTGTTCTACATAATACCTCTGTGTTCCCTAAATACATGACTATTTACATTGCAACCCACATGTCATACATGACTATTGTTACTACAACCCACGTGTACCCCCTGAACATGTGACTGTTGTCTCTGAAACCCACATATTTTTCCTGTAGATGTCAAAAAAAGAAGTTTCTCGAATTTTGGGTAGTTTGGGTGGTTATGCAACTGAATCCTTAGTTGTAACTAATTTTCTTCGACCCTATCTCTTTAGAATCATATAAATATAGGTAGAAATCTCCATGAGAGGGGACTTGAACTTTGTCATTGTTATGTTGTAGGAATTGGGACTCTCATTCCCCCCACCTTTTCCCTAGAATATTTCTCCTTGTGTTGCAGAGCTTGGAGGTTGAGTTCCTTGGAGAAGAGAAGCATAAGAACCAGTTCAAGGTTTCATGAGGTTCCCAACCTAAAGAGAAGGTATACTTATTTTCATGATCAATAAAGATGTGATGTCCTTCTTCTCCCCAAATCATTGTTCAATGTGTGTTTGAATCTTTGTTTATGATCATATGTTTATGTTAATCAGATTATTATTTCATATTAATTTGATTATCATTATTTTACATGTGGTCATATTGGTTTGAGGAAGGTATAATTTGTTTTTCAAGTCCCTTGGAGCAAGAGGAGCAAGAGTAGGATTGAAGGGATGCTTGGATCAACCTTTGTTTTCCTAAGGTATGAACCATTCCAATATCTAAACTTTTTTATATATACTTGCAGAACCATTTTCATATCTCTTTCAACCCTAGTACATTGATGGCCTCTTAAACCCTAGCCATAGGAACACTTTCCTTTACAACATAACGTCAGAGATATGAAAATGGTTCTGCAACTATATATAAACAAGTTCAAAGATTGGAATGGTTCATACCTTATCCAAACGTAGGTTGATCCAAGAAGCCCTTCAATCCTCCTCTTATTCCTCTTTCTCCAAGAGACCTACAAAATGAATTATACCTTCCTCAAACCAATATGACCACATGTAAAACAATGATAATCAAAGTAATATGAAATAATACTATGATTAACATAAACATTTGATCATAAACAGAGATTCAAACACACATTAAACAATGATTTGAGAAGAAGAAGGACATAAAATATTTATTAATAATGAAAATAAGTACATGTATACCTTCTCTCAAAGTTGGGAACCTCACAAAACCTTGATCTGGTTCTACTGCTTCTCTTCTCCAAGGAACTCAGCCTCCAAGCTCTCCAACACAAGGAGGATGCTTCTAGAGTAAAGGTAGGGGGAATGAGAGTTCCAATTCCTCCAGCATAACAATGCAAAAGTTCAAGTCCCCTCTCATGGACCTCCCTACCTCTCTTTATATTCTTCTAAAGAGATAGGTTCGAAGACAAATTAGTTACAACTGAAGGAGTCAATTGGATAACCACCCAAACTACCCAAACTTCAAGAAACTTATTTTTTTGACATCTACAGGAAAAATACACCGGTTTTAGAGACAACATTCATGTTTTCATGGGGTACATGCATGTTTCAGTAACAATAGTAGT
Organism: Pseudotsuga menziesii; assembly: GCA_001517045.1. NCBI lineage: Eukaryota > Viridiplantae > Streptophyta > Pinopsida > Pinales > Pinaceae > Pseudotsuga > Pseudotsuga menziesii. Next base: position 90,402 of record LPNX010935756.1, on the reverse strand, counting down.
GTATGAAATGTGGTTTGCAATGTAAAAGTTCGTGTATTTAGGGAACAAGTGGGTATTATGTAGAACAAGTTGCGTATGAAAATCAGAACACACGGGTTTCCTTAAGGCAACTCACGTGTACATAAAAAATATAATTTTTAGGGTATATTTTGGAATGTTCAGGATTTTATTTTTTCTAGATAATTTTAGCTTACCTAAATACCTTTCCAACAGTGCAAATAATAGGTCAAACGAAGTTACAGAACTCAATATATGGGTCCTCCAATATAGGTTATTTTTCAGTGACTTTCATGAAGTGTCATCATGGAAGTGTCCACATGCAATGGAATCATGGGAAAGTGGTCACAGGTAGAGATGCATCATTTTGAGCTATAACACTCTCCTGAAAATATATTGAAGAATATTATGTGAACCATTGGTTCTACATAGTACTTGCATTAACCTTTCTTCTGTGACTAATAGTAGGCTCTCTAAGTCACTCTATGGAACCTTGACAACATAATGTGTGTTTCCACATGTTATCTCATCCCTCATATGTGATTCATACAAAATCCCATCCAATTATTCAACCTTGTTACCACATTCATCCTTAACAATCAAAATTTGAGCCCCAATACCAAAAGATTCAATCATGGAAATCTCCTCCTTGGAAGTGGATACATACGCTTGATGACACAAAGAAACATGGAAATAAGAATTTTTTTCACACCTTTGAAATATATCTTCATCCTCATACGGGGAAGCTAGTGTATCATTCTCTTACACCAACTCAACTAGTGTGAATCCAATTGGTGAAGAGTTTCATTTCTCTTCACTATGAAGCACTCGTGATGGTTGAGAAGCTAAATTTTGTTTTTCTCCATGGTATGCTTCACTGTCCTTGAGTTCCTTTGAACTTATCCCATCATCAATATTCTCTGTAGTGTTCTAGAAACCACTAAAAACTAAGCTAGAATATCTGTAAGTGAACTCACTCCCCAATTTGTAAACAACTTGATGAGGGGTTGTTGAATCTTCATATGTGCATGGTTCCTCCATTGCATACAAGAAATCATATTTTCTTTCATTCCTTTTCTTTATAATATTGATGTACTGACTAATAAATTGCATGTTTCTTCACTTGAGAGATGGTTGTTCCTCTCATTATCATCAAATGGATAACCTATTCCTATAGGATTTCTTCTTTCTACATCATGAGGGTCTCTAGGTTTGCCCCTAGTCATTGTCTTCTTGCGTGTAGAAAATTTTGATGATGATGCTTCATTCTACTGCAAAAAATGCTCCACTTATTTGCACACATTTTCAACAATATACTTTATCCTTCTTCCATGTGTGCTACAAAAGGGGTCCATGTTTCAAAACATCCTTCTGACCTCCACTTCACAAACTTCTCATAAATACAAGACTGTCCAAATTTATTCTTTTAATGATTGATAATTCTGTAGGTACTTAGAAGAGTTTATTTTCAATTGATTAACTTGATAATCAACTAATATAAACCTTACTGGAAAGTGTTAACACTATTTTTGTTCCATGCTAAATGATTGGAGGGATAGGGTATGCCAAAATTTGCAACGATCGACCTTGGAAAATACTGAACATTTCAGTAAAATTCCCCTCAGGTTGTCTCTAAAGCTAAAGCTGCAAGGTGGTAAAAAAGGACTTGATATTTTAAGCCTTGAAAGTATATGAAGAAAAGGAAACATGGTCCTAATCAGCATGGCAGACAAACAGGCTTAAAAATATTTCATCTTAGGCAAGAGAAAGCTACTTTACAAGCCTTGGGGCCCATCAGATGAGGAAAGAATAAACAGATCAACAGTCATAAGTTTTCTCATCGATCCAAGGTGAAGGAAGAAAGAGAATACACAGGTCGGCTGAAACTATGGGAAAGGAGACCATATTTAAATGGTAGTGATCAATAGGTGAGCCAGATTGACGGTGGGTGTATGTTTCATAGATTTGGCATGCATGGCCTAAGTCATTTTTGTGTTTTGCGAAATAAGTTAAAATCCCGTGGATCTCAAAGGCCAGGATTAGCTGAGAAATAGATCAGCGAAGGTGGTTCATTTTACTAAATAAAAGTGCTTGTGAGGTTTCTCAGGTTCAAATCTGTAGAATGGTTAAGTAGAGTAAATTTTTGATGATAGAGATTGAATCAAAAAAAGATCTGCGGCAGACAGTGTTTCCTATGATTGAACACGCACGGAGTAAAGAGCCGTCGAGATTTGTGAAATACAACACACCCATTACTAGTGGATGATAAATATTGATGACATTTCCAATCAAAAGGATGGAAATGATTCTTCTTGGTGAAAGTCACATAAAATAAGGTCAGAGATGAAAGATACATCTCTCCGTATGGCCCACGCATTTCAAAGAGAAACTATCGAGACCAAGGCGAAAGGTCATGGTTGAAACACAATATCACTCACCTCGAATGCTGAGGAGCGACGTTTTGAGGGCAAGTGCGCTAGGAGTAGAAGTGATAGGTCATCATGGGTCCAGATTCCATCTAAGCAGATATACGACCAAAAAATCAGCTCCACTACGTAGATCACTCCGCAGAATCCAAAATTTTGTTGCACCATGAATGTGGCGATATGAAGAGCGTATAAATGGTCAATACGGTGAAAGGTAATTATGGCCTTCACATGAAGCAGGATGAAGAAGCATCATATTGTAGAGAGCAAGTATTTTTGAATGTCGTCTTCAGGAGGGGCGGATGGATACGAAATGTCTAGTCCAAAGGCCATAGGCTGAATGGAAGTTGATGTGGACCGAGACCAGAGGTCACTTATGCAATTGATAATATCGTGTCATAACATAAATGGCAGCATGATGAGTATATCCACATAAATACCAGATCTCGAACCCACGTGACCACACATGCTATCATCATGCTTCTCACTAATGGCATGTGTGAAGGTGTTAACGGGGCCATCGTCGAGTCCAATTTCCCAGCTATTTATAAACACCACTTTCAGATTCATTTGAATATGTAGATTGGGAAATGTTGAAGAGAGGCTAAGATGGTTGAGTTTTAGTGTGCTGAGAATCCTGGATGTCTTAAAGGAGGTTTGTAATGGCTATCTGGTTCTAGAAACTTGTTTGTCAGGGTGTTTTATTGGTTGGTGAGCATCACCCCGAATTCGTGCAATTCCTCAAATTTTATGCCATGAAGGCTCCAACCATTGGGGTAGGGACATTCATTACATTAGAGAGGATTTATAGCCCCAATAAGGTCAACGCAAGGATGTTAATCACATTAGATGGGCCTTTTGAGGCTAGTGAATGCATCATGGTCATAATAAAAAGCAACACCTCCATAAAGGCAGTGCATGGAATTTCCTACCCAATGGGAATCCCTCCAAAACCTCTAGATATAGTCATTTTCTTCATAATATTAGCACATAGCAACCATTTCTAGAGGTGACCCATTGGAGAGAATGCTCGAACGGGATGTCAAAGGCCTTCATCATCATCTTTGTGAATTCCACTTGCCAGCTTTATCTAGGGTGATGATGAATCCAATAAGGTGTCACATCATACAACCTATAGGAGGACCATCCTCATAGGAGAAGACAAGAAAAAGAAGGACTAGCCTCCTCAAGGACATGTCACTATTATAGTGTGACCTTTCCCCAAGCCTCCGCCTATAAAAATGTCACCAAGAAAACAAGGGTAAGGAGAAAGAGGTTGACACAGAAAGAACACAAACCTTCATGGCAGTTGTGAACACGAGCCAAACAAGTCATTGAACACAGGATGAAAAAAAATATCCCAGAAATAAAAAGACGTGCTACATGCCTAGAAGAGGGAGAAACAACTCAAGTGACATTAGCATCGAATCATTGGAAGTGTCCTAAGCCATCATTTTCAAAGACAAGCGAGCCTGAAACTAAAGACATTGCATTACCATTTAACATAGCATGCATGTTACCTAATAGTGTTTGTTTTATATGTATCAATCATGGTGGATAGGTCACGCCCGAGTTTTTTATAATTCTAATTATGATTTGTAGTTGGTTTCTGGTCTTGTTTCGAGGTTAGCCTCGGGGACCAGGGAACAGTATAAATATACTCTCTACATATAGAGAAAGGATTGAAACCCATAAATATTTTGGTCCTTACGTAATTATTGATCAGTTTTAATACAAGTTATAGAGTCGAGCGCCTGTTTTGGAATGCAAGGATTCATGCGTATTTCTCCGTTATAGTCTGTAACATCCTTTCTTTACATGTATGTTTTTCCTGTTATTATTTCTGCTATGTTTTCTTCATGTATCTAACTAGTGTATAATGATCTGGAATTCATACTTTTATGCTCTACCTATTGTTTTAGACATTCACCAAATGTTTCTTCCAAAGTTGATGTAGAATTCATCTTTTTGGTGCTCTGCATTGATGGACTATCATCATTCTTCCTTTTCCACCAGACCTAAGATATATTGACCGTAACCAAAATACTACCTTTCCCTTGCAAACATTTCTAGTGCAGATTGATTTGAATTTATTGGCCATCATGACTCCATAGCCCAATACATACTTACCGTGTTTCAACCACCAATATATGAAATCCCATTTTGTGACAATATATATGGCATTGATAAATATCTTGCGATAGTAAATCCCTCTCTGGAAATGGCAAAACCATATCCCTTTCCTAAATATTTTTATGGTTACCTCAAGTTCTGGCTTTCCACAACCTTGGGTGTGGTTCTGAGTGCTAACAAACTTGTGTCATTGCCGACGACGAAATTGAAAATCATCCCTGGCAATAACGACAAAGATTCTAAGGTTAAAGGGTTCCTATGGGAAAACATGAAATCCTGCATAAGAAAGGTTGTATCATTTTCCATGAAAAATCCACTTAAATATTTTGGAAGGTGACTCCACTGGGGAGATCAGCAGCCAGAAGGGATGATAAGAGGGGTTTTTTTAAGCTTTCCCTTACTATGGACAATACAACTGTAAATACGAATGTTCATGGTGAATGACATCTAGACATCAAGAAGATGATAGATCCTTCACTCAGTGATTCTGCTTTCCCAAGAATCCATGGTTATAATGCTTCGGTAGCTCCACTGGTGTCATGATCCAGGAAGTCAAGTCCCCAAAGGAGATTAGTGGGCTCCACCAAAAAAGTGAACTCGCTGTAAAGACATGGAAAGACTTGATGAAATGATAAAGCACTTAATACCTGGATTTATCCAAAACATCTTATCCTTTCTTGTAAAATTTTCCTTATCCTTTCCTACGTTTATCAAAATAATCCTTCATGGATTATTTCACTCCAAATAAAGCCTTGAATTCACTCTTGTATATCCTTCCTTACAAACTGAAATTATCTATTCATATTGTACATATACTCTCGATCGAGACCATTCGTTTGAAATCCCCAACATCAAAAGGAATTCTAGTGAACCTCATGATTCCAATCCTGAGGTCATATCCTGTACACAGGGCTCTGTTTCGACCGATACCCAAAACTGGTATATGCCTCTTTTCCTACCTCGCATTCTTCATGACTTTCCTACAAAACCCTACAAATACCTTCCTAAGTTTGATAGAGAATATGAAGACCTTACAGCTGAGAAACATTTACAAGCCTTTGAGTATTTACTCGACCTCTTTGATATAGAGCATGATGATGTTTGTATGAGATATTTTTCCCAATCCATGCAAGGAAATGTTAAGAAATGGTTTAGACAATTGCAACCTAGATCCATCACTACATGGGAAGAGTTCTCTAATGAATTTTTAGGATTTTGGGGTGAAAGAAGATCATTGGACCAAATACTCTCATAGTTTTATTCTATGAGGAAACATGAAGGTGAAACTATGTCAAGTTTCAATAGGAGGTTTGCAATATTTTATTATAGTATGCCAAAGGAAATTCAACCATTAGAAGGTTCTTCCAAATTGCATTATGCATCTTTCTTCCCTACCAAATTGTTTCTATTTCTTTTGGAGAGAAAATCAGTCACACTGCAACGTATGTATGCTATTGCGGGTTATGTGCATGGTGATTTCAAATAAGATTTCAGCCCACCTATATATGATGAATATGACGATAACTAACTGGACACCGAGCCTAAGAAAAAAACCACAGATTTTGTAAGTCCAAGACCTGATAGGGAAGGAAGCGAAGGTCCTAAAAAAAATGCTTTTCCATATTTTTTAAATTCATGTCAGGGTGAAGTCTTTTGTTTGCTTAATCCTATTGAGGGGAATGACAGTGTATTTACTGAATCATGTCTGAAGGATGAAGTTATGACATCATAAAGTTAGAGCGAGAATCATGATGCTTCACTTGAGAACTATCATAAATACTTTGTGCATGGTTCCTTTGGAAACCAATCCAACTATGGGAAAAGGATATTACTTCCCGAGTATTTTTATCAAGATAATTAGACAAAAAAATTCTCTGGAGGTTGTCTCATTTTTTATGATCCTGCTGCCAATTATATGGAAATATTTTTCATCCAGAAAGGTCACCAAGAAGTCAAGGAGGGTTCTAGATGGGATACTTCTTTATGTGTTTTAAATTCAGAAATTAATTTTCCAAATTCTATCAAATAACATAATGCTATTTTATTCAAAACACTTGTAAAGGATTAGGTTTTGAATTCTGATATTTTACGAAGAAAGGGTGATAACGTGATTACAAGTGATCCAGGGTTCTCCTCATGTGGTTCTCTTGAGTGGTGTTCCCGCAAGGTGCTGGAAAAATGGAAGTTGGAACATTTCTTTCCTTATAAGAAAATGGAGGAAGAATTTGGCGGCCTTAGGGGTTTTTATGATCCAATTGCAGAGTACATCGAAAGGTTGGGCAATATTAATGACCAGTTATGTATTTACTGTAAAGATCAATTTCTTTATTATAACCATAGACCACCAAATATTTCAGTTCTATTTTTCATCCAGCATGAAGAGAAGGTAGGTTTATGGGACCATTTGCTTGACTGGCTTCTTTGGAAGTCAGAAATTACTTGACTGAGCACTGAGGCTCTATAGGTAGGGTAGGTATGTAGAGATGAATAAGCTCGACACGATGAGCATCCATTTTTAAAGAAGCTTTCGTGTTAGTTCAGATTTTCCAGTTTGGCTTCATCATTGGTTCAATTTTGGTTTTTGGGGCATGCTAAAGGTTCGCATCAAGGTATGGAGATCCTCCCAATGGACTTGGAACCTAGTATATGTTATTATTTTCTACCTCACGGGGACGATAGAATCCCTATATGGAGCCAATTTTTAACACTATTTTTGTTCCGCATTGAATGATTAGAGGGATAAGGTATTCCAAACTTTGCAGCGATCAACCTTGGAGAATACCAAATATTTCAGTAAAATTATCCTCGGGCCATCTCTAAAGATTAAGCTGCAATGGGGTTAAAAAGGACTTCATCTTTTAAGCCTTGAAAGTATATGAAGAAAAGGAAATTTCTTCCTAAATTGTGTGGGAGCCAAGTAGGCTTAAAAATATTTCGTCTTAGGCAAGAGAAATCTAGTTTGCAGGCACCAAAGCCCGTCATATGAGGAAAGAATGAACAGATCAACAGTCATAAGTTTTCTCACCGATCTAAGGGGAAGGAAGGAAGAGAATAGATAGGCAGGCCGAAACTAAGGTAAAGGAGAATATATTTCAATGATAGTGATAAAGAGGCGAGCCAGGTCGATGATGGGGGCGTGTTTCACAGATTTGACATGCACGACCTGAGTCACTTTTGAGTTTCATGAAATGAGTTAAAAATATCACAAATCTAAAAGGGAGAGATTATTCGAGCAATAGATCGGCGGAGGAGGCTTATTCCTCTAAATCAAAGTGCTTGTGAGGATTCTCAGTTTCAAATCTGCGGAATGGTTAAGTAGTGGAAATTTTCAATGGCAAGGATTGAATCGAAAAAAGATCCACGGTGGATAGTGTTTCCATTGATTCAACGCACATAGAGTAAATAATCATCGGGATTTGCAAAATACAACACACCAATTACAAGTGGATGGTAAATATCGATTCCATTTCCAATTGGAAGGATAGAAATGGTTATTCCCGATGAAAGTCATGTAAAAGAAGGTCGGAGACAAAAGTTGCATCTCTATGTAAGGCCCACACATTTCAAAGAGCCAATGTCAGGACCAAGGTGAAAGGACATGGTTGAAATGCAATCTCACTCACCTTGAACATCGAGGAGTGATATTTTGAGGCAAAGTGTGCTAGGAGTAGAAGTGACAGTTCATCATGGGTATAGATGTCATCTAAGCAGTTCTATGACTAGAAAATCAGCTCCACTGTGTAGATCACTCCCCATAATCCAAAAAGTTGCTTCGTCATACATGTGGCGATCTGAAGAGAATCTAAATGTTCAAGACGACGAAAGGTAATTATGGCCTTCACACAAAGCAGGATGAAGAAGCATCAGATTGTAGAGAGCGGGGATTTTTGGATTTCATCTTCAAGAGCAGCAGATGGATGTGAAACATCTAGTCCAAAGGCTATAGGATGAATGGAAGCTGACCTAGACCGAGACCAGAGGTCACTTCCGAAATTGATAATATGGTGCCATAATAGCAAGGGCAGTGTGACGGGTATATTCACATAAATACCGGATCCTGAAACCACGTGACCACACATGTTTTCATCATGCTACTCATTGATGGCGTGTGTGAAGGTGTTGACGGGGCCATTGTCGAGTTCGATTTCCCATCCCTTTATAAACACCATATTTAGAGTAATTTCAATATGAATATTGGAAAATGTTGAAGAGATGCTAATATGGTTGAGTGTTAGTCTGCCTAGAATCCTGAAAGTCTTAAAGGAGGTATGTAATGGCTATCTGGTTTGAGAAACTTGTTTGTCAAGGTGTTTTATTGGTTGGTGAGCATCGCCCTGAATTCTTTCATTTCCTCGAATTTTATGCTAGGAAGGCTCCAACCATCGGGGTAGGGATGTTCATTACATTAGAGATGCTTTCTAGCCCCATTAAGTTCAACGCAAGGATGTTCATCACATTACATGGACCTTCTGAGGCTGGTGAGTTCATCATGGTAATAATAAAAAGAAACACCTATGCGGAGGCGGTGCCTGGAATTTCCTACCCAATGGGAATCCCTCCAAAACCTCCAAAAGTGTTCATTGTCTACATAATCTCAATACGTCGCGACCATTGCTAGAGGTGACTCGTTGGAGCGAATGCTCAGATGGGAAGGGGGGATTTCAAAGTCCTTCATCATCATCTTTGTGATTCCAATTGCAAACTTTATCTGGGGTGATGATGAATCCAAGAAGGTTCTACTTCGTATGACCTGTAGGAGGACCCTCCTCCTAGGATAAAAAAAGCTTAATAATGACAAGATTCCTCAAGGACGTGTCACTATCAAAGACAATGTGGCCTTTCCCCAAACTAGCCTTTGCCTATAACAGTGTTACCAGGAAAACAAGATTCTAGGAGGAGAGTTGAACAAAGAAAGAACAGAAACCTTCATGCCAGCTGTGAACGCGGGCCAAAGAGGTCATCGAACACCAAATGAACACAAAGAGCCCAAAAAGAAAAAGACGTGATACATGCCCGACAAAGGGAGGAAAAACTCAAGCCACGTTAGCATGGAATCGTTGGAAGTCTCCTGAGCCATCATTTTCAAAGACAAGCAAGGATGAAACTAAAGTCATTGAATTACCATTTAACATAGCATGAGTGTTACCTCATAATTATTGTTTTATATGTATCAATCATGGTGGATAGGCCACGTTCGAGTTTTTTAGAAGTATGATTATGATTTGTAACTGGTTTCTAGTCCTCTTTAAAGGTTAGCCTTGGGGACGAAGAATAGTATAAATATACTCTCTACATAGAGAAAAAGGGTTTAAACCCGTAAATATTTTGTCCTTATGTAAATATTGATCGGTTTTAATACAATTTACAGATTTGGGTACTTGTTTTGGAATGCAAGTATTCATGTGAGTTTCTCCTTTAATAGTCTATAACATCCTTTCTTTACGTGTATGTTTTTCCTGTTATTCTTTCCGCTACGTTTTCTTCATGTCTTTAACTAGTGTATAATGGTCCGGAATTCATACTTTTATGCTCTAGCCATTTTTTTAGGCATTCACCAAATTTTTCTTCCAAAGTTATTGTAGATTTCATCTTTTTGGGGATTTGCATTGATGAACTATCATCGTTCTTCCTTTTCCACCAGACCCAAGATATATTGACCGTAACTGAAATACTACCTTTCCCTGCAAACATTTCCATTGTAGATTGATCTACATTTCTTGGCCATCGTGACTCCATAGCCCAATACATCCTTACCTTGTTTCAACCACCAATATCTGAAATCCCATTCTGTGACAATACATCTGGCCTTGATAAATATCTTGCGAGAGATCCCTCTCTGAAAATGGGGAAGCCAACTCCCTTTCCTAAAGCGGTTCTACTGTTACCTCGGGGTCTGCCTTTCTGCAGCCTTGGGTGCGGTTCTGAGTGCTAAAATAATGTTCCTAATGTATTTATGGAACATTTGGTCACAAAAGTCACCATTCTCATTGCTTAATACATGGAAACCTTCATCTACGTAAATAACTTCTTCATTAGCATAGGATGCTTTTGTGGCTTCCCATTAGAATCCAACATTACTAGCTAGTGCTAGTATCAAGGCTGAAAATTTATTTAAGTTGAGAGACTAATTTCCATAGGGATAGAGGAAAATTATCTAATACCACTGCAATGCTCCTAAGGAATGTTTAGGCACACTATGAAAATTCACAAGGAATGCAATGACTAGTTTTATGAAACTTGCAATAAACACTGTAAGACTCAATCCAAACTACTCTAGACTTGGTACAAGGGTTGATTAGAGGTATGAGACTATTAATTTAGATAATATTGATCATTGATTCACTTTTATCAAAATTAATTCAAAACAAACAGTGTAGTTCAAGGGAATTGTACTAGTCAATGATGTCGAAATCAAGGAGATAGGCCCAAACCAAGAAAGCAAAAGGGTCACGAAATATCAAGTTATTATGCACAATGTGTTGGTTCCATTTATTTTTTTATCATCATCTAGGAAAAATTCCACTTCAAGGTGTTACAGCTGATTTTACCACACATGGTGAATCACACTTTTATGGCCTTCCTTGTCCCTTTGCAGACTCTTTAGACCCCATGGACCATTTTTGTACCTTTGATGTTTCCAAGATCATCCCTAAAAACATGCTAAAATTTCCATACGTGACTTTTAATCCATTTATCGCGTACATACACGGATTTGAACCCTAAACCCGTGTACATTGGGATGTGTGCAAAAGGTCAATTTTTTTAAGAGTTTTCCTTGATGTGGATCCGACTCACTTGTCTCTTGGACTTCCATATTCCTTGAGATCGCTCGGATTCGACCCTTCATTACCCCATTGAAGAGATATATAAGGAACCCTTTGGATACATTAAAGAGGGAGGAATTATAGAGAAAGAAAACTATAGTCCATTGTTACCAGAGCTTATACTTGAGTCTGCATCCCTTTGTCCCTTGGAGCACTTTTCTGTTCTTCCAAAGCTTGTCTTTTTCTTGTGAGCTTGCTATCGAGAGATGGAGAATTGAAGTGGTGGAGGCCCAAGTGGGGGACTTAGTTTCTCCAATTCACAGGCGTGCTGACAGAGGTTGTCACTCTTGTAATCTCTGTTTTATATCAATAGAAATATCTTTTCCTGTCCAATAATATGTGTTTAAATGAGTATTTGATCCATGGATGCTTTTAAATGCTTATATGTTATTGATTATATATGCTAGAGTAGGTCTAACACAATTATATATAGCATTCTTGTATTGTTTGTTGATTGTTGAGGAAGTAATTTATCAATACAAGCTGGAGTTGGAAAGCTCAACGGAATTCTACATCAACCGTCCAGAATAAGGTACAAATCAAGATCCTTTAGTGTTAGATATTTGGTTTCTCTTGCATATTGAAAATGATTGATTTCTGGAGTCAAGCTGTCTGTTGTGGTACCCCAAGCCATAGTAATTTCTCTCCATAACAGAATTGGCGACTCCACTAGGGAGTTCCTAGTGGTTGTCCTTTGGGGGTTTTATCGGCATTCAATGTTCTTGAATTGCTCTAATTTCTCTGTTTATGAGTCGGGTCGGGGGCATTTTTTTCTAGTAGTGTCTAATTGGTGTGAATTTTGTCTGAGCTTATTTGTTTGCCTTAATTTTTATACATTTTTCTTCCTGTACATGATTTTTTAACTCACAGTCGAGTGTACACGTGGTTTTGACTGCTATAGCCACGTACATACGTGGGTTTTCTACGAACAGTAGCGTATGCCCTGAGTTTTTCCTTTTAGAGGAAGATTCATTATTGCTGGGTGAATTTTGATGATTGCTAAGTCTTCTTTGATGCTTCTAGAGTCTGTATACACCTCTGTTTCTGACCATAGATGCTTTTTAGAGTATTTTTTTTTAAGGATGTTCTTGTCATTGCATTTTCGATTTTTTGTTTTGGGATTAGTGCATTAGGACTCTTTTACCTTAGTACTTTGCGTGAGTGCTGTTTGATTGTGCTTGAAAATTCTGGGGGTGGTAGAGTCATTCTTTTTCTTTTGTTAGAATAATCAACCCATAGTATTACCCACTTAGACATTAATTCATTTATTTTGTCTTATTTGCCTAGTCCATGAGTCCCACCATGTGCAAGTTGCTAATTGCCTATCCATAGAGGTCAAACTTGCCATATTTGACTCATGTAGCACTTGGGAAAGCCTTAGGAATCAAATATACTTTATTCCTGGCCTCCTAGGTGCCTATCTACTTTTTCTGCTTTATTCCCTGCTTTTTCAGTGTTTTAAGGCACATAGGAAAGCAAGACTAGGTGAGGTGAACTAGTTTTTGTCCTCTTCATCCTCCACTCTTTTCTCCATGAAAAAGCATGTATGAGATACTATTCCACCACTCTTTAGCTTTCCCATGCTCCCTTGCCAATTCGTGAGCTCCATGACAGATTTGGGATCAACTTTTTACACCTATGGGGGATTTGCCTATTTTGGGTAAGCCTGCTTTATGCTAGTTTTGGATGCTTCCTCATGAATTCGATTTACTCATGTATTCTATATATTCAGCATCCTATGTTATTATAGGGTTGGCTATTGTACACTCATTTAATATAATTTTGTGTTACAGCTCCATATTCAGTCTCTCTTGTGAGCAATTTTGCATGATCAATTGATAATGGTTGTGAGTGAAATTAATCTACTGCTGGCCTAAATTTCTACATGGTATCAGAGCCATTGTAGGTTGTTACTCTCCTTCAAAAATTGTTTTGAAGGTTTGACATCAAGACTGGGAGCCTTCTACTGATCGCCGGGACAGATTTTCTAAAGCTATGGATTCACAGAAAACTATCTTGACTCCCTTCAACTATTTTGAATGGAAAGCAGAGATGGAGATCTTGTTGAGAGAGAAAGGCCTCTACAGGGTGACTATGGCTACAGAAGCAGAGCCCAATGCTGCTGCAGAGAAGATAAAATGGCACAATCGGAGAGATGAGGCTTATGGCCTCCTATGTCTCAGTATTTCTCGAGACCTCCTTTTCCATCTCGATGGATTGACATCACCGGATCAAGTATGGGAGAACATTTCTGATCTTTTTGGAAAGACAGATGAGATGAGGGGACATCAGATCGAGAATGAGCTGATTTCTTTGAGTCCCAGTAGCTTTGAATCCCTGCAGCTATATTTCTCCAAGTTCAAAGCACTAGTTTTGCAGCTGAAGCAGTGTGGTATCGAAAATAAATATGATCAGCTCATATTGGCCATCCTCTCAAAGCTAGGACCTGACTACTTAGTCTTTTTTTCGACCTTCTATGCCACAAAACTCACAGCTCGAACCTGGAAGATGCCTAGCCTTGAAAATTTCATGGAATCTCTCACACAAGAACAAGACAAGCTGGTGATGATGGGCACCATCAAACCATCCAAAGACCAAGCTCTGGTTGCTGGAGATTCGAGGGTGGATTCAAAAAGCAAAAAGAAATCTAAAAAGCCACTTGAACAAAAGAGAGACAAGAAGCAGTCTCCAGAGGATCAACAAGGTCCCAAGAAAAATACCCAGAAGAAGAAAAACAAAGGTGAAATGAACAAGTGCTCATACTGTTCGAAGGGCAATCACACTGAAAGCTCTTGTATGAAAAAGTAGATAGACATGCTAACTCAACTGCTGGAGAATAATGGCATCTCCCTTCCAGAAAGCTCAAAGAAGAGAGAAGGAGGATCAAGTTCAGATGACAGAGAGAGAGTTCATGCTCTAGTTGCTGGCACATCAAGCTCACCCAGTTTTATCATTGATTCTGGAGCTTCAAGACACATGGTTTCGACTAAGGAGGCCTTCTCCTCACTGGACAAGTCGAAAGGACCATCTATTGTACTGGGAGATGACTCTCTCACTGAAAGTTTAGGCAAAGGAAGAATAGATCTTGATCATGGTCAGTTCAACAATGTGCTGTATGTCCCTGGTCTCGCCTCCAACCTTCTATTAGTGTACCAGATGACCCACACTGGGTCTCCTAAGAAATTCATATTCTCCCCCGATGAAGTTGAGATCACAGAAATCTCAAGTGGTGGAGTCATTGCAAAAGGAGTTGCAAATCATGCTCAAAAGGTATATATCTTCTCACACTTCCTGCCTTACTCAAACCCCTATGCTCTTCTTATCCATGCTAATGAAGCTAGAAAGCTATGGCATGAAATATTTGGCCATCTAAATTACAAGTATCTGTCTGATCTTAGTGAGAAAGAAATGGTCATAGGGTTTCCCAAGATAAAATTTTCCAAAGGAGTCTGCCAAGGTTGTATCCTAGGAAAACACCCAGAGCACAAATTTGAGAAAGCCAGTCAGGAGAGAACCTTTGTACCCCTCGAGCTGATTCACAGTGATGTTGCTGGCCCATTCCCTCATATGTCCATGAGTCAGGCCAAATATGCACTGACCTTTATTGATGATTTTTCCAGGTATTGTTGGGTTCACTTCATGAAACACAAGTCAGAAGTTTTTGGCCTATTCAAAGTCTTTAAGGAAACTTAAAGCCCTCAGATATGACAATGGTGGTGAGTATGTCAAGTCTGATTTTATTAACTATTGTGCGGATGCAGGTATTCAGATGCAGCATTCTATCCCCTACACACCACAGCAGAATGGTGTTGCAGAGAGAAAGAACAGATCACTGAAGGAGACGGCAACATGCATGATGGAGGCCAAAACTTTGCCACCAAAGTACTGGGCCGAAGCTATCAACTGTGCAGCCTATATCCAGAATAGGTTTCCTCACAAATAGCTTGATGGCATAACTCCCTTCGAAGCATGGAGTGGGCACAAGCCAGATGTGACCCATTTCAGAATTTTTGGCTCAAAGGCATGGGCCAGGATTCCAACAGAGAAGAGGAAGGCTTTGCAGCCCCAAAGCCAAGAGTGTATTTTTGTGGGATACTCTGAATATTCAAAAGGGTACAAGTTGATAAACTTGAGCACAAACAAAGCCTTTATTGAAAGGTGTGTTCAGTTTGAAGAAGAACCCCTTGCAGCAGTGGAAGTTGGTGAAGCCTCTTCACCACCTGAACCTCAAGAAGTAAGTAAAGAGTTTGTTGAAAATGATGATTCTGATTTATCTGATGGATATTAGTTTATTGTAGACCCAAACAGCCCCACAAGGCCTAAATGGGCATCCAAGACACTACATGCAGCAGGTGAGCTAGCTGGGGATCCCAATGACCCAAGGAGGACTAGATCTCAATTTGAGAGTGGTCTGTGCATGAAGGATCCTTTGTTTGATGAAAAATGCTATTTGATGGTGGATTCTAATCCTCAAACATATGAATAAGCAGAAGGAGATCCAAGATGGCAAGATTCCATGAAGGAGGAGTTCAACTCGCTACAGAAGAGCAACACATGGGAGCTAGTGGATCTTCCTCCAGGAAGAAAGTTAGTCCAGTGTAAGTGGGTCTATAAGACCAAATTTGCTGCTGATGGTTCACCACTGAAGTACAAGGCTATATTGGTAGCTAAAGGCTACTCACAGGTTCATGGCATCTATTACAATGAGACCTTTGCCCCAGTGTCAAAGATGGATTCCATCAGGATAGCTCTAGCCATTGTAACCTCAAGGCAATGGGAGGTACATCATATGGATGTAAAGTGTGCCTTCCTGAATGGAGATCTCACTGAGGAGATATATATGCAGCAGCCTCAAGGTTTTTCTACTAACCCTTCTCTTGTGTCCAGGTTGAGAAAGTCATTGTATGGGCTAAAGCAAGCCCCCGGGGCTTGGTATGCCAAGATAGATAGCTTCTTGCTATCTCTGAATTTTGTTCGGTGCAAATCAGATCCAAATGTATATCTAAAGTTAGTTAATGGTTCATTAATGATCATTGTGTTATATGTTGATGACCTCCTCATTACAGGAAGCTCACGGGTTGAGATTGCTTCCCTAAAAGGAGCTATGAACCAAGCCTTCTCCATGACAGATTTGGGGCTCTTAAGTCAATTTCTGGGGCTTGAGATTGCTCAAACCAAAGCTGGAATCAAGGTGCACCAGTCCAAGTATGCCTTGGATTTTCTGATCAAATTCAGAATGCAAGGTTGCAAAGCAAGCAAAACTCCTTTCCTTTCAGGAGTGAAGCTGGAGGAAGATGATTCTCCACCGATGGTAAACAATACAATGTATAGGAAATTGATTGGATGTTTATTGTATCTGACACATACTCAACCTGATATTTGTTAGGCAGTAAGTGTGGCTTATATATACATGGATCAGCCTCATGAGATCCATTGGAAAGTAGCCAAGAGGATCCTTAGCTTTGTTCAGGGAACAAGGACACATGGGATTTTCTATAAAGCCAATTCTGACCTTGAGTTGATTGGTTTTACTGACAGTGATTGGGCAGGTGATAGCATAGACAGAAATTCCACTTCAGGTTATGTGTTCATGCTTGCAAAAGGGCCAATTAGCTGTTCAAGCAAGAAACAGAGTGCCATTGCACTCTCATCTATAGAAGCTGAGTACAGAGGAGTTGTTAATGCAGCAACTCAGTGTTTATGGTTGCAGGGTTTACTTGGAGAATGTGGTTTCGAACCTGAGTACTCAACTACCATCTACTGTGATAACCAGAGTACAATTCAAATCTGCAAGGATCCAGTTCAGAAGCAGAGAACCAGACACATTGAGATTCACATGCACTACATCAGAGAGCTTGTGCATGATGGCACCATTCACCTACTCTTCTGTTCATCTTCAGAACAAGTAGCTGATATCTTCACCAAAGCATTTTGTGAGAAGACCTTCAGCAATCTCAAATCACTGCTCAGGATTGCTGATCATGTTGTAAAAGCATGAGTGGAGACAAGATTCTACAATTTTGTTTTACAGTCCATGTTTAAGGGAGGATTTTCCCAAGTTGGTTTTGCCTCTTTCCTTGGTTGTATGGACATTGCAGTATGTAAAGGGTGACTAAGCCTTGTTGCTAGGCCCTATATTTTTTATTTATTACTCATAAATTCAGGCTTAAGGGGGGGTGTTAGAATAATCAACCCATAGTATTACCCACTTAGACATTAATTCATTTATTTTTGTCTTATTTGCCTAGTCCATGAGTCCCACCATGTGCAAGTTGCTATTGCCTATCCATAGAGGTCAAACTTGCCATATTTTCTCATGTAGCACTAGGGAAAGCCTTAGGAATCAAATCTTCTTTATTCCTGGCCTCCTAGGCACCTATCTGCTTTTTCTGTTTTATTCCCTGCTTTTTCAGTGTTTTAAGGCACATAGGAAAGCAAGACTAGGTGAGGTGAACTAGTTTTTTGTCCTCTTCATCCTCCACTCTTTTCTCCATGAAAAAGCATGTATGAGCTTCCATTCCACCACTCTTTAGCTTTCCCATGCGCCCTTTCCAATTCGTGAGCTCCATGACAGATTTGGGATCATCTTTTTACACCTATGGGGGATTTGCCTATTTTGGGTAAGCTTGCTTTATGCTAGTTTTGGATGCTTCCTCATGCGTTCGATTTACTCATGTATTCTATATATTCAGTAGCCTATGTTATTACAGGGTTGGCTATTGTACACTCAGTTAATATAATTTTGTGTTACAGCTCCATATTCAGTCTCTCTTGTGAGCAATTTTGCATGATCAATTGATAATTGTTGTGAGTGAATTAATCTACTGTTGGCCTAAATTTCTACATCTTTATTATCCCATTTTTATTCAAAAAATCCAAAAATATTTGCTTCTTTGCATCATTATGCATTGGACTTTGCATTTTGCACGGTACTTGCACTAGGTTTGCTTAGAAAAGTATTAGTCAGGCTTTCATATAGGAACGATTGCATTTGTCATTTGAAGAAAATTTTGCATTTCAAGTAGTAGCATGCCCTATTTTTCATTCAACACAATGCATTTGCATTGATTTTTAGGTGTGCATTTTGATTCATGTTGTGTCATAACACCATTGGTTGCACAATCATTTACCTTTTTTTGAGTAATAAAGCCAAATAAAATCAACACTTAATTAAAATGGATTAAACTATTTTCTTTGATAGGGTGCACCAACAAGATTAAGTTTTAGGGTCTTGGAATAGTTCATTGTGAGTAAATTCTCCAAGACCACTAAACAACAACACATATGTGTCTATCTAGGTGAGAGTGTGAAATTCCTTGGTATAATTAGTGTTTCTCAGGATCCTCCTCTTACAAGGGAGTTATACACAAGGCAGTGTGAGCGGTTAATGATTGGGATGACCCCTGGTCATAACGGAGTAGTACCGGAGATATTTACAGGATTGTATTCATATCTGGGGGCTCTTTCGAGAGTTTCGGGCTTTTCTACCCTACCCATATGGTCAATCCCGTCTGTGACTATCTTCCTGAGCATTGATTATATTGAGGTGACCTTAGTTGCCTTACCTAGGTTATCAAGGGGGTACTTTGCAGGGGTTATTCTGCAGGTGTCCCGGCCAGGTTGGGGTTGAACAACACAATCCCTATACAATTTAAAGCTGAGGGCCACACTAATTAGTTACAAACCTCTTCTTGTTGTGTATGGGAGTCTCAAGCCTCTCCTATGCGAGACATACCTGCCTCATTTGAGAGCTCACATATCCTACCCTTGTTTGCTTGTGATTGGCTTTAGATTTTATAGGTGTATGCTCTATGCACGCTAGCTTGCTTAGGGTTTGCATAAGTAGAAGAGTCTTTTTCATTTTTGAGTCATTGTGGATTTGGGTGTGTCACCTCGCCATTCTCATCGTTTAGCAGGACTTCCTCCTTCTACATCTCCTCCTCCTTTGGGAGAGAGAAATAGACGGTCCAGGTGGACTACTTTGTACATTGATTTACACATGATGGGAGATCATGAAGATGAAATTCCTGAGCTGGATTCTCCACTTCACGAGGTTGGGGAAGAAGTGCCTACTCCTACATATGATCCTTCACCTGATATACATACACACTCTGGGTATGATCCCTCATTCACATGTCGCCAGTATTTGTTTCCAGGTGATGAGACTCATCATGAACCTACGAGCACTAGTTATGACATGTCTGGTATTCCTACACATGATTCAGCTCAGCATGCCGAGTCGGAGTTTGAACCTAACACTATGCCTAGGGGAATTCCTAGTCATTTCCATGTGGAAAGGTTTGGGAACACGAGTCACATTGTACCCTCCATCCCGGTGGTGGAGGTTACATCATATGTCCACCCTAGACCTGGTGCTAGTATTCCTATTCAGATACTAGAACCTAGACGAGTGACTGTAGGGAACACCACTTACATAGTTTCACATGTCCATTCATCCTCTATTCCTAGTTCTTCGAATTCTATTCCTCCCTCTCATTCACGTGGTCCTTTAGGCTGGAATGTTGCTACGAGTCATGTCTGTACTGCTGCTACTCGTGTAGTTATGTCTCAGAGTCAAGTACCTTCTGTTGCTTCAGGAGGTCGTATTCCTACTTCTGGAGGTCATGTTCCTACTTATGGAGTTTCTCATGGGACATCTCATGGGATTTCTTATGGACCATATTACGAGTTGCAGTATGGATAGAGTTATTCACCTTATGGGTATGGGTATCAACAACCTGCTTACTCTCTGAATTATGGATTTGTAGCCCCACATAGTCAAGGTACACCACATTATGGTGCTTCCATGCCACCCTACACGGGTCAAACGAGAGGAGGGCACTATGGCCAAGGCCATGGTGGTTACAGTAATAAGTCTTATGTGAACCAAAATTATCAGGTAGTAGGGCATCGACCTGCTCAACCTAGGATCCCTTTCCTCGCAACACTAAATCTACCTGATTTGTCGAGACTAACGAACGATCCTGTATCTCATGACCCGGCTTGGCCAGCTGTCCCTAATAATCTTCCCTCGTACATCCCCAAATTCGAGGGAAAACTAGGAGAAGATCCTAGTGAACATGTTACTACATTTCACCTTTAGTGCTCTTCAAATTCCTTACACGAAGATTCAATCCGTTTAAGGCTATTTCAAAGCACCCTTACAGGGCCTGCAACAAAATGGTACATAGAGATGCCTAGGGTGGCATTCGCTTTGTTCGATGACCTAGCTATGACTTTTCTCAACCACTTCCAGCTACCAGTGCGTTACGACGTTGGTACAGAACTCTTGTCGACATTTCGGTAGGACAAAGCCATGCATATCTCAGACCATATCTAAAAGTGGCATAGACGGAAGAGATTGATTAAAGCCTTCATACCTCCGGAGTTTCTCCTTGAGTGGTTTCTTAAATCGTTACCGCCTTATATAGCAAAGGATGTTTCTACATTCGGAGTTTAGAATGAGGAACAAGCCATTATTAGGGTGCAGGAATTGGATTTGATTTATGCTCAATCTGGTTTGTTATATGAGATCTTTCCTAATGCTCATGTTCTAGTTTCGACCCTAAGGTCAAACCTGGACCACATGTCGATGGCATTGTTGGTTGTACGAGTGCCAAACCTATGGATTCGGTTGTGCAACAGGTCAGTCAATTGTTTATCAACCAATTTTCCTAGGGACAAGCCACGGCTTTGTCTCAACCCACCCAAATGGCAAGTGTGCTTTCGATGCAATCGTCGGACTAGAAGGGTAACCAGCAACCCAGAAGGAATAAGAATAAGGGTAAGAACAATCATAAGGGTGGGAATATGAATGAAAATACTAATCCTATTGATAAGAACGCCCAAAATGTTGGGGGGGACAAGAAGTCTAAACGTAAGTTTAAGTTTCCTTGCAAGTTGTGTAAGGATGATCACCTCACTCACTTGTGCCCTCGTATTGAAAAGGCCTCGAGATTCATAGTGCAAGTCCCAGCTGTGATGACCAACCCTTTACCTCATAATCAAAACATGAACTCGAGGACCCATGATCAGTCTGGTGGAGGTCAAGATCTGCCGAAGTTGAGTGGTCATGGTTGCATCAATATGGTGCGTGTTACTAAGGTTGTGACTAGTGCGAAGGACTATGGTTCGTCACAACCAGACCTTGGAAAGGAACCTGCTCCACCTGGGATTCCTTTGCATATTGAAAAACCTATGGATAGACTTGAATTTGCACCTCACATTCCTATGGGAGTCCTTAAGCATTCGAGGCACAATCCTAGTGCCTGATCCACCCAGAATTATTCAGTTGTCGAGGATTTGGACCACACTCCTTGTGCGATGTCTGCACTCGAAGTACTTCAGAGTTGTCCTTCACATAGGAAGGACTTTCTTTTTTCCCTTGGTGTTAATGATAATAATTCTTCCTTCGTCATCAAATTTGAAACCGCAGGACAATAGCCGTGCTTGCCTTACTGTGTGTCTCTCTTGATTCATGTAGAATGTCTTAACATGACCATAAAACGCACTGTGATTGACGAAGGCGCTGCTGCTTCCATGATGTATTTGGCATGCTGGAAGGGTTTGGGATCCCCCGAGTTGTCTAAATTCACTACCATGTTGAATTCTTTTGATGGTAGATTGTTTCGACCGCATGGGATTATTCCTTCTCTTAAGGTCTATTTGGGAGGGAATACCATTGCGATAGAGGTCAAGGTGGTTGATGCACCCATTGACTACAATCTCTTACTGGGTAGGAATTGGATGTATTGTATGCAAGTCGTATCTTCTTCTCTATTTCAAGTTGTATGCTTTCAGTTTAATGGGAAGATAGTTACAATTGATCAAACGTCATTGAAGAATCTGTGTGTTACCTCATCTTTGGGAGCTTCTATCCTGATTGTCGAGCACTCTCAGCTAGCAACTGGGAGTGTGGGTGTTGGCATGTATCCATCCCTTATGGGAAGCTTTGGTTGTCTTGCACCTATTCTATGATAGGGTCTAGTTCCGGTGAGGCTTCGTCATCTTTGAGATCAGTGTCTTTTCGCACCAACCATATGGAAGATCCTTGGATTATTCCTACACCAAGTCCTTCGAGTGAGCCTATCAAAACAGACGTGCTGTTGCCTACAACTATGATAGCATATCAAGCTAATCTTGAATGTGTTGCAGAGCCTAGTCCTTCCTCTTTGTGGATGGAAGAGGACCCATATGTGCTACTCGCATGGGAGGTTCAATCTTCTCATGCACATGACTACCTTGATAGTGTTTTTTCATCAGATGAATCTATTATTGAGGCCATGTCTGGGGTTGAGCCACCTTGGGAAGAGTTGCATCATAGATCTTATTTTCTTCCAGAGCTTGACCATTTGGAGCGTGAGGATTTTAGGGAGGTTCTTAGTGAGAGAATTGGTAGTCCCGTGGTTCCATTAATCTCTCCTAGTCCAATGGCTAATGGAAACATGGTGAATATATCTCCTACCATTCCTATCAATATCTCTCGCAATCCTAGAAAGATTGAGGATGTCTATATTAGGGAAGAATGTTCCCACGCTGAGATTCAGGAGTATACCAAGATGTTCAAAGAATTTCCTGATATCTTTGCTTGGTCTTACGATGAAATTCCAGGTATCGACCGTTGCATTGTTGAACATGAAATTAAAACTTATCCCAATGCTAAGCCTGTTCGACAACGCTTGCATGTGGTGAATCCTAGTAAAGCACCTGCGATTAAGGATGAGATAGAAAAGCTGTTGAATGTTGGTTTTATCTATCCTGTTCCCTTGACAGAGTGGGTTTCAAATCCCGTTCTGGTTGATAAGAAATTGGGAACGATTTGCATATGCACTAATTTTTGTGACTTGAATCGTGCCTATCCTAAGGACAATTTTCCCACACCATTTATTGATAAAATTTTGGATGACTATGTGGGAAGCGAGGTATTTTCCTTTATGGACAGATTTTTCGCATACAATTAGATCCAGATTAAACCCGAGGACCAACAGAAAACTACATTTATTTGTCCTTGGGGTACCTTTGCATATCGAAAGATGCCTTTCGGCATTAAAAATGCCAGAGCCACTTTTTAGTGGGCTATGACCTTGATCTTCCATGATCTCAAATCGATTATTGAAGTATTTTTGGATGACCTTGCTGCTCATTCTCATCAGAGGATGCGTCATTCCTACCATTTGAGATTAGTGTTCGAAAGGTGCCGCCATTACTTGGTCAGGTTAAATCCTCATAAGTGCATCTTTTGCATGAATTTTGGTCGCTTATTAGGATTCATTTTCTCCAAGGAGGGTATAAGAGTCAACCCTTTGAAGGTTGAGGCAATACTCCAGTTGTCTCCCCCGAAAAACATTAGACATCTTCAATGTTTGCAAGGCATGGAAAACTTCTTACGAAGATTCGTCATTAACTTTGACAATTTCACTAGAGGATTTATGCATCTTTTGAAGAAGGACACTACCTTTTGCTGGGATGAGCAAGCCCAGGAGTCCTTTGATGCACTTAAGCAAGCATTAGCATCAGCCTCGGTGATTAGTCCACCCGACTATAGCCATGAATTTTTACTTTATGTGGCCGCGTCCATGGAGATGATTGGTATGGTTTTGGTTCAAGCGGATGAGGAGCTCCAAGAGCATGTCATATATTATCTAAGCTGAAACCTTATAGATGCAAAGATTTGTTATTCCCATGTGGAGAAACTTTCCTTAGCTACCATTCATGCAGTTCAAAGATTGAGACACTATATCCTCCTTCACCAGACCTTGGTGGTAGCCCATGTAAATCCATTTCAGTTCGTCCTCACTAGAAGGATGATCAGGGGAAAGTATAATAAGTGGATTTTCATCTTGAAAGAATTCGATCTTGAGTTTGTTTCGGCAAAATCGAAAAAATTCTTGATTTTTGCAGAGCTTATATCTGATTTCCCAAGCGAGGAGGAGGAGGAGGTTTGTGAAGATACGTTTTTCGATGAGCAAATCTTCTTGATCTCAACTTTGGATCCATGGTATGGGGATATTATCATATATTTACAAACATTTAAGGTCCCTACTCACCTCTCACGAGATGAACGACAACGGTTACATCACATATCCAAGAATTACCTCATAGTGGATAACACATTGTACCACCATAGGGTAGATTCCATTTTACGTCGTTGTTTAACTCACGAGGAGGTTGAGCTTGTGTTGAACGATTGCCATAGAGGGGCATGTGATGGTCATTTATCTAGGATTTCTATAGACAAAAAAATATTGAGAGCGGGTTATTTATAGCCATCGATCTTTAAAGATTGTGTCAATGCGGTCAAGAAGTGCCACCCTTGCTAGGTGTTTACACGTAATATGCGCTCACGTCCTACCATGTTACATCCAATTATCACCACCAATCCCTTCACTAAGTGGGGGCTTGATTTTATGGATTTCAACCCAGCTTCAGCTGGGGGGCATCATCATATTATAGTGGATGTTGACTATTTCCTGAAATGGGCTGAGGCTATGCCCACAGTTAAATCCAATGGTGAGACAGCCGTACATTTGGTCTTCAACTAGATCATTACTCAGTTTGGTATTTCGAAGGAGCTTGTCACTGACCATGGCAGGCACTTTCAAAATCGAATGATGGAAGAGTTGGACTCGAAGTTAGGGTATAAGAAAGAGCATTTCTCTTCTTATTACCCTTAAGCAAATGGAAAGGTTGAAGCAGTGAACAAATCACTTAAGTCCATTCTCCAACGAACCATTGCACAAAGCAAGACCAATTGGCACATCATGTTATATCCTGCTTTGTGGACTTATAGGACCGTTGTTAAGACTGCCACAGGTTTTTCTCCATATCAACATGTACATGGAGTGGAGTCGGTATTGTCGGTTGAGTGCAAAATCCCTTATTTGAAACTAGCCATAGAGCTCTTACCAGACACTTCCCCATTGGAGGAGCATTTGGTCCACTTAGAGTAGCTTGATGAGCGACGCCGAGATGACTTGGTGGCTCCAGAAGTCAATAAGCATTGCGTTAAGGTCTAGTACGATAAATTTGTCTTTCCAAGGAAGTTTAGTGAAGGATATTTGGTCCTTTTGTGGGACCAATCTAAAGAACCCTTGGGGGCAGGAAAGTTTAACCCCATGTGGCATGGTCCTTACATTGTTAAACATGTGTTAGAGAAGGGCGCTTATGAGCTAGTAGATTATGAGGGGACAGCCTTGGTGGAGCCTAGAAATGGGCTCTATCTTAAAAAGTACTATGCATGACTCTCATCCAGGGCTGACTATTGTATAGTATTGTATAGTATTTTGTATAGTTAGGTTTTCTTATGGTGATCGGGTTTGTTGATTAGCTTTCGTTTCTTATGGAAGATGTCAATGGAGTCTTCCACCTTCATAGGATTCGCTGATGGTGCGAGCCGTCACACTCAACACTCAGCCTCTACTACTTGGGTGATGTATACTCATATGGGTCAAGTATTGTCTTCAAGAGGCGTATGTTTACAGCCCTCTTCAAACAATGTTGTTGAGTATAGTGCCGTTATCGAGCTTCTATGGGATGCCATTTCACATGGTGTTCTCTCTCTTGAGGTATGTCTTGATTCATAGTTAGTAGTGTCACAGCTTAATGGCTTGTATCATGTTAAGGATCCAATGTTATTACGAAGATTCTTACGTGTGAGATTGTTAGAACGAAAATTTGACAACATAACATACATACATGTTCCAAGGATTAACAATCAAGTTGCTGAATCATATGCTAACTATGTGTTAGATTGGCATTTGTTTCATAGATAATAAGCTCATCACAAACATACATTTTTACACATGTAAATAAATAAATCGATAATCATAAAAAAAATTCATTTAACATCAAAAAGTGATGTCATAATACATAAGTGTCATACAAAAATGGGGCTTTCGAGCCACCAAAGTATAAATACACGGTAGTACAAAAATGAATCAATCCCAGGTATCTAAGCCTATGGAGGAGAAGGAGGGTTGTGCTTATGGAAGCACACCATGGCTCTAGCTAGCCATTGAAATAACCGCAGCCATGCTCATGGTACACCCACCACCTAATGCTGCATGGGCTCAGGCAAGTCCTTGACTTGCGCCATGGGTACCCTATGTGTCAGCTGCACAAAGTTGGTATGAATTCTTTGGAGCATCCGCTCTGCATCCACACCCATAATGTCATCTCCTCTTCCCCTTCATCTATGACGAAGGAAGCCTTCAGGACACTATGGTCCTACATCTGCATGCATATGACAGATCATCATTATGTGTCATCACACCAAAAATATGTCTTTTGATTCCATATATCAAAAAACACAAAAAAAAAATTAACTCAAAAAACTTTAAAAAGAGGGTTGGGATTCATTACCAATGTCACCGTATGCTGATATTGGTGGTAGTGGCATGTCGGGATCTCCCCAAAGAATAACGTGCTCAGTATACTCTTGAAACCGAAGTTTCGCACCTTACCCATCTTGCAGTTGCTGAGTTGTTGCTTCATGTTGCTCAACAACGCAGTACTCCAATCATAAACGGTGGGCCTCATGCACTCCACTACATAGAACATCAAGGGCCATGACGCCTGGTGGAGTGAGGCTAACCCTGCTATCTTGTCGAGTGTCAGTAGTATGGCCTTATGCCCAGCACCTGTATGGAGTTTGTCGGGATCTGACTCCCAACATTCTCCATGTCCAGATAATAGTACACTACTATGTACTCATCTATGGTGAGGACACCTCCAGTCCTATGAGAGCATAGGTTCACCACTTCTCCCCATCAGAACAATCCAGTCATGAAGTATATGTCCTCCACCTCTATAGTGAGGGACATCTCGTTGATCTGGAAAGACTTTGAGTTAGGATCCCAGTTGTCTACTAGCATCTGCAGTAGTCCTGGTTTGGCCCTTAAGCCACCAAGACACCAAAACTTGTAGATCCTGCATGCACGAAGAGCTTGTTGAGCCATTAGATCACCCCGTACTGCTTTTTCTACATCCCCTTTCTCTTATTCCCTCCATTATAGAACCATCTTGCACATTCGATTTACTTTTAGGTCATTATATGTCTTAGAAAAACTTAAACGTGGCTGCATACGCGACTATTTTCAAAACAACCGCTTATGTACGCGATTTTGAGCCATTTTTCCACATATAGCCAGCGCTATACGCGGAAAAATCCTTGATATCTGCGTGGGATGTGGTGCATATCTTATAATGGCCTAGAATTGGATTTGGACAATGGAAAGTTGAAAACTTTACATGAAAATGAAATAGCAGGGCAGGGGAAGTTACCTGGAAAAAACCGCGTCATATTTCGCCGGCTAGATCTCCTGGAATTCGCGTTTGAAGTTTTGAGCTCAATTGGGTAAAAATTTCAAATGATATATAATGTTTTGAATTTTTTACTATTTATAGAAATTTTTCAAATTTTTGAAAATTTTTACCCCCTTTCTATAGTTTTGGACCGTTTCTACCCCTTTTGGACTATTTTTGACTAATATATGATGTAGGAGACCGTTTTGAGCATCGTTTCGACCATTGTTTTGACCTATTCGTGTCGATTTTAGGTATGATATTTAAACTGACATATAGGTTAGGTTTCACCTCTATTTTCATTTTGCATGACCTTATGACCGTTTCATTATAACCGTAGGTATGAACCCATTCTATCCTGTCACGGAACCTTCATGTTGTTTTAGAAGTGGCATGATGTGAATGGTAGAGCTTGACCTTGCATGGGTACCCTAGTTATTTCCTTGATTGCATTTGGTTCCCATGCTGACAGTTTGTCCGTTAGGGTGTGGGAGTCTGTTGTATAGTACCGCCATGACATTTTGCAAGAGCCTCATACTCCCCTTGATCTTTTGCTGGCATGTTTCCTTAGGACTACCTTATGTCCAGTTGTAATTGCATTATCATGCGCTTTTCCTGCCTCATTGAGCCTTATGTCAAATTCCCTGACTTTGATTATCAGCCATATAGCCTAAGCTTGTCTCATGTCTAGCCACACAGTGCCATTTTATATATCCTTTGCAACTTGATTCCATATTTTTACTGGGAGGGGACTTTCCCCCAAGTGTCATTATCCTACATATGTGTGCTTGCATTGAGCATAGGTATGTTCTACTGCTTGGAACTAGTTTTTTTTCCCATTTGACACTCGTCTCCTCCTAGTCTGTAACTTTAAAGTGATTCTATTCTTTTTCAAGCTTTTTAAATATTTGAAAAAGTCCAAAAGAAAATTAAAAAACCAAAAACCCAGACAAGAAAAGATGTTATCTTTGGTAGCTATCGATTCGTGTCGCCTTCGAACAGAGCACTATATATCACATCCGTTGGGTTAATAGTTTGACTTTAAGAGTTGTACTCGTTTCTCTGAGTTTATCTCCACTGACTGGTTAAGCTTCCAGTCCCTATGGAGCCTCTTTCAATGCCTCCTGTGTCACAGAGATGTCCTAGTTTTGTATATCAAGTCTATGCTGCCTACATTCAGTCACCATTCACCTTTATGCTCTTTTTTGAAGAAATTTGAAACCTGAGTCGACCATTCCTCAGTTATCTTGACTTTGCATATCGGCCATTCCCGGTACAGTTACTGGTTCGTGCACCTTATGATCGAGTTCTTTCATATTATACAGCCTTGTTGAGTACCTCGTGTTGGATGATGGGGGATGCCTTAATGCCCTCCTTCCAACGGATTTCATTCCATCGAATTCAGATCATTATTCTGGGATAGGAATCTAGAGTCATTTTTTAGTGCCTTGAGACTTCCAGTCATCAGTGGCAGGTTCTCTCACCATCGACATTTTTTGGGAATACATCAATGTCTCCTGATCGATGGATTCTC
This sequence comes from Pseudotsuga menziesii, assembly GCA_001517045.1. Classification (NCBI taxonomy): domain Eukaryota; kingdom Viridiplantae; phylum Streptophyta; class Pinopsida; order Pinales; family Pinaceae; genus Pseudotsuga; species Pseudotsuga menziesii. Next base: position 61,186 of record LPNX010935756.1, on the reverse strand, counting down.
TCAAGTGTTCAACCTCAACACATTTATTCACATTTGTTAGTTTGCACTCTAGTACCTTGATTCCCATTTTCATTATCGGTGGGTGATCTCGCATCTGTTAATGGTATACATAAATGATCGGTAATCAGACGATGGACTACTATGTTTGACCTCGACAGCTCTATTCACATAGTAGGACATGTACTCGTAGTGGTTTGTGTAGAATACCTTCCAGATTGGTGGTGTTAGTTTTTCATCATATAAGCTAGCATTATGATCTTAGGATATTTTCATTGATAGAATAACAAGCACAGCAATAAAACATAAGCACATCACAAGAGACAAGAGACACAAAGAGTTTTTCTTGGGGAAACCATAAAGGAGAAAACCCCACAACTTCCTCAGAGATAGAATCAGCACCAAAACAGTAAAAGCCCCAAAACAGTAAGATGCACTCTCGACAGCAGTAGTCTTCTTCTTTTCTAGTCCCAGTGTATTTCCTTCCTCACTAATGCGCCGCAATTGAGTGAGTGAGTGATGTGTTGCAAGTGATAAATAGAGAGGCTCTCACTCTCTATTTATATTCTTCTATTCACTTGAAGTGCACTCCAACATGTCGGCCTTACTTAACAATTACTTACTAGAGCTGAAATCTCTAGGAGTGTCTAATAACCCTAGTGCCCCACCACTTGTGGGGATTTTTCCTCCTCCGACCAATAGGAGGGTAACACAATGGTGGGGACTATTGCCCCGACTTACAATGACTCACCTAGGGTCGACTTCACTAGGATAGTCTAATAACCCAAGGGCCCACAACTGTGGGGAATTTAACCCTTAACCAACAATATGGTTACCCACAATGACTTGACATGAATAGACAGATATATCTCTTCAAATGGAGTTGTCCAATGTACTCCTTTTCTGAAAATAGTGAAGGGAAGCTCCCGGAACAGGAATCCCTAATTTTCCAAATTCTTTTGCAGAAATTCCTGTTACTGTTTATGTGATATCTCTGGAATTAATACTCCTATATGTTTTAAATTGCGTACTAAGGTAACCTCACATGTCCCTGATCCAACACCATAGGTTTCATCAGAATTTGTTTCACCATTTGGGATTTATGATCATTTTCCCAAGGTGAACTGTTACAGGATTATTAATAACAGTGAAGTTGTACGGCATTCCACGTGTCACTGGTTCATCTTCTGAGTCTGATATTTGGACCACTGAAATTAACATCTGTGCCCTTTCTGGAACATCTTCCAAAATTCCATTTGGATCTCTGTTGCCCAAGATATTGCAATTCTCCCCAAGTGTCCTGTTTAAGGATGAATTCTGGAAGAGACTGGAACCCTAACTTGGAGGGATCATATCTCCCAGAATATAGCGAATCTGAGGCTGATTTTTGGAGACAATGTTCATCAGGATTTTATATTTGGTCTCTGCAATTTTATGCTTCTGATACTTTTCCAACCTTGGAATATAGCGACTGTACCAAAACGTATCAGTTTTAGTATTTAGGGTTTTTCCTAGCTCGGGGTCAAACTAGGTTTTGACTTTTCTGGAGTTTCACCCAACCAAATTTCTTGATCCAGGTCTATAAACTTTGGTTTTGATGAGTAGAACAATCCTATGCTAGTATCACTCAAAAATTCCTCTTCTATAGAAAGCCCTAATTTCCACATCGAAAACTAAAAATGCTCAGAATTGAATTCCGCTTTGACAGAAAGATGCACCCTTCAATGGAGAGTCATCCTAGCATACTTTTGCCGATGGATTGTGGAGAGAGACCCAAAAATTCAGAATCCCTAGCTTCTACAGCTGCACAACGTATTCTTCTCAGGTTAGCTCTAATACCATGTTAGTTTTTCGTCATATAAGCTAGCATTATGATCTTAGGATCTTTTCATTGAGAGAATAACAAGCACAGCAATAAAACATAAGCACATCACAAGAGACAAGAGACACAAAGAGTTTTTCTCAGAGAAACCATAAAGGAGAAAACCCCGCAAATTCCTCAGAGATAGAATCAGCACCAAAACAGTAAAAGCCCCAAAATAGTAAGATGCACTCTCGACAGCAGTAGTCTTCTTCTTGTCTAGTCCCAATGTATTTCCTTCCTCACTAATGCACCACACTTGAGTGAGTGAGTGATGTGTTGCGAGTGATAAATAGAGAGGCTCTCACTCTCTATTTATGTTCTTCCATTCACTTGAAGTGCACTCCAACATGTCGGCCTTACTTAACAATTACTTACTAGAGCCGACATCTCTAGGAGTGTCTAATAACCCTACTGCCCCACCACTTGTGGGGACTTTTTCTCCTCCAACCAATAGGAGGGTAACACAATTGTGGGGACTATTTCCTCGACTTACAATGACTCACCTAGGGTCAAATTCACTAGAATAGTCTAATAACCCAAGGGCCCCACAACTGTGGGGACCTTAACCCTTGACCAACAAGAGGGTTACCCACAATGACTTGATATGACTTCCTCATTATAGAAACTTCCCGGAATAAACATCGGGGTATGACATGATTCAAATACATCCCAATACATCCCGGAATGAACATTGGGTTACAATAGATAAGAAATACAAGTGAATGCATTCCGAAGTTACAATTACATCAACACTCCCTCTTAACTAGGAAGGTATTCTCTCAACACAATTTATTAGCACAAGTCTTCTTCTCTGTATCATCTGAATAATCATTGAGTTCTCGTCATCTTCAGCTAGATCTAGATCATCACTCGATCTATATCATTGTCACTGGATCATACTCGATCTGGAACATCGTCACTAGATCATACTCGATCTGGAACATTGTCACTGAATCTAGATCATCTCTCGATCTGGATCATCATGGAACATCATCACTGGATCTAGATCATCTCTCGATATGGATCAACATGGAACATCATCACTGGATCTGGATCATCTCTCAGTCTGGATCAACATGGAACATCATCACTGGATCTGGATCATCTCTCGATCTGGATCATCACTGCTGGATCTAGATCATCACTCGATCTGTATCTCTCGGAGTCATCATAACTGGATCTGGATCATAGCTCGATCTAGATCTCACCTGGTCATCATCATGTGTGTACTATCTCATCATAGGAATTTCTACAGAGCCATCCTTCTTTCATGCTAGTTGTAGGCCTAGCCATCAGTTAGGTCTTCGCCCAGCACTTACATCTAACCTACTCATCAGAAAGGCACGCCCAGCACTTACATCTGACCTACTTGTCAAAAAGGCATGCCCAGCACTCACATCTGATCATGTAGTAAACTACAATCACATCAGAAAGGCCTAGCACTCGCATTCACCAGCATGGTAGGCACATCCACTACCATCTATGAAATGGCTCTGCACTTACATCTGACCTACTCATCAGAAGGGCACAGTACTCACGTCCTTCCATGATGGAACACATCCTGCTCACAATGATGGAGGATTTATGCACTTCCATCCAGGCCGGAACCACATCCGCTCACAATGATGAAAGAACTCTGTTCTTTTCACCCAGGATGGAACCACATCCACCACAATGATGGAATATTTCCTCACTTTCATCCAGGATGGAACCACATCCGCTCACAATGATGAAATAACTCTGTTCTTTTCACCCAGGCTGGAACCACACCCGCCACAATGATGAAATATTTACGCACTTACATCTGACCTACTCGTCAGAAGAGCATGCACTCACATCTGACCTGGTAGGAACTGAATCCTACACCCTCGTCAGAATGGCCCCCAGTCCCTGACTGAGCTACCTGGTAATGTACCAGGTGCCTCCACTCTCCCAGAGAGTGACAGTTTCCCTTACATATTTCCTACTCGACAGAATGGCCAACACTCACATCTGACATGGGAGGAACCTAATCCTTTAGCCATGATAGAATGGTTCAGCCCTTACATCTAGCCTGCTCATCAGAATGGTTATCTCAGTCCTGGACTGAGTGTTCCTAGTAACTGATTAGGTACCTCCATTCCCAGAATGGAAATCAGCACTCATATCTGACATGGAAGGAACCAAATCCTCTCACCATGATAGAATGGCTCAGCCCTTACATCTAACCTACTTGTCAGAATGGCTTTGGATCTCACATAGTTTTAAAAATCGGCTAAACCGGAATAGAAACCGGCTGGTTCACCGGTTCGGAACCAAACCGGGTCAAACCGACAGGTTAACCGGATCAGGGACCGGTTAGTTACCAAACCAGCCGGTTTGGTACCAAACCGGTCCGGTTCGATAACTAACCGGTCCAACTGGCCGAGTTCGAGCCTGACCGATCCGGTTTGGAAAAAGTCATTTTTTTTTTTTTAGTTTTTTTTTTTTAATTTTATAAATTTTTACTAACCTAAACATTTTTTGGTCTAGCTATTGTTTTGTGAAATCATACAGTTCAAGAATCAAAACTGTTTCTTGTATTGCTGAAGTTTAATGCTGCACGTTAAGTTTCTTGACGTGCTTTAACCATTATAGGTGAAATCAAATTACATTCTCAGGGGAGTTTTCTTACTCAGATATGAAGATTATCATTATATAAAAAATTGGGTGGCATAAGGTGTCCCTTGCATCGTGTTGCATAGTCCAGAGACACAAGTGGATAAATTTTATCTCTCTTTATCTTGACTATCTTAAGGAAAAAATGGTTCACAAAACATGCAAGACAAGAATAGGACTTTTCAGTTTTCTGTCATAACAATAAGAAAAAGTCTAGGTCAAGAAAGGGATTCACCCATTCCTGCTTGCATCTGCCCTGCTTGATGTGATGGATTTAATTGTCTGTTTATGTTTCTTTGGATCCCAGTAAGAGGAGGTTTAGGGGATTTCCGATTTTCTGCTTGACTAGTGCATATACTTATATTCCAACTATTATTGATAAAAAAATCCTTCTCGTGAACTTTTGTTGTGGGCATGTGGTTGTCCATGAGATGAGATAGTTCCCTCTGCACCTTCTAAACTTTGACTTGAATTGGCATAGTAGAGTTGGATAGTATGGCAACACACATTTGGTCATTATTACTACAAAGAGAGATGGCTTGGATCTAAGCATGCTTTCGTTTTGTGCTTATATATATGAATAAAAAATTGAAGATGCAACTTTTGGTAGGAATTTTAAGTGTCCAGATATTGGATCCACATCACATAGTAGAGTACACAAGCTATTGAAATGCACACATGAAACCTAGATGAGAAGCTTTTGAACTTATATCAAATGAGGATTGGTCAATGGTGACTAACATGTATACTCTTATATGGTATATACATGAGCAAATTTTGGTTATTTTGTCTTCAATGCCTTGGAATCATGGATTATAATCTTGAAAATGTTGTTTTTCTTTAAAATTTAAATATTTGATGTATTTTTTAGCAAACCAATTCATTAAATTCAAATCAGCCGATTTATGACCAATTCATTACCGATTCCAATTCCGATTTCGAGTTGACCCTCAACCGATTCCGAGTCCGATTCTGATTTTTAAAACTATGGGATCTCAGCACTCATATCTGACATGGAAGGAACTGAATCCTCTCACCATGACAGAATGGCTCAGCCCTTACATCTGACCTACTCATCAGAATGGCTTTGGGACTCATCACTTTCCCTTGGAGGAAACCTCGATCTGGAGAACACCAAGCTTCTCCCTGAAGTACTCGAACTTCACTCTGGCTAATGGCTTCGTCAACACATCAGCTATCTGTTCCTCTGTTGCAACATACTGGAGCTTCACTAATCCTCTCTGCACCATATCCCTGATATAGTGATACTTGATCTCGATATGCTTCGACTTGTCATGGAACACTAGATTCTCTGACAACTTCACGCAACTCTGGTTGTCACAATGTATACAAGTAGCATCCAACTGGAGATCAAATATATCAGATAGTAGCTTCCACAGCCATACTACCTCACAACTAGCTGAAAAAACTGCGACATACTCTGCTTCAGCTGTACTTAGTGCCACACAGGATTGCTTCCTGCTAAACCAAGAGATCACTCCTGATCCCATACTGAAGCAACATCCTGAAGTACTCTTCCTGTCGATGGGACTGCCTACCCAATCTGAATCAACATAACCTTCCAGGTTAATATTTTGATTCGCATCGTACTTGAGCCCATAATCAACTATACCCTTTAGGTACCTCAGAATATGATTTGCAGTAATCAAGTGAAAACTTCTCGGATCTGTCAAGTACTGGCTCAGGGTGTTCACGGCAAATCAAATATCTAGTCTCGTGTTTGTCAAGTACATCAATGACCCAATCATCTGATAATACATCGTAGCATCAACCGACTCTGATGAAGCATCACTCAATAGCTTCAGGTTCGATGCCATAGGAGTGGCCATAGCCTTGTAGTCCATCATCCCAAACCTCCTCGGGATCTCTACTGCATACTTCCCTTGTCCAAGTCTCCATGCCTAGAACAATAGTGCATCGACACATAACAAGAACATCACTGGTCTTCCGCTTTTAACCTTGAAACAAAGGTTGGAATCCACTTTACTCTTAGTAAATCCTAGAGTCATCAGTAATCTGCCCATCCTATCATACCATGTCGAACCTCAAGATATTCTGTAGTCACTCCCTCTGAAGTGAAGCATCATACTCCCTCTGTCTTCTGTGCTCTATGCACTGAAAACATTCTGTACTAGAGTAACAAGTAGCTTCCTATGCTACTAATATTCTATATGACCATCTAGTGTATAGACTTGCATCTTCAACCTTGTAGCAAAGGTTAAGATCTTCATCAGGCTCATCACTTATGTGTTTAAACTCTTATTGGCTGCAAATGTCTCTTCGTAGTCTAGGCCTTCTTTTCGTGAGAAGCCTCGTGCTACGAATCTTGCTTTGTATCCCACAATGTTTCCATCTACTGCATGGTGGACCTATGAACTTCTCTTCAGGTCTCGATACTACGCCCTGACATCATTCTTCTTGAACTGGTCTTCCCTTTATTCTTGGTGGCTAGAAGGTTCTGCATCAATGATATCACTGCACTCGTCATATTATTCTTCATTTTGAAATGTCGTCACTTGTTCTTCAGAACAAGTCTTCATTCTTCTTTGCTTGTAGGCAATTATGTATGCAGTCTTTCCTACAATTCAAATGCATTTGTATGGTTAGAACATTTCATAAGGAATAATCATACTAGCAAATACTTATGCATAAATATATGATCATGCAACTACTTTGGCCAATACAACATTCATCCATATCTCACTGAAACTTTCTAGATGCCTTCCATCTCTACCAGGACAACATTGAGATTGTGCACTAATCCAATATGTCAGCAAAGAGGTTTCATTCTAGATAAGTAGCAATGGAGAGTTGTATAGCACCATGAGCTACTTACCCATCACATGCATATTAGTAGTATTCTATCATTAATTCAAACATGCTATCATGCATAATACAATAACTGAATATAAACAAATGCATAAATAAATTATGAAATGACAATTGAATACTTATCTTTATTTGTTTCGTGGGTAGACTGCTTCTTGAGCCTTCCACTTCATCGTCTTCTTCATTCATGATAGCATCGTTTCTTATCCAAATGCTGAGGTGGATAAGAAGTTCTTCAAGAGTTGAGATCTTCATATTCCTCATTGATTGAGGGATCTTCTTTGGAAGGTGAGAGCTTGATCTTCAGAGATGCGCTTCTTCTTCTTCCCAAAGTCTGCTGAAAGTAATTACTTCCTTCTAGCACACATTCTTCACACACATGAATCCCATGATCTTGGGAGGCTATTCAAGGTGGCCATCACAACTTCTTCATTCTTCACTTCTTCTTTTACCGCTTTAAGTTGTTCTTGATTTGAGAGACTCTTATGACTGCATGGTCTCTGCATTCTGGATCTTCACATTCTTCAACTAGTTTCTTAAGGTCATATTCTGATTTCTGTTCTTCCCTTCAAATAGCTTGGTCAAGGAATCAAAACATATTCGGTGTCTTTGGGGAAGACACTTGTGGTACAAGACTGAATCAACCATGATCTTCTTGGCCTTGACCAAGTTCTTCTTGTGAAAGGCTTGTAACCTCATCTCCCTCCGAAACTGGAACCTCTCTACTCATGTAGGTGTCCAATCCATTTTCTTCAGAGAGATCAAATACTTCTATGCTTGGAAGTTGTCAACTTCACCAAGCTTATCATCAAGCTGATGTGATAGATCACTTTGAAATGAGAACCTCAAATGAAAATAGCAAAGGATTAGATCTTACCGATTTGAGGTGCCTGTCTTGGTTCCAGAGCTAGCTGATCTAGGGTTTGTCACAGAAACCCTAATTTTCAAAACTTGGAATCTTTCAAATCTAATTGAATATAAAGATAGATCTCTTCAAATGGAGTTGTACAATGTACTCCTTTTCTGAAAACAGTGGAGGGAAGCTCCCGAAACAGGAAGCCCTGATTTTCCAAATTCTTCTGTAGAAATTCTTGTTACTGTTTCTCTGATATCTCTAAAATTACTGCTCCTCTATGTCTGAAATTGCGCAATGAGGTAACCTCACATGTCCCTAATCCAACACCATAGGTTTCATCAGAATTGGTTTCACCATTTGGGATTTATGATCATTTTCCCAAGGTGACCTGTTACAGGATTGTTTAGAACATCGATGTTGTACGACATTCCACGTGTCACTGGTTCATCTTCTAAGTCTAATATTTGGAGCACCGAAATTACAGTCTGTCCCCTTTCTAGAACATCTTTCGGAATTCCATTTGGACCTCTTTTTCCCAAGATATTGCAATTCTCCCCAGGTGTCCTGTTTAAGGATGAATTCTGGAAGAGACTAGAACCCTAACTTGGAGGGATCATATCTCCCAGAATATAGCGAATCTGAGGCTGATTTTTGGATAGTGTTCATCAAGATTTTATCTTTGGCCTCTGTAATTTTCAGCTTCTGAGACTTTTCCAACCTCGGAATAAAGCGACTGTACCAAAACTTTCCCTTTGTCCCTTGGAGCAATTTTGTGTTCTTCCCAAGCTTTCCTTTTGTTTGTGAGCTTGCTATCGAGAGATGGAGGATTGAAGCGGTGGAGGCCCAAGTGGGGGACTCATTTTCTCTGATTCACAGACATGACGACAGAGGTTGTCACTCTTGTAATCTAGGTTTTATATCAATAGAAATATCTTTTCCTGTCCAATGATATGTGTTTAAATGAGTATTTGATCCATGGATTCTTTTAAATGCTTATATGTTATTGATTATATATGATAGAGTAGGTCTAACGCAATTATATATAGCATGCTTGTCTTGTTTGCTGATTGTTGAGGAAGCAATTTATCAATACAAGATGGAGTTGGAAACCTCAACGAGGATCTACATCAACCGTCTGGAATAAGGTACGAATCAAGATCCTTTAGTGTTAAATATTTGGTTTCTCTTGCATATTGGAAAGGATTGATTTTTGGAGTCAAGCTGTCTGTTGTGGTACCCAAATCCATAGGAATTTCTCTTCGTAACATAAGGTTCCTTGGATTCCCACCATATGCAAACTAAAACCTTCACTATTTAATTCCCAGAGACTAGTGGTGATGAGATTAAATCAAGGAAGATTGAATATATAAGATATGATTTTATTTATCAGTTAAAATAAGTTTATTCAGGTCTAAAATTGAATTTGGGGGATGAGGGGTTTGCACAAGACAAACTAGGCTCTTGGACTACTGAAATGACACAACTTATGGGCTTACCAAACACTTGAATATGGTCACAATTTCTTGGTATCAAGAATGTAATCTCTTCAAAAGCATGTTAATGAACTATCATAACAATAATGAAGTAAATTCATGTAGTTTTGAATGTCTAATGCGAAAAACTGGAAAACCAGTCAATTTTGCATTAGAATCTAGACAAGGTGAAACCAACTCATATGAAACTTAAGAAAAATGATTTAAATTTCCATAAATATTGAAGAGAGACATTATTACACCATACAAAACTAATGGAGGCTGAATTGAACCTTGCGGAAGGATTAATAAAATATCCATTAGCAGAATTCAGCAATACAAGAACAATGGACACCAAATTTGCATAGGAATTGGAAGGACAAACTACCAAACTTCTTCAACATGATGGTATGACTATGGATCTCATAGTATAACCTTAAAAAATACACCATTAATGAATGAAAATTTTCAATATTATCTCAATAATGGAAAAGTGGTTGGGGCACACCTCCCAACTGGATCTAGGGTCACATCTCCCTAAGACTGCTCGAAGCTAAGATCTCAATTCAAAACTAAAACCGGAAAAAACATGTCAAAGTGGTGTGATCCTCATATTTTATAAGCTTATTAGAAATCTCTATGAATTGAATTTAGTAACCTTCATCCCTAATGCACCCTCATTGATTGATTTTAGCATTTAAAACATTTTCCTTCTTTTATTCCTTGCTCTGTTTCTTTTCTTAATGGACTACTTTTATGCTTTTTAACAACATCTTGCTTTCCTGGATTTTCTTTCTTTTCCTACTTTTCCAATGATTTTTTCTTCTTTTCTTTTTCTCTATGCTTTTATGAACTTTCCTTCCTTTTGCATGCTTTGTACTTTCAGGTTTCGTGCTTTTGGTTACTTGCCTGCTTTGCACTGTTTTCTATATTTTTGTGGCTTTGTGGATTTTTCTTGATTTTTTCCCCAATTTGTATGACAATCCATTGGGTCCATTAATCCTCTTATGCACCCTCATATAACCTTCTAATGATATCCAACCCATCAATATTAAATAATGATAAAAGTTACATAACTTACTTATTTGCTACCTCAACTCCTAGGTTAATACTTTGTCTAAAATTTAATCCAAAACACGCCATGACTTTCTTCCTAGGAATTCATTTAGTTATTCCACTAAGTCCAAGGTGCTATAAAAAATTGGACACATTACAGTAAATAATAAGAATTATTTTCCCACATCCAGTGGCATTATGCATAGTAAAAAAACAACAACTAAATAAACAAGTGGAATAAGCAACACAGTTGCTTAGTACCTGCCACTTATGTAAGAAAGAATGTAAAGTAAATTAGCATTGGACATCATTCATGGTGATTTGACATCCAACTTATTCTAAAATTAGGGAGAGAGATTGAGAGAATATCTCAACAATCTCCAACAAATTCCAAACCAAATCTTGAAGTGATAAATGAACAACAAGATATACCGTTGTTCATAGGTTAGTTATTTTAAAATAAAATAAGTAATGTCGACCCATGATTGCTAAAATGAAGCATATGTAATCCTCTTTCTTGTGTAATGGATCATCTCATTTCGCACTATGAACTCCAAATGAGCACTTCCAATTGTCATATGGAATTGAAACCTTCTTTGTGGTATGTATTCTTATTTCTATAGAAAAAGGGTATATTTTGCAACACTTATTGGCAAAGCTCTTACAACTACATTCTACCCATTTTCATGGAATCAAAATGAATATACTTTATGATAGAAAAGGATTAGGCTAAAAATACAAGGAACTAGAAGACTAGTCATTACAATTTACGTGGAACAGATTCATAAGAGAAACTAATGGTTAACAATAAAATAAAAATTGAAAACAACAAATAGGGCTAGAAAAGGATGATAAAATAGGGCTGGGATTAACAAAAATGATGATTTTTGAAAATGATTTATTATAAATAATAATGAATTAATGCCTAAAATAATGAAATAAAAGTGCTTTGATCAAATGATTTAAAACAATATTTTTCTTTTATTTTTTCACAAATCAGATAGTTTTAATTCACGTTGATTTTATCAGCATTTCCATTATATTACAAAGTAGTTGGTATGGCTATTCACAAAATTCACAGTAACTATGTTCTTACCTATCATTGATAGCTTAAGAATCTTATCATATATTTATAAAAAAAATACATGAGATCAGAAATTTGAAGACCATAGAAGCAAAGCATCCATTCTAGGACAATTATCCTTGTAATGTCTGATAAATAGAGTATTTCATGTATGTTTCTAACAGCTACCACCTCCAAAAGCACCTGTCATTAAGAAATTACAATAATAATAATAATAATACATAATAGCTAGATACTAGTGGACAATTGATCAAATATGATAATATTTGTTTTATGGATAATAATAATCAATTGTTAAGAGAAAGTAAATAAATTATTTGGTTTACTTTAAAAACATATTAAGCATGTCTAAGTTACTATACCATTTTAAATGGTTCATAAATCATAATAGTTCAATAATTCATAATAGGTTATTATAAGTTACAAAGATTCATAATTCATTAATAAAATTTAGAAAAGAAATACTTATTTACATTGAATATATTTAGTGTTCTCTGTGGTTTTATAGCATTTATAGAAGCACACTCATGTTTTCGCTAATGTAAAACTTAAAAAGACATGTTTGAAAACAGTTGAAACGAGAAAAATAGGATGTCATTTAGGTATATGCACTGCTACGATTTATGTAAGTAATAGATCCAGAGGCACTATGCTTTATTTCCAAAAAATTACAATGCATTTAAGAAATTGGGTATGCAGAGATTTGAATTGAGTTGATTTTTTCAATTGTCATCAATAAAACATAGTATAGTCATCATTAAATCATTAAAGACATAAGAAAACAAAAATAATGAACCACAATGCATATGATATGTATTTTGTGGTATTTTATGGATTAATGCATATAAAATGTGTTAAGCAGATGGGTCACATTGGGCAGATATTGGAAGTAATTCTAGCTTGAATTTTTGAAACATA
>LPNX010935756.1:0-23578 GCA_001517045.1 Pseudotsuga menziesii | reverse complement strand
CAGCAACGCTGCCTGTTGGCTATCATGGGCAGACCCAGGTTTACTATAATCAACCAACAACACCCCTAGCTCACTGGCCCTTTCGGCGACAGACCGCAAAGCGGCCTGAAGTCTCATCCGAAGTGATTCTAATGGGTTGGCCAAGGAATCAAGTGTCTTGGACCAGGTTCTGTGGTGATCCTACTTGCGACTAGCAGCTCCCCTCGCTACGAGGTCTCTTTCTCTGCGCGTCGCGCAACCTTCTGCTCACGTCACGCGATCTCCTCGTCTCGCAGCTCTTCTAGCCGCGGGATGTCCCTTTATACCGTCGTGCGGTCCCTTTCCACGTCGTGCACTTTCACTGACTCACGATATCTCCAACCTTACCGCGTCATCGTGCACCGTGTGACACGCAGCTCCTGCCCAACGCTAAGTCCTCAACCTGCGGTATCTCTCACCGCAGCTCCTCTGCCGATGCGGTATCACCTCTCTGTGATATCCTACCTCCGTGGCTTAGCGCACTTAGTGTTGCTCGTGTCGACGTGCAAGACTTAACATACAAGGCTTTTCAATACTACGACTAGTGACTGTTTCACGCAAAGCATAAATGAACCGCATACAACATGCCAAAGACTTAGACTTATGTTTATCCTTCTATATTACTGTGAACTGATTAACACATTCATTCATTAAACTGTAAACAAAGTCCATGAAATGACTGAGAAATGCATAAGTAAACATAACACATAATCCAATCACATAACACTTGATTTTAACGTGGTTCACCTCCAGGATGGAAGTTGCGTCCACAGAACTGTGTTTTATTATAGCTCAGGGGAAGGTAAAACACAATTCTGCTGCACCGCATATGCAGCTCAAGATCTTCTCTCTTAGGTCTCTTTTCCTCTCTATATTGCTCTCCTACAATATACTCTTCCCTCTCTGTTGATCCCTGCGGATCGTTACATGCATGCTCTGTAAGACAGCTACTGGTTACAGTAAGATTGCTACCGCTAATAACAGAACCAGAACTCAACTCTATTACAATACAAGATAACTGTGAGCTAACAGACTCAATGGCTAACTATATGTTATCCGGCTAGCTAAACTTTTACAATACAAAATATATCCCTTTATAGGCAGCCCAAAGGTCTTGCCATTACAACACTGTGGGCCTGTCCCAACAGTAACCCAAAACCCTAACTAGTGACAGTCGGCCATATCTGTACTTGAGGTAGCCGCTTTCCATCACACCACAGCTCTCTGCAGTCTTCCATGCTTCCCGGCGCTGATCCTGGGTACTGTACACCGTTTCGCTTTTCTGTCCTTCGTCTTCAATGCTTCAGCCTCGTTGCTCCTTCTCCTTTATGAGGGTCGCTGAGCCCTCCTATCTTTCGCTGCTGCCTTCAATGCAGTGGGTGAGCTCTCTTTTCTCGGCCGCTCGGGTACCGTTGCCTTTCTTGACTTCTCTATCTTAAAAGTCATGGTTTCTGGCTCTGCTCTGTAGCTGGACACGTGCTACGGCGTCATAGCTCTATCTTATCTTCTCTCCGCCAAAACTTATCTCTCCGCTAAACTAGTAGCTTCTTCTGTAGCTGCGGGACCCTGCTCCAACATTCCCCTAACACTTACTTGTGGCTCGTCCCCCAGCCACTACCAGCGGGCTTCTCCTGCTGTAGCTTTACCTTGGCTTCCTGCGAAGCCTTATTAAACTTGTCTCGAAGTCCTGCGACTTCGTTTTTCATTGCTGCAACACGCTCCTATGCCGTTTCTGTAACTTGGTTCGCTGGGCTCTCTTATCCTTCCTGCCCGCAGTCATGGTCTCGCTCTCGTCGCTCCTAAAACCTTTTAAGAACCTTCTAGTGTTTAAAAGTTCTTCCATAGATATCCTTTCCTCTTTATCTGGGTTAGAACTTTTATCACAAGGAAAATCTGTATCTTCTAGCCTTCTCAAACATTTCATTCAGCCTGGAGCCTTGTATATGAAAGAGGTGCAAACCATGAATTTCGTTCCGAGAACAAGCCTTTGTCTGCATTCTGAAATTCTACTGACTGCTAGGTTTGTTGTCCTCTTCCACTTTTCTTCTCTTCGAGGTGCTCCAGGTATTCATGCTGCCTCTGATCGTCAAATTTTCGTTTCGTTGCCTCCGCAATCTGTTGTGCTTCTCTTAGCTGATCAGATAGGTCGGCGACCTTCTCCCGTTGCTTTCTTTTTCTCATTTTTACTTTCTGCTTGGCGGGAGATTTCTTCTCATCATTCTTTCGCTCTGCTTTCTTATCTTCAGTGATCAGCTCGACGTTCTTCTTCTCCTTAGCAGAGACTTTGGTGACAACTTCTACTTCTTGCACTTGACTCTTCATCCTTAGCGGCTGTCTGACCTATGATGTACTTAATTTCACAACCCTGGGTGGCGGCGTCATAGCGAACCTACGGCCACCAGGGTCGAAGCGTCTCGGCATGTCTTCTAGAGGTTCATCCTCGGACAGAACTTTCTCAGTACAAAACGGTGGACGTGCAATGGCTGCAACTTCTGAAAATCACAGCACTCTGTAACAAACTTATCTCTTCACAGGGAATTCTTAACAACTTACTCTATAGCTCTCGATTTTTCTACAAATGTAACCGTCCCAATTGAATACTTTCTGCTTTTATGCCCAATACGATAATCCCGGACGCAACGATCATCTAGACTGAACCCGTCGGTCATAATAAATGCCTGGACAAGACCACACCCATCATCCGATCCTTAATAAATGCGGAAATCCGATCGAATTTCCCTCAAAGCGTGTGTGTACAGGCGTCGGTCTCGTCGAAGATTTGTCAAATCTGGGAAAATTGATTATACTTCTGCCAAATCTACGGTAAGATATACCGGTCATTTCCTCATTAACTTCCTGTCAGAGGGTGACTTGACTGGCCCTCTGTCGGTTGCAAAACTGAGTACGTGGCACGGGGGAACATCACACTGCCGCGATGCGACTTCGCATCACCTGCGTAAAACAATAATTTTTTTTTTTTTTTGCACAAAATGAACCGACCTTATGCGATTCCTCATACTTAGAAAATACCTGCCGGTGTAGACTAGTTCCCGGTGCGATGCCTCCTTTCAACTACACTAGGCATCTGCACCACCATAAATTGGCTAAGCTAGGGCTAAGAGGCGGGGTGGCTATACCTATAGAGCTTAAGCCTACTACCATTAATCCATGTGGGAAGAAGCTCCCCATTCAACTGGCTGAGCTGAACACACCTCCCTCTGTAACTTGTTGTATCTGATATGGCCCCAGCCAATGCGTCTTGAAATTTCCTGGAAACTTAATGAATTTGCTGTCGTAGAGGAGCACTAGGTCTCCGATCTGGAAAGTCTTACTCTTAATGTGTCTGTCATGCCAAGCTTTTTCTCATGCTTTCTACACTTTCTGATGGAATCCGGCAATGAATCTGTCTTCTTCTAAGGCAAGCAGTTGTGCTAGCCTTTCCTTCATTGTGTCTGTATCAGTCATCCCGGTAATCTGAGCGATTCTTAAACTGGGAAGAATATACTCCATAGGCATAACAACCTCCTGTCCATACACCAAGCTGAAAGGTGTGTGTCCCGTAAGTTTCTTGCATGTGGTCCTGTACGCCCATAATACAGCGTTAAATTTGAGGTCCCAATCATTCCTTTGGCTATTGCAGATCTTAGTAAGAGCATTTTCTAAAATATTATTAAAGGCCTCCACCGTACCATTAGCCTGTGGGTGGTAGGGGGTGCTCTTATGGTGCTGAATCTGGAATTCTTCTGTCAAGGCCTCAATAGTGTTGTTCAAGAAATGTGTGCCTTGATCACTCATCAAAATTACTGGGCATCCAAATCTACTGATGATGTTTTCAAAAAGGAACTGTGCAGCTGTAGCAGCATCACAATTTCTTACTGCTTTGGCCTCTGCCCATCTGGTGAGGTACTCTGTTCCAGTGATAATATATCTCACACTAGTGCGCTTTCCTGGTGGGTTGATAGGACCCACAAAATCGATAGCCCATTTGTCAAATGCTCGCAGCGTGACATGCGGTCGCAGCGGCATTTCATCGCGTCACGAGGGTTTTCCTACCCTTTGGCAGATATCGCAGCATCTGCAAAAGTCCTTGGTGTCTTTATGCAACGTAGGCCACCATAATCCTGCCTCCAGGATTTTCTGTGCAGTCGGATTTCCTGCGAAATGACCTCCTGTGGTTCCTGAATGTGCCTCTCTAATAATAGCGTCTTTTTCATGCAACATCACACATCTGCGCAGAACTTCATCCGGACCTAACTTGTATAGGTGTCCTGCGATGAGGGTGAAGTCTGCTGCTTTAAAAACCAACTGCCTCTTTTGCTGCTCAGTAAAATCATCAGGTGCTACTCCTGTAGTGAGGAATTGAATAATATCGGCATAGTAATCATCTACGATCTGGATAGAAAACAACGGCGCATCTGGCAAATTGTCATCTAGGTTACTTGGCTCTTCTCCTGAGTCTATCCGCGACAGATGATCAAGTTTGGCATTCAGTCTTCCTGGTTTCACAATGATTTCAAAATCATACTCCTGAAAGAGGAGTAACCATCTGCAGATTCTCTCCCCTAACACTGGCTTATTGACCAGATACTTCAAGGCGGAATGGTCAGTAAACATCTTGAACGGGGCACCCAATAGGTAGTGCCTAAACTTCTGTAGCGCGTACACCATAGCTAGGCCTTCTCTTTCTGTTGTGGTGTAGTTCTTTTCTACTATCGATAGCTTTCCGCTGGAATATGCAATGGGATGGTCAATATCTCCTTCTCCTGGTTGTGTTAAAACAACCCCTAGTGAGATGCCAGACGCATCCACATGTACATGAAATGGCTTAGTCCAGTCTGGAAATACTAGGATGGGTGCTGTAACCATCTTCTCTTTAAGTGTGTCTAGACTCTGCTGACATTCCTCATTCCATAGGAATTTTACATCTTTCTGTAGCAATTTCTCCATTGGTGCTGTAATCTTTGCGTAGCCCTTGATGAACTTTCTGTAGTGCCTGGTATGACCAAGTACTGTCCTCAGTTGCTTGACTGATTTGGGTTCTGGAAGATTTACAATGATGGCGATCTTCGCGGGATCTACCATCAAGCTTTGTCTGCACACAATATGACCCAACAAAATACCGAATGGTGCACAAAATATACATTTTTTCAAGTTTAGAGAAATCTGGTACTGCCTACATTTTTCTAACATTAGTCGTAAGTCTCCTATGTGCTTGTCGACTAGTCCAAATACAGTCCAATCATCAAAATATACTTCTACGAATTTATGGATGTATTCTTTAAATACAGCAACTACTACTCTAGAAAATATAGCTGGTACATTCTTAAGACCAAAGGGCATTACCGTATACTGGAACGAGCCCCATTCTGTTGCAAAGGTGGTCTTGGATCGATCTTCTGGATGTATTCTGATCTGATGGTAGCCTGAAAAGCCATCAGTGAAGGAGTAGACCTCCTGTCCTCCCACGTTGTCTAATACCTCATCAATGAATGATGTCGGAAATGGATCGTGAAGCGATGCATCGTTGAGCTTGCGCAGATCTACACAGATCTTGATGTCCCCTTTTGTTTTCTTTTCTTGTACGACCATGGGGCTAACCCATTCGCTTTCTTCCACTGGTTCAACGATGCCTGCTGCTAGCATCTTATCGATCTCATCCTTAACTTTTTCTTTGTAGCGTGGATTCAATCTATATGGGCGCTGCTTGACTGGTCTAGCATCCTCCTTCAATGGTATCCTCATAACTCCCAGGTCTCCAAATATTCCCTTCATCTCTGTGAACTTGGTGGGAAATAGGTCCTGATAGTCATGTAACAAATCTGCAATCTGTCCGAATGTTTCATCATTCCAATAGTCTCCAATAGAGGCAAACTTAGGTTCTACGTCTGTGCCAATATTGATATTTTTAATCTTGATGGGTTCGGTGATTGCTGGAATCTCTAACTGTGGTCCCTCAACATCGCGGGTCCCTTCTGACTCCGGAATGTTGGTGTTGCGAGGATCCTCATTCTCATCCTTATCTTCATTGTTTGCCTTTGCTGCGAAATTATAGCACTCAAGCGCGGCTTGCAACTGGATGGCCCACTCAGGTTGAGCCTGCACTGAGATGGTACAGTCCTCAAATATCTTGATCTTGATTATGTCTAGGGCTTGAGCAACACTTGGATGTTCTGATTCAAACGCGAAGGTGAGTAGGAAACTGTCTGTCATAAGTGACCATGTGGTCGTCCCCTTGTGCAATTCAGTCTCTGTGTACCAGTTCCTTGGAACTGTGTCCAATGTGTCAATGAATCGGTGAACCCATTCATCCTTGGGAATGTCCGACCAGTTCTGTTCACATGTCTGAATGTGTGCCCTGGGATCAGTTTCTCCTGTGTACTTCTGCTGGACATACTCTCTATCTACAGAAAATATGATCGCCATCAATCTTTTAATATCATCCCATGATGTGATATTCTCTTTATGCGCATACCACCATCTTACAGGTGTGGCTCGTACTGCAAGTTCCATAGCTGTGATCCTCTGCTCGTAAGGAATCTGTTGCTCAAACTGCTCAAGGAAGTCTTGGATATCTGTCAGACCATGATATGATGGAATATCATTGATCTCTGCGCCAATCCATCGTAATGACTTACTCATAAACGCACATCTGCATGCTGAGAATTCGTAAAGCCTGTTCTGCCAGTTCTCTAGACCAACATCGGAATCCGATGCGCATGAGCTGTCGCATCGCCAACTAATGTTCCCTTCTACGGTTGGATTGATATAGTTGTTTTGGTTCGCAATCATCTGGTAGAGACTATCCATGTTATGTGCCTCCTCCTCTGCTTGGATAGGTTCAATATATCTAGGACCCTGGTGAGGATCCAACGGCGCGATGACCTGGATCTGCGCATCCTCAAAGGTCATTTGTCTTCTCTTTAGGTCGATGACAGCCTTGCTATCGATCACCCAATCAATACTTAATAATGCTGGATACGGTCGACCGTCGCCAATGATTTCTATAACCTCGAAGTCCACAAAACTGCGAACTCCGTCAATGTCAACTGGCACCTGCGGCAATCGACCCAATGGTGATACTCGCTGCTGGTTAGCTAATCTTAGGTGGATAGGCGATCTGACTAACTGAGGGCTACCCATCTGTTCCCATGTCTGCTTAGTTAGAACATTCACCTCTGATCCTAGATCTAAGATGACCTCATCCATTTCAAACTCTCCAATCTGTGCTATGAGCTTCATCTCTCTTCCGGTCCTTGTATGTCCTGTAATATTATGAACAACGCAATGTGCACTGCCCGAGAGAGAAGGTTGCTGACACTGATCTATGATGCGTTGTAGCTCGTCGATAGCTTTTTCATTTCTCACGAGTTTCAAGCAACTACGCAGGAAGGATTGTACACTTCCTGTCGATTCATCCTCATCGCATCTTCCCGATGTGGTAGCCTGCGGTATCTGTTCAGGGCTATCGCCACAAGGTGCTTGCTGCGGTACGCCCCTAGACAGCGGTACCTGTGATCCTGATTGCGTAGGTTCATCAAAGGAAGCCTTGGCTTCGTGAAATGTCTCTTTATTCTTTTGCAGGTCGAGTGATGTTGCTTTACTAGGAGCTCTGCGCACCCACTCCTACCCTATGTTCTTTTCGGTCTCCTGCGATGTCCCACTGGTGGAAGCACTGCTACGAGTCACAATATTAACTTTTGGTTCTGGTTCATCCGGCTCAGCAGCAATAAGCTGGATGTTCTGGTGTGCTGCTGGTTTAGGCTCTCTGATCTTAGCTATTAAGGTAGGACATTCCTCTATGGTATGATCATAAGATTTGCAGTAGTTACAAGTGGTAGTGGGGCTCTGACAGTCCCTAGCATAGGGTCCGACAATTCCGCAGTTATAACAAGTAACCGGGCCGCGACCACGGCCAAAACCTTCTCCTCTTGCAAAGCCTCCTCCACGGCCTCGTCCTCTGAATCCTCCTCCACGGCCACCGTAAGCCAGATCAGGCGGTGGTCCTGCTGCTGGACCCTGTGTTTCTCATTGAACTCTGTACACGTCATGTTTTCTATCTAACATGAGATCATAGGCTCGGCAATCCTGTTCATCATGTCCGACGGACTTGCAGAAGACACAGTATAGGTTCTTAGGTGTCTGTACATACTTTTGAAGCAGATGGCATTGCTAAGGCTGATGTCCTCGCGTCTTGCATATTTCACACCATGGCCCTTGCGTTTGTGGTAAGGGGTTAGGAGCCCCTGACGCTAAATATTCTGCGAAGACTGGACAATTGTATTTGGTATGACCTTGTGCTTTACATCGTAAGCACCATATGTATTGCATAACCTCTTTCCCTTTCTTAAGTTCATGTATCTGTAACGTGAGGTTGGCCAACTGGTTCTGTAGAGTTGTCATGCCTGCGCTGGTTTAAGCTAAAGGTGAAGCTTCTAGCTTCATCTCCATCTCCAACGCGTCATCCTACGACTGGAGTTTCTGCTGCATTAGTGGCAATCTGATGTGAGGGAGCAGCGCTGCAATAAACCATTCCTTATGCTGCTCCAGCGCAAACTCAAAGCTTACTTGGTCTATAAGAGCTTTGAATTTTTGGTCAAAGTCCCATACTGACTCTGATGGTAGCTGCTTAATATCCTTGAGCTCTGTTATACACTGAGACTCAGACTTAGGTTTCTTGAACTCTTTAATCATGGCATTCCTGACCTAGACGAGTGTTCTGGGTGTGGCAGCGTACTTCATATACCATGTTAAAGCTCGTTCTCTCAATGTAGTGACCAACTGTACAAGTTTAATGTTATCATCGTGAATTTGTTTAATGGTCCACATGGCTTTGCATAGAAACCAATGTTGTTCCGGGTCCTCTGCTCCTATACCCTTAAAGGTAGGTAGCTTCATATCATCTCCCATTCTATTTCTCTGTGGTGGGTTCTGATTGACTGGATTACTACCACTCGACGGTGTAGGTGAAGGCGATGTAGCGGTAGTAGGTACTGTCTGTGAGCTACTGGATGGAGTACCTACGGGATTACTCTGAGTCCTGGTTTGTTTCTGTGGGGTATAGGGATGGTAAGGGATACCCCCCTCTGGTTCTTCTGTGGTACTAGGACTCGGTTGCCTAATATTGTCTGAACTGTCTCCAAATACAGGAGAGCCAAAAGCTACTTTATATTTCTTGCCACTACGTGTTCGTCCAATGTCATCAAAATCACTTTCAAACTCTTGTGACATTACTATTTCTACTTATTCATCTGAAACTAGATCCATTGTTCCTTTTTCATGTAATAGCATCTTAATGGACAAGTTTAAAGATCTTAGGTACTTACCACGATATCCTTTGAATAAGTACCGCTCAGCCTTGCTGAAGCTCTTTCTCTGGTCAACTGCAAATTCTGTAACAAATCCTTCTAGCACACTCGCAAGCCAGAAGTCCACTGCTCTCGTAATGGGATTGTCGAGGCTCTGCACGGTCTGAATCAGCTCCGGTGTCCAGACAATGTTTCCTTTCTTCTTGAATATGTTCCTATCTGTCCACTTTGATAACCAGTCGTAAAGCTCGTTTCCATAGGTTGCAAAAAATATCGCATGTATATCTGAAGAGATATGCTTTTGTAACCAGTCCTCTGTGCTCAATTTAGGGCTCTGATTTTCTTTCTTGGCAAACTCCTTAAGTTCGACTCCAGCCACTGGTGAAACTCTTCTCTAGTAGGATGCCAACAGAACATTAGCGCTCAGTTGTTCAAAACTGGCAACGGAACCATTTGTTGGCTATCATGGGCAGACCCGGGTTTACTATAATCAACCAACAACACCCCTAGCTCACTGGCCCTTTCGGCGACAGACCGCAAAGTGGCCTGAAGTCTCACCCGAAGTGATTCTAATGGGTTGTCCAAGGACTCAAGTGTCTTGGACCAGGTTCTGTGGTGATCCTACTTGCGACTCGCAGCTCCCCTCGCTGCGAGGTCTCTTTCTCTGCGCGTCGCGCGACCTTCTGCTCGCGTCACGCGATCTCCTCGTCTCGCAGCTCTTCTAGTCGCGGGATGTCCCTTTATACCGTCGTGCGGTCCCTTTCCATGTCGCGCACTTTCACTGACTTGCGATATCTCCAACCTTACCGCGTCGCCGTGCACTGTGCGACACGCAGCTCCTGCCCAACGCTAAGTCCTCAACCTGCGGTATCTCGCACCGCAGCTCCTCTGCTGATGCGGTATCATCTCTCTGTGATATCCTACCTCCGTGGCTTAGCGCACTTAGCGTTTCTCATGTCGACGTGCAAGACTTAACATACAAGGCCGTTCAATACTACGACTAGTGACTATTTCACGCAAAGCATAAATGAACCGCATACAACATGCCAAAGACTTAGACTTATGTTTATCATTCTATATTACTGTGAACTGATTAACACATTCATTCATTAAACTGTAAACAAAGTCCATGAAATGACTGAGAAATGCATAAGTAAACATAACACATAATCCAATCACATAACACTTGATTTTAACGTGGTTCACCTCCAGGATGGAAGTTGCGTCCACAGAACTGTGTTTTATTATAGCTCAAGGGAAGGTAAAACATAGTTTTGCTACACCGCATATGCAGCTCAAGATCTTCTCTCTTAGGTCTCTTTTCCTCTCTATATTTCTCTCCTACAATATACTCTTCCCTCTCTGTCGATCCCTGCGGATCGTTACATGCATGCTCTGTAAGACAGCTACTGGTTACAGTAAGATTGCTACCACTAATAACAGAACCAAAGCTCAACTCTATTATAATACAAGATAACTGTGAGCTAACAGAATCAATGGCTAATTATATGTTATCCGGCTAGCTAACCTTTTACAATACAAAATATATCCCTTTATAGGCATCCCGAAGGTCTTGCCATTACAACACTGTGGGCCTATCCCAATAGTAACCCAAAACCCTAACTAGTGACAGTCAGCCATATCTATACTTGAGGTAGCCGCTTTCCGTCACACCACAGCTCTTTGCAGTCTTCCATGCTTCCCGGCGCTGATCATGGGTACTGTGCACCGCTTCGATTTTCTATCCTTCGTCTTCAATGCTTTAGCCTCGTTGCTCCTTCTCCTTTATGAGGGTCGTTGAGCCCTCCTGTCTTCCGCCGCTGCCTTCAATGCAGTGGGTGAGCTCTCTTTTCTCGGCCGCTCAGGTACCGTTGCCTTTCTTGACTTCTCTATCTTAAAAGTCATGGTTTCTGGCTCTGCTCTGTAGCTGGACACATGCTACGGCGTCATAGCTCTATCTTATCTTCTCTCTGCTAAACTAGCAGCTTCTTCTGTAGCTGCGGGACCCTACTCCAACACTGGCACCCTCGAGCCGGGCATGATTTCCCAAGGAATAAGAATCTGACAGGCTTACACATAGCCAAGGATAACAACACCACAAGGGTACACAGTTTAGCCAAGCCAACATAGTTGGGTTTATCAAGCGAACAACGAATCAACCAAGCCAACAAAGTTAGGTTTATTAGGCCATCCAAGAGCTGGGAAAGGATAAATGCTAAGCTGGTGAGCTCATTAAAGAGCTAAGGAAACCTACACCAAAACTAGCCTGACTTCTAGGACACGCACACACACCCAACACAAGGAAATCAGTCCTTTCTCTGCAACGCAGTCCCTCAGACTCTGATATCCCTTCCAATGCTATTCAGGGGTTGTGGAGAAGAAAGCCAGCCCACTAGCTCTATCTGTGTGGTTCCCGAACCACCAGGTTTATTAAGCACATTAGGCCCTCATTCACCACTTTGATGCAGTCCAAGGATAAAACCACTGCGTGCATGCAGCAAACCAGCTATTAAAGCTTTAACAAGCGAAAGAAACAACTCCATGTATCGTTCTTGGCCCTATCATAGCCAAAACGATTCCACAGCAACCTACAACAGCCAATTCACAAGGGAAACGCGACCAACAAATCAACAGGAGAAAACTGTAGTACACGATCAATAATGAAACATCTGGACAACTTCAACAGGAATGCGAGCAGGGAAAACCGATCCTCAACATAGACCAGAGGAAGACATATCACCCAGGAAACCACGGCAAACATCCCACAGTGAAAAACCACGGTAACACTTCACAGTCCGACAATGGTGGAGTCAAAAACTTAAACTTTATGTGTGAATGAGAGGAAGAACCGTTCTGTAGGCCAATAGTCGGTAAGGAAGAGGAGAATGAACCCCACACAAAGGATTGTAATCCCTTTTTAACTCCGCTCTGCATGGGGAAAACGAACAACTCACGATTGGGATAGTGGATAGGCCATCCGCAACCCAAAAGGTGTGTTGTGGAGACAGTGCAGGCGTGAGCGTAGTGGTCTTCCTACCAACAAATAGATGCCCCAACTAACAACAGAACAATTAAGGTGGTGGTTGGATGAAACAAGGGAAGATGAGCAAAACAAACAGGGTGGTGACACATGGATTTTCCCCCATGGCTCAAGGTTTAACATTCCCCTCTGCATCCTTAGGAATCATGCCCCTTCTCAATTTGGTTGCAGTGAACATAGCTAGTTGGGTTTATTTAATTAAAAATGCACATTTACATGATGCCACAATTTAATATGTATGCTACGTGTCCTGATATACCATCGGTGACAATTCCAAATCCGAAACATAACATAACCACATCGATGGTGGGGATTTTTCCTTTAGCCCCACACCATGATCATTTACAATGTATGTAGCATGTACATTTAATGAAAACGGGGTCAAAATTGGGGTGTTACATTCCCCTCCCCCTTCAATAGCACTGTCCTCAGTGCTTTACAAAATTGAACAAAATGTTAGACTGGTACTGCCTCAGTGTTCCACAGAATTGAACAAAAATGGATGTGCCAATCGCATGGCGTCCTCCAGCTTCCATGTAGCCTCTTCAGGTTTGTATTGCTCCCATTGCACCTTTACCTACCCTATGGCCCAGTTTCAGAGCATTGTGACCTTCCTGTCGAGGATGCGCATTGGCTCGATTTGGAACTCTTCCTCGAGTTCCACCTGAATCACATCCCAATATATCACATGGTTAGGATCATGTACATATTTATTAAGCAAAGAAACATGAAAAACATTATGAGCTCTAGTACTAGTAGGTAATGCAAGTCTATATGCAACTGGCCCTATTTTTTCAAGCACTTCAAATGGCCCACAATATCTAGCTGACAACTTGGCACAACTTCCAAGCTTCAAGGAACTCTTATTTTCCCTCACTCTGAGGTAGACATGATCCCCAACACTGAACTCTCTGTTCATCCTATGCGTATCGGCATAGCTTTTCTGTCTGTCCTGTGCTGCTTTCATATTCTATCTGATCTTTACAACCTCTTGCTCCATTTCCTTGAGCAAATCTGGGCCAAGCACAACCTTGTTCACTGGATTATCCCAAGTCACTGGTGTCCTACACCTTCTTCCATCCAAAGCTTCATACAGACTCATCCCCAAGGATTCTTGTTTTCCATTGTTGTAAGAAAACTCTACCAAGTGTAAGTAATCTTCCCACTTGGTTGGTTTGTCCATCACGTACATGCGAAGCATATCTTCAAGCACCTAATTAACTCTCTCTATCTGCCCATATATTAGTTATGCAGTGCTGAAGTTTAGCTTTGTACCCAAATCCACAAACAACCCCTTCTAGAAATTGGAAGTGAACTTGACATCTCTATCAGAGACTATTGCCTTCGGCAATCCATGCAATTTAAAAATATCCTTCATGAAGATCTTTGCAATGTCATCAGTCTTGTGCGTAGACTTCACTGGTATAAAATGTGTTGCCTTTGTCAACTTGTCCACCACAACCATGATGGAATCATGTTTTCTCCAATTCATCGGCAATCCTGTAATAAAATCCATGGAAATAAATTCCCATTTCCATTCCAGAACTGGCAAAGGATACAACAAGCCCGTTGGATGTTGATGCTCAACCTTTACCTGTTGACATTTCATGCACCTTGAAATGTATTCAGCCATGTCCTTTTTCATTCCTGGCCAAAAGTACTACTTTCTAGCTGTAGCAATTGTCTTCTGATATCCTGGGTGACCATAATACGGAGCTTGATGAATTTCATCCATAACAACTCTTCTCAAATCTACTACATTCAGAATATAAATTCTACCTTTATAAGTAAGAAGTCCATCTTCTTCCAATTTATATCCCTCATACCTCTTCTCAAGACTTTGCTGCTGCAATTTGTCTTTTACCTACTCATACAATTCATCTCGAGCAACATGATTAACAATCCGCTGCTTCAAATCTGATTGGCAAATACTAAGAGATGCCACATGCATTTCTTGTACCTTCCTGCTGAGCGCATCAGCTACCTTATTCTCTTTCCCCTTTATGTGCTTGATTGCAAAATCAAACTCACATAAAAATTCCAGCCATCTTGCTTGCCTAGCATTCAGAGTAGGTTGATCAAACAAATACTTCAAATCACAATGGTCTATTCTGAGCTCAAATCTTCTACCCATCAAGTAATGCCTCCACATCTTGAGAGCATGTACTATGGCTGCAAGCTCTAGATCATGAGTGGCATAGTTCTTCTCATGCTCCTTCAACTTTCTTGACTCATAACATATCACGTGGTTGTCCTGCATAAGGACTCCTCCCAGCCCTTGTCCGCATGCATCAATACATACCACAAAATATTTCTCTGGGTCTGCAACTTTCAACGCTGGTGCACTTGTGAGAAGATTCTTCAACCGCTGGAAGGTTTCTTCACACTTCGAAGTCCATTCGAACTTTATCCCCTTCTTTTGCAAAGAACGGATGGCATGTGCAACTTTGGAAAATCCTTCAATGAATCTCAAGTAGTATCCTGCAAGTCCCATAAAAGATCTTACATCCATCACATTTCTTGGATTAGGCCAATTCATAATGGCTTCAATCTTTTCAAGGTCTACTAATATACCCTCTTCTGATATAATGTGGCCCAAATACTAAATTCTATCTTTATAGAAGTCACACTTGCTCAGTTTTGCATACAGCTGATGTTCCCTAAGCAATTGCAATGTCAATATCAAATGCCCTTTGTGTTCTTTCTCATTCTTAGAATAAACAAGAATGTCATCAAGGAAAACAAGAAAAAACTTGTCCAGATACTTGCTGAAGACACTGTTCATAAGGCACATAAATGTAGCTAGTGCATTTGTGAGACCAAATGGTACCACTACAAACTCATAATGTCCATACCTCATCCTAAAGGTTGTCTTATGAATGTCTTCATCCTTGATTCTCACCTGATGGTAACCAGACCTCAAGTCAATCTTGGAAAATACCTTTGCTCCTCTCATTTGATCAAAGAGGTCATCAATCCTAGGCAAAGGATATTTATTCTTCACAGTAACCTTGTTCAACTATCTGTAATCAATACACAACCTGAGTGTACCATCTTTCTTCTTCACAAACAGAACCGGTGCTCCCCAAGGAGACACACTCGATCAGATATCTTATTTTCCAACAACTCTTGCAGTTGCATCTTCAACTCTATCATCTCCAGTGTACTCATCATGTAGGGTGTCTTGGACACTGGTGCTGCTCCTGGCACAAGTTCAATAGTGAAATCAATGTCCCTCTTTGGAGGAAGTCCTGGAATCTCATCAGGAAACACATCCTTGAATTCCTGTAACACCTGATAGTCCTCCAACTTGGGAGTTTCATCTCCTGTTGGTTCCAGAATATGAGCTGCATACAACTAGCAACCCTTCTTACATAACTTCTTCAACTGCATTGCTGAAACCTGTCTTACTGAAATTACCTTTGGAATACCCTTCACAACTAATGGGTTTCCTTCTTCATCTGTACATTCAAAAGTCTTGTTGTAACAGTCAAGCTTCACTTTGTGAGCCTCTAACCAATCCATTCCAATGAGAACATCATAGGAACCCAGCAGTAGAACATTCAGATCTACACACGTGATCAATCCATTCATAACCAATGGACATTTCTCTACCAATTCACTAACCTTCCTCTTAGTCCTAGTGGCTAGCTGAACTAACCAAGGTTTCCTATGCTTGCCCTTCTTAAAAGCACAAATCTCCACTACTCTAGGAGTAATGTAACTGTGAGTAGAACCAGGGTCAATCAAAATAGAAATAGGTTGTTCAACAATCTTACCTGCAACTTCAACCATAGTTGACTGGTGATCTGCCTGGCGGTCCTCCAGTGCTGCATAAATTCTAGGGACTACCCTTTCTACTTGACCCACGGTTTATGCATCCTGAATGTTATAAGCTGGCCTTGCACTTTCATTCTCAAGTGGACAATATTTGCGCCAATGAGGTCCTTCACATTTCCAACATTTGAGAGGACCTTTATTCTATTGTGGCTCTTTAGGATTTCCACCTGTCACTCGAATTGGATTACTCGCAGCTTGGGATGGTTGCTTCTACTGATTCCTGAATCTAGAAGGTTTGAAACCTTTCCTTCTTTGGTCAAAATTCTCGTTCTTCTTATCCTTCCATGTCTTATGGTAATCATGTTTACCCTTGCTTTGCTCATAGCAATACTTAGCCTTCCTTATGGCTTCTTCAAGAGTTCTTGGTTCATAAAACTCAATTCTATCTTTGTAGGCTTGAGGCAATCCACTCAAAAACCGCTAGACCTTTACTTTTTCATCTCTGATGTACCGGACATACCTCAACAATTCCAAGAACTTATTTGCATATTCATCCATGGTTTGATGTCCCAATCTTAGTTCATGGAATTCCTTGATCTTGTCATCATAATACCTGTCAGATAGGTATTTCTTCCTTAAATACTTCTTGAACTGTTTCCACTTCAATTTCCTTTCACTGATCTTCTTTACTTGCTTGAAGTGTTCCCACTAAATGGACGCCCTTCCATTCAGATTGAATATATATGGAAACTCTTGCCTTCATATTTACTTAATAGACTTGCACTTGAAAGTACTTATTTATCCCAAGAAGCTAAGCTTCAGCTTCTTGTCCAGTTCTTACCTCACCATCAAAGGTAGGAGGTTTAGCTTTCTTAAATTCATCCCGAGAGAGATCCCTATGGTGTCTTCTTCTTCTCCTTTTATGAGAAGATGAGCTTGTATCCTCGTTGGATTGTTCAGAATCAGATGATCCACTATAATTCCTTCTCCTTCTCCTAGTGCTGCTCTTACTACCTTCTCACCCATAGTCTATCTTCCTCTGCAAATTTTTCAAACTCTGCAACATGGCAGCATTCAACTAATGCTACTCTTCTTCAGCTTTAATCAAGCTTCTCATGGTGGCTGCAATGTCTGACGGTGTCTCTTGGAATCTCCTTCCATTAGACTCTATATCATCATTTCCATTATGTACATTTTCTCCCATGGCATCTCCTGCATGCTCATAAGAATCCTGAGCAGCATATCTGTCATGGGTTTTCATGACTGAACCACCTCTTACTTTACCACATTGTTCTTCTTGGAATACTGCTCTTGGAAGTTGTCTATAATTTTGCAAACGTGTTAGATAGAAAACTGTTAGATACATACCTTGATAAAACAGGACTACTTACCTTCTCCTGGAGAAACATAATAATAACAGTTTTGCTTAAAACATAAAATCTTCTCTTCTTCCTTTTCAGCCCTGTGACCACTGATAACCTGCTAAAAGCCTACTAAAAGACAGTTGAAAACTGCTTGAAAAATAGCTGAGAAGTTCCCTCGAAAATCCAAATATCCTTTAGCCCAATCAGACCTCCTCCTAGCTATCTTTCCGACAATTCGGTGGTCAAAACACCTAGCTCATCGGCGATCTGTTCGTTTATTTCCTTTCGGCGTTTCAGCCGCTAGAACGTCTAATTTTCTCCGCTGTGTTGGCAGGTTGTTTGTCTGTTTCCTTCCGCCGCATTGGGCTTATAGTGGTCTACTATTCTGAGTTTTATTGATGATCCTCTTGACTAATTTCATCCACTGTATCAGGTCCATAATCATCTATCACTCCAAACTTCATCGGCGATAAAATAAACTAACCGCTACATCGATAGTCGGGTGCTCTGTGCATTGGATGGCTAGTCGTCAAGGTTTTCGCAATGGCAGCCAACAAACCTTCTATGTCTTCCATGGGTCACAATCCTCTTAGCGGTCTGAACGACATCCTAGTGTGGCATCAGACATTTAGTCCCATAGACGTCTGCAACGGCGGTTCCACAAGCCCTAACTCTTCCGATCGCCGGATCCATTGTTTCATCGGACAGGTTGGTATCGGCGAATTAAGCCTCAATACTTCCGCAGTGTCGGCACTCTTGAGCACTAA
The DNA here is from genome assembly GCA_001517045.1 of Pseudotsuga menziesii. Classification (NCBI taxonomy): domain Eukaryota; kingdom Viridiplantae; phylum Streptophyta; class Pinopsida; order Pinales; family Pinaceae; genus Pseudotsuga; species Pseudotsuga menziesii. Next base: position 5,304 of record LPNX010935756.1, on the reverse strand, counting down.
CCGCCACCATAGTTATGTATCGAAACTCGGAACCACTATTCACTAAACACCTTGGCATCAATGAGTGGAAAGACTAATGCATCGGCGGGATAGCTCACTCAACAACCGCAACGGTGGGTGGTACTCTCACTACGGTCTCCACAGACCTTCCATCGGTAGCTTTATCTTCTATCTGTCGGTGATTGGATCCATTATGTCATCGGATGGGTAGTCTCTTAGGTGGCCGCAACTGTGATTCATCATCGTTGAACCTTTTTCGATCGGCGGTCGGATCCACTAATAACTTTCGATCAGCGATCTGAAGCACAACTTAATCGGCATTGATAGTCAGAACCTGTATCCATCGGAAGAGTAGTGCACTATACTTCCACAATGGCAGGCGCACAAACCACTAACTTCTTTTGATGTTCATCGGTGACCAATACCACTAACATTTTTCGATGGCCGATGATCTAGTGACTTAGAGAATTTTTTTTGAATTTTTCTTCATGCATCGGCTCTTCCTTCAACTATCGTTTGCCGATCCACTTCACTAATCCTAGGTGATGTCAACAACTACTCATTGGTGATGTCAAAAACTATTCATCGGCGATGTCAACAACTATTCCTTTCCGATTGCCAATGATTTTGTTCCTTAGAAAAATTTTCATAAATTTTCTCCTGCGTCAGCTGTCGGAACGCCTTTCCTCTACAGCATCAGCGGTCGGGGGCTCTATCTATCGAAAGGATAGTCCTCTAGCCATCTGCAATGGTGGCGCACAATCAGCTAAGCATCGGTGACGTGATCAACTAATCATCGCTGATCGTCAATGATTTCGCTACTTCGAAAAGTTTTCTCCAAAAATTTCCTCTCCGTCGCTGTCGACGGTCCAAACAAATAACTGTCATTGATCAATTTACTAACCTCCACCGATGTGTCATCAGCGATCCCCTACACTTAGTGGCACCGATTGCCAATGTTCGGCGTTGGGTGGTCGATCAACTAGATGTCGTCGATCCATCTAACTAATTTCACCGCCGCCGAGGTCTGCATCAGAGGTCCATCTGTCTAAGTTTTTCGATGTGCCGACGACCAAGCACTTAGAGAATTTTCTGAAACCAAGGCTATTTTTCCCTCATCGGGTGACCTTTAGACTAGCTCTTCTATTGCATCGGAAGAACTTCTCACTAACTTTTTTCGATGAGCTGATAATTCTAGAACTTAGAAAATTTTAGTGAATTTTCCTGTCCTTCACCCATTTTCTCCTGGTTTCTTCTGGGCAGTAAGCAACCTACCTCTACTAACTGATATTCCATGGCCCTTTGAGGCCCAAATGCTGCAACATAAGCTCTATCACTGCATCTTCATGGCCCATTCAGGCCCATGCTACAACCAGAGCTCTGATACCACACTGTAACGTCCCTGACCCTCCGACTGGCAAAGAGGACACTACGATACATCAAATCATCCAGGAATCTAGCCCCATAAACATGAACATACATACATATAGCGCTAAAGCATGATACTTAAAAACATAAAACATATTACAAAGCAGTAATCATTCATATACATAGCGGAAGCAAAACAACATGCATTTATATACAATTCAGCATTCAACATGTACATCCTCATTCATTAATGGTAAATATGATTGCAGACACAAGTCAGGCAAGAATACTTATCTTATAGAGAACTTGTCCCGCAACCAGCTACGTCGTTGCAACATTCCACCCAACCATAGGCCCGCTTGCTCCTTAATCTCTCAGCAACGCTGCCACCCCCGAGTCGGGCATGATTCCGCAAGGAATAAGGAACTAACAGGATTACACATAGCCAAGGATAACAACACCACAAGGGTACACAGTTTAGCCAAGCCAACACAGTTGGGTTTATCAGGCGAACAATGGATCAGCCAAGCCAACAAAGTTGGGTTTATCAGGCCATCCAAGAGCTGGGAAAGGCTAAATGCTAAGCTTGTGAGCTCATTGAAGAGGTAAGGACACCTACACCAAAACTAGCCTGACTTCTAGGACACCCACACACACCCAACATAAGGAAATTAGTCCTTTCTCTGCAACGTAGTCCCTCAGACCCTAATCTCCCTTCTAGTGCTATTCAGGGGTTGTGGAGAAGAAAGCTAGCCCACTAGCTCTGTCTGTGTGGTTCCCAAACCACCAGGTTTATCAAGCACATCAGGCCCTCATTCACCACTCTAATGCAGTCCAAGGACAAAATCACTGCGTGCATGCAACAAACCAGCTATTAAAGATTTAACAAGGGAAAGAAACAATTCCCTGAATCGTTCTTGGCCCTATCATGGCCAAACCGATTCCACAGCAACCTACAACAACCAATTCACAAGGGAAATGCAGCCAACAAATTCAACAAGAATGCAAGCAGGGAAAACCAATCCTCAACATAGACCGGAGGAAGACATATCACCCAGGAAACCATGGTAAACATCCCACAGTGAAAAACCATGGTAACACTTCACAGTTCGACAATGGTGGATCCAAAAACACAGACTTTCTGCGTGAACTAGAGGAAGAACCGGTCCGCAGGCGAACAGTCGGTAAGGAAGAGGATAAAGAACCCCACACAAAGGATTGTAATCCCTTTTTAACTCTACTCTGCATGGGGAAAATGAATAGCTCACGATCAGGATAGTGGACAGGCCATCTGCAACCCAAAAGGCGCATCATGGAGAGAGTACAGGCGTGAGCGTAGTGCTCTTCCTACCAGCAAATAGATGCCCCAACTAACAACAGAACAATTAAGGTGGTGGTTGGATGAAACAAGGGAAGATGAGAAAAACAAACAGAGTGGTGACACATGGCTTTTCCCCCATGGCTCAAGGTTTAACATTCCCCCTCCTCATCCTTAGGAATCATGCCCCTTCTCAATTTGGTTGCAGTGAACATAGCTGGTTGGGTTCATTTAATTAAAAATGCACATTTACATGATGCCACAATTTAATATGTATGCTGCGTGTCCCGATATACCATCGATGACAATTCCAAATCCGAAACATAACATAACCACATCGATGGTGGGGCCTTTTCCTTTAGCCCTGCACCATGGTCATTTACAATGTATGTAGCATGTACATTTAATGCAAACGGGGTCAAAACTGGGGTGTTACATTCCCCTCCCCCTTCAATAGCACTGTGCTCAGTGCTTTTTAGGGGAGTTGTTTTCCCATGAGGTTTTCCTCCTTATATCAGTTACATGGACTAATAAAACTTTGTTGTAAAAGTTCACTTCAGCATTAGTTTCCAATGCCTTAATAAATCATTTTGATAAGTTGTACTAAGCTAGGATTAAGTGGGGGTGTTAAGGGAATAATCCACCTTAGTACCATGGTCTTATGCCTAGGAGGAATTTTCATTTTCCTTGTGCTTATGGTATATGATCCTACTTAGGCTATACTACTCAATTTTGGTCTATTAGGATATTTAGACTCATTAACTAAAAGTTGAGGAACTCCAAGTTGATTATTTAGGAAGTTGATGCACCCAAGGTTGATCATTCTGACAACCTAGATGCCCTCATTCATTACAGGAGCGCTCCCATCCCTTAAATTAGGGAGTTGGTTTGACTAGGGGTGCTAGTGCATTAATCTAGTGGTTTTAGAATCTCTTTGGGAATTTATTGCATCCTAGAGACTCTCCCACTCACACATGTGCTCTCCCATGCCTCCATTTATGATCTAACATGCCTTACCCATGTTCACACATGCATTCATGGTTGTTTGGATCGATTAGGAATTTAATTGATCCACCTAGGGGGTTTAGGGGTCAAATCCTATCCTGACACTTGTATGCATCCATATGGCTCCCAAGGGCTCATTAATTCCCCCCATTGTATTATAAATATGTACCACACATATGTACAAGTTGTATAGTCATAATAATATCACTTATTGACTACATTTGTGCATGTTATTATGCTCTATTTTATTGGTTTCTTGCATATTTGATCAATTACTTAGATTGTGAATATTTCCTTAGCTCCTAGATCTCATTGTGAACCAATTCTCACACTCGATGCATTAATTATTAAAATGCACAAGTGCATTTATTTTTTGCAGAAGAACCAATTAAAATCCTCCACTAAAACCTCTTATTGCTCGCCTCCACTACAAACCTCTGCTATAAATGAATTTTTGGGGTCATTTTAGGGTCTTTTTCTATAACCTCTTCTAGAGGGTGTTGTCCTTGTAGTGGGACAAGATAGAGAGGTGGTTGTTGCAATTCCTACTCTGGAATTCATACAGGACTTGTTTAACTTCCTCGTATGATAAGAAACCTCATAAGATAGAGTCAACCCTACAATGATATAAGATATCTCCAAGGACAAGTTATCGAGGAGCTTGATGGCATATGCCTCATCGATCATCATGGAACAAGCGAGGGGTGAATTTATGAGTTCATAGATAATCCAGTGTATCGTTTTTCCATAGATCATAGTTGGTTATGATGAAAAAAATGTTCATCATCTAGTTGGTCATTCACAGGTTCCCCTAGACCAATGGTCGTGAGATCAGTGATGAGATCGAAAAAGGCCAAGGATTTTTTCTTTTTAGGATAACAAAGTCAAGGTCAAAATCCTAGAGGGTAACGACCCATATTGTAAACTTTCTATTAATGAGTAATCTACTAAGTATGCATTGCAATGAATTTGATTGCGATCATTGTTGTATTGCATGATAACATGTAATGACACAACGTTTGCACTAATAGGATGATGGCGAGTGCAGGATTTTCATCATGAGTGTATTTGAGGGATAATCCTTCCAGTGTTTTGCTGATGTAATAAATGACATCTCATTATGGTATTCAAACTATTGGAACAGGATGATTGCAAGAGCCATAGATGACATGTATATATAGACAATAAAATCTTTTTCCAAGTCTAGTGTGGAAATGAGGGGGAAAATCCAGTTCCTATTTGAGTTCTTAAAGGAGCCTTGTGCTTGGTCATCCCAATGGAAAGGAATGTCTTTCCTAAGAAGGTGCAAAAAAACATGTGCCTAAGTGGCATAATAAGGAAAAAAAACCATTAAGGAAATTGGCCTTCCCTTGAACACTTTACAACTGTCGCCATGTTCATGGGGGCGGTAGGTCAAGGATGGCTTGAGAATGTTAAGATTATTAATCCTCCCTTGACCATACTGTCTATTAGATTATTTATCCTAACTTAGCAACCTTAGTTAATTAATTGTATCCACTAGTACCATTGGGTCCACTTGGCCTAATGGGGCCACATGTACCAGTTACTAGAGTGTGGGTAACACTGCTAGATGTTAACTGTAATGACCCAAA
>LPNX010935744.1:260451-290406 GCA_001517045.1 Pseudotsuga menziesii | reverse complement strand
GTATCATTAGTTGAAGGATTTTCCAAAAAGGGCCACACTGTAGACTGCACATGCAAGTAAATAATGGGTCTGTCATATGAGAGGTTGCAGAGACTAGATTAAATCGTTCTTCAGAAGAACAAAACAATACCTCAAATACAATGATGATTTCGTAAGCCCGCAGCCGATGTAAAATGTGTGAGGTGAGACATGCAATATCATGCCGTTGTCTTTGTAGGAGTAGCCTTAAGAGAGTACTGTAGCCCTCACTAGCACCATTTGGAACATTTCCACCTTCACGTGGCAACCATCCTAATAAAGCTTCACAACCAACTGCATAACGACAGGCACGTTCAATAACCCCTAAGACCATCAGGGAGGTTGCAGTTGATCTCCCCAAATCATGCTGTAAAATACCAACAAGATGCTGCATCACACCTACCTCGACAAATTGATGGAAACCTTCTATATCTGTGCACAACAAGTGCATTGTACTCAATCCCCCAATCATCTTATCTATCTGTTGATCATCGACAAAATAATTTAAGTTACTAAGAAATATTATTCATTTGATAATTACAAATATCTCAATATATAATATGGAGAGAAACAAAAGCACATCAAATAAAGAGACTAATCACCTGACTCAGCTTGGAAATACCATTAATGTTTGACTGCTTATCAACTTGAAACCATAGCTGGAAAATATTCACCACAAGATCCTCTGTAACCACTTGCGCCATTTTTTCCATCTCAAATTGATGTTCTGATTTTCCACTCTGCAAATCATCTATCTTTGAACCAAGCTTTTTATACATGTCCATGAGCTCATTTTTAGTTTCAACTAAGTTAGACAAAATTATTTGAGGACTGTTGACATCAGATGGCATAATCTTGTTACGTTTATGATTCCCTGTGATGACTGCAGTTGAAAAATAGATTGATAAAAAAGGAGATGTTGCTGACAGAAGAGCCTTAATCAATTTCTGTGCACTACCTTCATCAAGAGGCATCTAACCAATCTTAACACTCAAATAGAGGATTTGTTTCACTAGGGGTAATTGCAGAGGTTCCACAATTCGATGCAACTGTCGCAAGGAATATATAGATTCCTCAAATGTTGATTTGATAGGCTGCAATGCCAAGGGAAGATCCTCAATCTTCCCTTCTGCAGGGGAATGGACAAGGCTTGCCAGAGAATTATCCAAATCAAATTCCACACTGAATTGCCCTAGTTCTTCAGCAGTATTCCCATATACCACTAGTGAGAGAATGCGATAGCTGCCTCTGATCACAAGATGTTCCATTTCAGTTATTTGGGCCTTAAACAAGCCCGAGGATGTAATAATACAAAACAAGAAGATCATTTTTTTCAATGGACGCGCATAAAATTATGTATCCATATTATATTGAGCTGGATCTGAGAACTTCCAAAAATACAAAAGTGAAGCTTGGGGTGAAGGTTCGATCTCCTCCCCCAACGGATTTGAAAATAAGTGAGAAAAAAAAATACCAAAAATCTGAGCATAACAGGAAGACATAAAGCAAACACCTTGATCATGTCCATGGGCTGAATGACACACGTCGCGAGCATACCAGAGGCTCCTCCATTGACAAATGGCTTAACTGTATTCCACACGTTGCCTGTCTTGGGCTTCTCCCCTGCCATCTCTCTGAAGGACTTGAAAACCCGACCAATCTGATATTGCTCTCCTTCCTCTTCCTGAGACCTAATGGTCAGAAAAAACCCACGAGAGGTGTCTGTCTGCACCCTCCTCAGCAAGAAAGAAGAAGAATAGGCAGAGCTTTGACCCGTGGTGTGCTGCAAAGCCCCTCTTCAATCTAAATCATGTCGAAGTATAGGGCTTGGTCATTGCCTGCATTCGAGCCTCGAAGTTGGCTATATCAATCCCTTGAATGTGGATCTCAATTGGTACAGGACGCACACCAGGTGGAAAATTGAAAACATCATTCAAAGTTACAACAACAAACAGTAGCCCAGTCTCTGAAAATCTGTATAAAATACAGTGTTTCTAAAAATTGAGTCAATCCTGGGTCATCTCTATAGGGAAAATGAAAAGCTATTTAAATAGGAGCAGCCTTTAATAACCCTGGAAAATAATAGCCCTGTTTATTGAAGAACCCTGTTTTATGAGGAAAGAGCCCTGTTGCAAAAAGAATAGCCTAAATGAGGAGCCCTGGTTAATGATAACCCCCGGTAGGTTAGATACCTGCCCTTCTTGCTTCGCGCCATCCTCCCTGCCCATATGCAGTAGCACCAATCCACTCTCCAAGATCTTTAGCATTTGCAAGTGAAGTGGAAAGCGCGGCAATAATACGGATACGATTTTCAATTTAAAACTAAGCGTCGGATATGCGACGGTTAGTTAAAATCAGAGCTTCCCTTGAAGAAAAAACGGCTATGCTTTGATAAAACGTATTGTGCTTGGATGTAAAGTATTTAGCATAAGCGTCGGATATGCGACGGTTATGGGAATATCTGTCGCTTAACCGACGGTTAGGAGAATATCCGTCGCTTAAGCGACGCTGGTGGTTACATTTACAAAAAAAAATATTTAACTTTGTGATTTTTGGTAGGGTTAAAAAGAGAAATCCACACGCCATCGGAAGTAACCGTCGGATTTTGGATCGAAATGTAGTAGTGTCTTATAGTGCACCATACAATTTTTTTTAATGATTAAAAATTGAAAATTTTGTGGAAAAAACACTAACAATATGTTTTTGGAGTTAAGGAGTTAGGACACAATAGAAATTGAAAAAAATAAGAAAAAAAATATTTTTAATAAAACTTACATATTTAGAATCTGCAGACAAAATGTTATTTATGTTTAATAGTTCATAAAAAAATATTGTGTGCAACACACTATAATGAGTGGGTAAACACGGGATTCTTCATTAACTGGAAGAAATGCCCAATTATTTATGGTTTATCACATTCCATACACATAATAATATTCGTGACATGCGAGCAAGTGAATTGGCATTTTTTAGATGCATCAAAATGAGACTGTGCTATGTTTAAATTCAAATTACATTTCACTCCATTATAGAATTGGAAAACTTGTGTGTGTTATAAAACTACAAAATGTGTGCTGGTTATGTAGTTCTATAAAACGTGTGTGTTATGTAGTTCTATAACACATGTGTGTTGTGTAGAGAAAATATGCTAGTGCGATATACACGACACCAAATGTATGGTTAATAATTGAGAGGGGGATGTGGAAGGGTTAACCTTTTAGGTGGATGTTGGAAGTTCAAGTGGGATGGTTAATATTTGAGAGGGGGCAAGAAAGGGTCAATGACCTAGGAGGAGATTTAGAGCACTATTAGAAGGAGAAGACTCAGGTATTGAATATGTATAGGGTTAAAATTAGTACGTGAGACTTGAGTTACAAAGGGGGATAATGTGGAGGAGAGAAAGTAGATGATGGTTTGATGACAGAGATGATTGCTGAATGGAAAGGTGGATATGGAGGATTCAAGGAGTAATAAGGTGTGTTGGAGGAGAGAGGTAGGAGGATGGGGAAATTGAATAGATTGGAATGAGATGGGGTGAAAGAGAGAATAAGGGTTGTAATGACGTAGTGGGTTGAGGAGAAGGGATAAGTTGAGAACATAGAGGAAGGAATTCTAATAAAGAGAGAGGGAGATGATGATGTAGGGAGAGTGTGAGAGAGAATAATATAGAGAGGTATGGGGGAAGCAAGGATGAGAGGTAGGAGTGGGAAGAAACATAAATGGAGGTAGGGATAGAAGGAATATGAGAGAGGGGATGAAAGAGAGAAAGACAGTGAGAAATTGAGAGAGAGAGAAATATGTAAGTTCCCATTGAAATAATTATGTAGCAGGAAAATTCCATCAATCCTACTAGTTCCCTAGGTAGGGTGGAAACATTAGGAAATTAGAAGGAATAAATATTTATTTAATATATTTAATTAAATGAATGCAAGTGAAAAATGAAATGGCTATGGATAATGGAGACACATGGAGGCTATGGGGCCCACTCAAGCTAGAATCCCTATGTTAAAAGGCATCCTCCTCTTGCAATCTCGAATCTATGTCAAGCCTAATGTTTTTGGATAGATTATAAGGTTATACTTGTCCATATACTTCATAGGTAGAACTTGGGATGAATTGTAACTTACATGGGGTGAGGAAAATCCAAATGGGAGTTTCATGGACACTTGGCTAGATTCCCCTTACATTTATGACATCTATGACACCAATGATGGAAATTCTATGACAGTTATGACACAAGTTAGATATGAAGTCTAAAATATGACATATATTAAATTTTGGGCCTGAATAAAGAATGTTAGAGGTCTCTCATGGGAGTTGGAGAAGGACAAGAGGCTCCTACTCGAATTTGGGAGAAGAGGGAAGGTGAAGAGAGAGGTTGCATGGCATAGCATGAGCAACCACACCAATTCAAATTGGCCTTAATTTATGGATGGATTTGGAACCTTAGAAGGCCAAAAATGTTTATAAAATGCATGGATCATCCATGAGAAGGCCCGTTTGATCATTTGTGAAAATTTTTATTGTGAAGAGAGAGAGCTAGTGGATGACTAGTTCATGCCTTAGCCAATTTTGAGGGTGAAAGATTCCCATCCTAGTTTGGAGAGGCCACTAAAGTATTTCAAGGAGATTAAATGGATAATAAGTTATATGTTCAAGATACAGAAGCTCGTGGACATATCAATTTCATTTTTTTCTTCCTTTCATCTCAAGTTTTCTCACCATATTTCAGCTCGATGGAGTGAGGTGCACTTGGTGAGATATTCATCTCTTTGTGAGAGTTTCTCTTGCTCTAGTATTTTGAATTATGATGTAAATGCTATGATATTTAATTTCATAAATATATAAGGTACAAATTCCAAGAAATATCATGTATTATTTCTCAATAATGAAGAAACAGTGCCATTTCCCCACTACCTTGTTGTAAACTCTTGTAATCCTGATGGATTCGAGTGGATGTATAAAATATTGATTATTTATGAATGAATGGAATATAATTAAAGTATTTTATGGGTTTCATGTTCATTAACTGGGAATTTGTGGCCATTGGGTCTAATTTTATAGCAATTGGAGCAAACAACACCTCATTTCCCCAAGGGTCCAAAACTAGTTTTTAATATTTGGTTGAAAGAAGTTATAACAACCATGGGAGGTCTATTGTTTGTGCATAGAGGTATATGATAATGTAATATAAACATACCATTCTTAAATTTAATAATTCTAGAGGTTTTCTTCACATTTTGGAATTCATTTCTACCACTTACCCTTGGGGGATTTGAGCCCAAAATTGCCAGAAAAATCCATCTATCTTGTTTAGAATTCATTATAGACTTGCAGAAGTGATTGGAGGGACATAATACATCCATGAACATAATAATTAAGTTATTATATCATTCATACACCTTCTTTGAATATTTGGGAGCAATTGCGCTGATTTGGAGACCAAGACACTAAAATTAGTCAAGAGCCAAAATTGTGAAAAAATTGGAAAATTGGGAATTTTGGTAAAAATTTAAAAAGGGGAAATTAAAAGAGGTATTAGACCATGGTATTGGAAACTGATGGTGTTAAAAAATAGTCAAATAAATAAACCACCACCCTTAGAATCTAAATTGGAAGTTGCTCAGCTTGTAGAAGAGGAACTAGAAGAAAAAAAAGTACCATTGACTAAAGCTATGGCTCATGAGGGATAGGACTACATTAAGAAGAAAATGGAGTATATAAAACTTATAAAACCCTTGTTTGAATAAATATCCAAGGAAATTACCCAACATATGGTAGACATGACCCAACAGATAGCAAAATGATTCAAATTGATGGCTAGTCAAATGGGAAGCAAAGGGATAATAGGAGATAGTGGTAGTTCACAACCAGCAGAAAAGAAGACAATGGGCGAACACATTTTCTCACGAACAGGAACTCATAATAGACAACATGAATTTAAAATCACACCAAGGCCTACTGCACCTAAATTTCTTATTCATAAATAAGAGATTAACATTCAATTTGAAATTGATACAATAACCAAAAAATGGGCTAAATTGGATGAAGAGTGTAGGAGAAGTATAACATTTGAGCAGTACTTCAGCATGGAAAACAAACTCAAAAATAAGGAGGACAATAAGTCTCTATACCAAAACAAATAATTGAATTGTGCCATAGTTAATGTTCCACTTCCTACTTTTGATGGTTCATTTCAAAGTTCTACTAATACTTGGGTGCAAAAATTGGATGTGTATTTTCAGCTGAATCCAATGGTGGAAGAAGATGCTTTAAAAATGGCTATTTTGCACTTAGATGGATATGCCAATGAATGTTGGTTCAATGGCATGAAAACCTCAGGTCATGATCAGGTTAAAACATATGTGGAATTTGTTGACATGGTATTAGAAAGGTTTGAGCAAAAAGATCAAGAATTGCCTTTCAAAGAACTAGCACAATTGAAGTAGGTAGGGACTCCTATTGAGTATATGTTGGAATTCCAAAGATTATCAGTTAATGTGGCTAACGTATCTATGGGAAGGTTAGTATTGTTTTTCACTGAAGGTTTGGAAGATCCCTTAAAAGGTTTGGTCAAATCTCACAATCCTACTAACTCAAAATGATGCAATGAGCATGACTAGAGATCTTCAAAATGTGCTTCCTAGAACAAGATTTCCTCCCAAGCCTAACTTCATATTTGAAAGAAATCCTTGGAAAAAGGATGCACCTGATAACAAGTTTTGGAAAAGAGATAAATATTAAAAGAATAAGAAAGAAGGACAAAATAGGGATGAACTTCGAAGGAAAAAATTATGCTTCACATGCTTCCAACCATGGACACCGGGGCCTAAATGTGCTAAAGGAAAAGCTCAATACATAGAAGTATTTTCTGGCAATGATGAGTATGAAGGGGGTATGGATGAATAAGGGAACATTTCATATCAAGAGGAGGAATATGCGACAACAGCTTAAGAATAAAAACAAGAATAAAATCATCCTTTACTGAACAAAGCGAGAATGACAGTACTTTCAGTAGTTCATCACTATCACACTATTCAATGCAAGGGTGTGGTATTGGGACAAAAAACTTTAGTTTTGGTAGATTGTGGAGCTAAACATAATTTCATTGATGCAAGGATGGTGGATAAAATAAATATAGCAAGTGAACCATTTGATGGCTTCACAGTTTTCATTTTAAGTCACAACACATGGGTTCCAAAGTTGCAAGCCACCATAGGTAACTATACTTTTGTTGATAGTTTTTATGTGGTTGATGTTTCTAATACTATGCAGTATTGGGAGTGCAATGGATGTATTCTATAGGAGAGCATTTAGTAAATTATCAAATTCCTGAAATGAAATTTCAAGATTCAACAGGTGTACTAAGGGTTGTGAGAGGAAAACACACTTACCCAAAACGGGTAGTAAATTGCAATAGTATGAGATCTATGTTTAGGCATGGTGATATAGAATGGGTTGATGAATGTTATATCACCTCTACCAAGCCAAAAATCAGATTTGTTAAACACCTAAAGGAGATAGAGACACTTTTGCACAAATATGAAAAACATTCATAGATCTTCCACATGGTAGACCACCTGATATAGGGGTTGAGCATAACATTGTTTTTGAGGAGGGTACTTTACCCATTCATATAAAAACCTATAGAAATCCCAAGAAGTTCAAATATGATATTGAGAAGGCCATTGTAATGTCCCCGGTTTCGACCCCGTTTGCATGATGTATATATTGTACTTAATCGTGGTGAGGAGCTCAAGTAAAAAGCCCACCATCAATTTGGTTGTGTATGTTTTGGCAATGGGGATAATTGCCGATGGTATGTCGTGCTATCCGACACATTTTAATGTGGCATCATGTAAACATGCACATCAATTAAAACTAAAACCACAACCAGCCACGGCAGTGCAACGTTGAATGAAAAGGGCATGGTTCCAAAGGATAAGGGGTGGGGGATGTCAAACCTTGGTTTATGGGGGAAAAACCCATGTTTTGCCACCTTTGTTTTGTTTTCCACCTTTCTTGTCTTACCCAACCTCTCCAACCTCTTCAATGTCTTGACTTTGTTAGTTGGGGGCAGTTATTGCATGAGGGAACGTGGGCATGGAAAAACGTGGGTTTGGCAGGCTGCTGTCAGTTTTGGACAGTACGCATGGCCAGCAGAGAACTCTCACTTCTCTCACGTCTGGGCGGTTCCTCATTATCACGGTCGGTTCCTCTTCCTCACGCGCTGAGCCGTGGTTGTTTTCTCTTCATGCGCAGGAGGTTGCACATCCTCACGCAGAGGGAGCAAGGGGAAATCGTGGTTGTCGCTTGGGGTTTTTGGGTGCAAGAGCCTTCTTGTGCTCAGGGACTGTGTGTGAGTTCCCTTACTGAATTGCGGTTGTGCATTGTTGTTTTCTCTGTGTTACGGTTTGGTGCAAGTTGTACTCACGCACAGAATTGTTGGGGCGTTTCTCCCATGTTGTAAGCCGTGCTCACCGTCTTTTTTTTGGGACTGTTGTTCCCCCTGTGTTTTGCCGGATGTGGTGTCCAATTGCATTTTGGGCAATTGGATACTTGTAGTGAGCCGTTTTCTCCTGTGGTCTGCGTTTGAATTTATGTGGCTATGCTGGAAATGTTGTTTATTGTCCATAGTGGATTATTGGCTGAGTTCTTTTCCCTGTTTGGAACAGTGGAATGCTGTTATCATTTCATTGTGTGTTTGTGGCTGCTGAGGTACCCTGGTTTGGGTTGCGGCTGAGTTGTTTTGGCCACGTTAGGGCCAAAACCAACACTGAGTTTCCTTGTGGGCTTGAGCTATGCCTAGTGTTTGTTTGGGATCTTTTCCCTGTCGTTTTGCTCTTCACAAGGCTGTGAAGGGATTGTTTTGCTGCTAGTATGCAGTGGATAGTCTTCGGACTGTGCTAGCTTGGCTTGTCTATTGAAAGCCTGTTAAACCCAGCTGTGTTGGTTTGTTGTTTGTGTCCCCTTGGCTATGTGTAAGCCTGCAATTGAACCTTATTCTGGAGGAATCATGCCCAGCTCAAGGGTGGCAGCATTGCTGAGAGACTGATGAGAACGTTGGCCTATGGTTGGGTGGAACGTTGTAGCGGCGTAGCTGGTTGCGGGTTAATTCTTCATCAAAAGATAAGTACTGCCGGTTACTTCATCTCTGTAATTTATATTGATGTTAAATGCTGGAATGTCTATGTTTGCTTCCGCTGATTGTTTGAAGGATTGTGCATCCTTGTATGATGAATTATGCCTGTTGCTTAGGTTTTAATTTTAGCATTGATCTCCTCTGATTTATGTTCATGGGCTGTTTGCCCGGCTGTGTTGATGTTCGTCGTGTCCTCTTCACCGGTTGGAGGCATGGGGACGTGACAGAGTGGTATCAGAGCTCTGAGGCGCAGCAGTGGGCCTCTATGGGCCAAGAAAGAGCCACTGATAGAGGGCATAATTACCCTCTATGTCCAGTAGAATAGCAGTGAGCAGACGAGTTCAGAAAATGGTCTAAGTGTTGAGCGGTCGGACCATTGGAGGAAGTGGAATTCTTCCGTTGTGGAAGGACTGGCAGAATGGACGTCCGCCGTTGCGGACGAGTGGGTGAAGTTTCCCTTCCGACCGTTGCGCAAAGGATCACGAAGTTAACCTCCGACGTTGCGGAAGAATTCCGGAAGTGCCGTCGTTGCGGGCGGCGAAGCGATTCCGCATCCGACTCGAAGTCCGTCCGATCGTCGACGCCGTAGAAAGATTTAAAAATTTGGCTAAGTGTTGGAGAAATCGGAAGGGAGAGTGGTCTGACGCCTGACATTACGAGAGTTCGCCGACGTCCGACTACCAAGTGGTTCTAAGCGCCAAATCGGAAGAGCCGGCGAAGTGGGAATTCGCCGTTGCGGATGAACTGGTGAAGTTTTCCATCCGCTGTTGTGGATGGCGAAGCAATTACACGTCCGACGTGGAATTCATCCGACCTCCGATGCCGGAACCATTTGGGGAAAGCCACGAAAATTGTCTAAGTGTCCACCGAAAGAAGAAATGGTCCGAGCCTCCGCCGTTGCGGAAGGGTTGGAGAAGTAAAGCTTCTGTCGCTGCGGAAGAGTTAGAAGTCCTCCCAGCCGCCGTTCCGAAAGATGAAGGCATTTGCCGGCCGATCAAAAAGACTGTCGACGCCGCAAGAGAAAGTGCGCCGGTCGAAAAAGGGGATGAAGTTCCTGTCCGCCATTGCAGAAGGTTTCATGAAGAGGCCTTCAGCTGCCGTTGCGGAAGCAAAATCATTCAGGCTTCCAATGTCATAAGTCAGTCGATGCCCGACGTCGATATTTCTCCAAGAAAAGAGCGGATGTCGGAAGGTTTGGAGCTTCCAAGCAGCCGCTGTTGCGGAAGGATCGAAGCTTCCACGGAGCCGACGTTGCGGAAGGTTGGAGATTCTAGGGAGCCGACGTTGCGGAAGGTTGGAGATTCTAGGGAGCCGACGTTGCGGAAGGTTTGGAGCTTCCAAGAGCCGATTCAGCGGAATAGAGAATGTTCCGGGAGCCGATTCGACGGAAGTAGGAAAGGAAAATTTTGAATTTCCATGGGATTTCATGGCAGATTTCGACTATTTTCAGAGGGATTTTTCCACTATTTTTCGGTGAATTTCAGGGCTGAAAATGAGAAAAGAGGCAGCGATCTAATGTGCCAGATTGCGCGAAAACAAATGTTTTACAAAAAAAAAAAAACGAGGGCGCTGCCACAAGGGGGAAAGCCCCCTTGACCCCCTTCGTCCCTTGAGACGGTCGTTCTTGTGAAACAAAAATCATATGCTTTGGGAAATTTAGTAAAACCCAAAATGCATAAAAGGTGAATGGTGCAATGGAAGTGAGATGGTTGAATTTGGCGACCGAAATGCAACTGTGTGTAAAATGCAAGGTTTTGGTGAAAGTCTTCATTCTTAGAAGTGGTGTGGTTTTCACATCCGAGATCGGAATGACGCATGTGAATAGGCGTTGGAAATCTTATCCAGCAAGGAACAAGGATAAGTGATCAGAATCTAAGCATGAAGCAACAAAGTGCTAATGTTGGCCGCTGTTATCAAATGGACAATCTGGACAATTGCATGCCCAGGGGCAGCAAGGACTGTGAAGTCAACCAGCTGCTGTGTGGAAAAGGAATTCCATGAGAAGATAAGGGACTTGAAAGGGAAGTTTTCATTAAACCCTATCTTGCTGATTTTAACTACATTTCCTAAGTTTATGCTTGAAATGCATGAGGATATGTTATGTATGAACCACTAATGATAATCATTGTTTTAATGTTGGCATTAGTGGAAAAACCAATGATGACATGGACCTGGATGAATATGTTGCGGATGCTGACAGATGTGACCAACAACCCTATGAAGAAAGGGTCAAGGCAACAAGTCCATGACAAAGGTTGGTGAGCAAATGCTGCAATCTCTTGCCAAGGACCAACCAAAGTGGTCATGTCAAGGGTGTAAGTAAGACCCATGCAGGTAAGAGTTTGCTTATGACAAATTCCATGGATTGGTCCAGGTAAGAGACCTCATACCATGTGAATATTGGAATGTAGAAAGGTGTCATGCCTATACATGTTAAAGATATTGATTATAGTAATGCTAGTCATGGTTGGGCCATGCATGGTATATTGAATGCAAGATAGCATGAATGGATATGCATCGGAAAGATTTTGTGAACCCTGTAGTTATGCATTGGATGTATGCATATGAAGGGCATGAATGACTAATTGCATAATCATAGGTGCAAATGTTGTGATGCATTGCATGAATGCATTGAGATGAATGAATGTGATATTATGAATGACTAATGGCTGAAATGATGAATTCATGACAATTCAGGAACCATTTCAGAGATTATTATGAATGCAGGATGGTCATGATCAATTGGCTGCCAGAGATGCTCTATTGAAGAGCAAGGTGGTACAAATGATACGCCTGTGAAGTAAGGGGTATCTAAACATTTCATTTAATTGCATGAATGATATGACTATACCTTGCAATGTTAGCATGATAATGATTGCACGAATTAAATGAGCTTTGAGAACACTGATGTGACTAACCTTTGAAGTACTTGAATTTTATAAATTCTGAAAATGCTTCAGTGATGGTTGTAGCAATGAGATAGTATATGCATCCATATTAATTACCAATTTTTTGGTTGATTGAAGCTCATGTTTCAAGTAGATTATTCTGAGAATGGCATTGAGAGGTAAGACCTTGACCAATGCCAGAATCTACCATGTAAAAGAGCTTGTTAAATTTGAACTGTGAATTTCAAATTTAAGAAATTGCTGACAACTACTAGTCACTATTTGGCTCACATAAGCTTGTGTTTGGTTGTTTGAAGCTTATGTTTCAGGTAGATTATTTCAAACATGAAAGTGAGAGGTAAGTTCCTGACCACTGCCAAAATCTACCATATGATATGCATAATAGGTTGTTAAAATTTGAATTGTGAATTTCGGATTTGAGAAATTGCTGACAACCACTAGCCACTGTTGGCTTGCATAAGATTGTGTTTGGTTGATTGAAACTCCTGTTTCAGGTAGATTATTCGAGCATGGCAGTGAGAGGTAAGACCCTGACCAATGCAAGAATCTACCATTTATGGGAAGAAGTCTCATGGTTCTGAAAATTAGTTAGTACGGGTTGTTAAACTCGAATGATGGATTTCGGATTTAAGAGGTACTAACGACTACTAATCATTGTTGGCTTGTCTAAGATTGTGTCAGGAGGGACGCATGGTAAGTGGGTAATCATGTTATGATAGTAAGCATAAAATTATAATGAACATAGTGGTGCTGCTTACAAGAGACCCACAATTGACCAAGTCAATTTCTGTAATAGATAGAATTATAAATTCTTATTGAATTTGATTGCTAATGTCATTACTTGGTTATGAAACGATCAATTGGATTGTGGTATCAGGTGATGATTGACTGTTTGGCTATTTGATGAATGTGTCGGGAGTGCACACTGTAGGAAGATCATGTGTGATGACCTGCAAGAGCCAAAATTCATGGGAAGTTTTTCCCTTGTCTGGGAAATGGGTTTCGGGTGAAACACCATTGGACATTTTGAAAATGTCTCATCTGCATGGCATGTTTGGTAATAACATGAGTGAGATGGTATGGGTTATGTCGGTAAGACATGTGTGAATGTGAAATGTAAAAAGGAAGCAGGGATGAGGGCTTGGTTTGCTTCAACCTGGTGATTGGAAACCACACAGACAGAGCTAGAGGGCTGACTTTCTTCTCCACAACCCCGGGATAGCACTGGAAGGGAATGCAGGGCCTGAGGGACTGAGTAGCAGAGAAGGGACTGATTCCTTGTGTTGGGTGTGTGTGAGTGTCTTAGAAGTCAGGCTAGTTCTAGTGTAGGTGTTCCTAGCTCTGCAGCGAGCTTACCAACTTAGCATTCATCTTTTCCCAACTCCTTGACGGTGCCTAACAGATACAAAGGCATACTGCGACGGCAAATGGATAAGTGTTCTGTGACCTTTGTTAAGAGTATGAATGTTTAATTTTTAAATTTCATATGCAGAACATGTTTTGATTTATTTCCATAATGACCGATTGCTTGAATATGGATAGGGCCTGCATGGCACACACCGGGAATGGGTGCACACTTTTCCGATGTCAGATCATGAAAGGATTTTCAATATTGATTACACTCTAGGGAGTGGACGCACTCCTGGTGTCTCAATACTTGACAATGAATGATATGAAATGTGATTACAGTTTTAAGAGCAATAACGTTGATGAGTTTTCTTGTATTGCTTGTGTTTCTTGTGTTGACAGGCTAAAGGTAAAAGGTAAAGGTAAACTGGTAAATGGTTGTTGTGAGGGGTTGCGGAGTAAGGGTTGTGGTCGATATAAGTGTATGTTGGTATAAATGTATGGTTGGTATAAGTGTATGTGTCATTGTTGACATGAGTGTATAATGGGCTGTGATGTGCCTAAGGATCCATAGTAGATCCTAGACCTAGAAATGGTCATGATAAAGTTCCAAGCCCAGTTGACATGGTTATGTACTGGTTGGACATTGATTATTTGATGTTGAGGAAAAGCCTGCATGCTGACCTAACATCTAAGTCCATAGGCGATCCCAAGGATTGCAAAGCAAAGCAGGATCCTGTGGACGAACGAGGAAACACACAATACAGATAAGTATTGGATTATTTTGCTTATGAGTAAACATGTGTATATGATTTGGTTATGATGTTTTATCACTAGAACAAGATAAAACTGATGAGAATAAACTAAACATGTGAATCTATTCAATGTTTGATATAGGTATCGCTGGGAGCGAGGACTATGAGAGCATCCTAGGGATGCATGTGGACATGTGACTGTCCTGGAAAGCTCGGGTTGAGCGGTAATGAAAAGGTGCTAGTAGGACGGGGGAGTCCTAGCAGCCGAGACAAACGATGTGGAGGGACTCCATGGTTTAGAGGTCTGGAATAGACCAAAGACACTATGTGTCATGACCAAGAGAGATTGGTCCAGCATTCACGGTGAAGTGAAAGAGGCTGAGAGCATGAAAAGACACAGTGATGGTGTGGGTTCCGGGATGGAACATAACAAAGAGGGGAAAATCTCTTACTGCTCTCTCTTGCCTTTTGATTATATATATATATATATATGTTTATGCATTATGAAAACAAGAATTGTTAAATGCATGCATGATTGAGAATGAAATGTGTGTATTTGCTTAAGGTAAATTGTGAATGCTGGAATAGTTAATTCCCTACCCAGGAATGGACATGAATGAGCTCATGTGCCTGTTGGGGGAAGGAATGAAAAATATAAAAGCCTCACTAAGGAGACTTGGACTGTCATGCCGATTGGGTAATTAACTAATTGATTTTAATATTATGCTTGCTCTGATAGAATTTCAATGGTGCATTTCACAGGTGAGAAAAGTGAAACCAGGTGGTGCACGTTGATTATGGCAGCAGATCAAAAGTTGTTGGACTTGGCTGGAAGTCTCCTTCAAATGATTTCCAAGACCCAAGAGAACCTTGGGGAGATGCTCAAGATACAGAGAAGGTAGAGTGAAATGAACCACCATATTTTGCAAGACTCTATTGGTTTGCAAAGGGAGGTGAAACGCCTTCTGGGAGTAATTAGCAAGGGAAAGGAACTTGGATCAGCAATGGGACAATTGTCCAAGAGACCCAATAATAAACGGTCTAGGCATGAAGACTCAAAGGAAATTGAGCAGGTAAAGATGAAGCAGCCAGTGAGATGATGGAGATGCGGAGGACATCATTTACGTCGGGACTGTCCAATGAGGGAACATTATGAGGGCAATAGCCGCAAAGTTTCTATACTTCGGGATCAGCTGGAAGCTGAGAACCAGCAGGAAAAGTCCATGGAAGCCGAGAGCCTTGGTCGTGAACGTTCAAAGTAGATGATTGAACGTGGAACAGATCTGCAATTTTGAAATTTTGATGTGCAACTATATATGTATTGTATATATGTAATGGAACACCGAGGGCGGTGTTATTCCAAGGGGGAGGGGAATGTAATGTCCCCAGTTTCGACCCCGTTTGCATGATGTATATATTGTAATTAATCGTGGTGAGGAGCTCAAGTAAAAATCCCACCATCAATTTGGTTGTGTATGTTTCGGCAATGGGGATAATTGCCGATGGTATGTCGTGCTATCCGACACATTTTAATGTGGCATCATGTAAACACGCACATCAATTAAAACTAAAACTACAACCAGCCACGGCAGTGCAACGTTGAATGAAAAGGGCATGGTTCCAAAGGATAAGGGGTGGGGAATGCCAAACCTTGGTTTATGGGGGAAAAACCCATGTTTTGCCACCTTTGTTTTGTTTTCCACCTTTCTTGTCTTACCCAACCTCTCCAACCTCTTCAATGTCTTGAATTTGTTAGTTGGGGGAAGTTATTGCATGAGGGAACGTGGGCATGGAAAAACGTGGGTCTGGCAGGCTGCTGTCAGTTTTGGACAGTACGCATGCCCAGCAGAGAACTCTCATTTCTCTCACGCCTGGGCGGTTCCTCATTCTCATGGTCGGTTCCTCTTCCTTACGCGTTGAGCCGTGGTTGTTTTCTCTTCATGCGCAGGAGGTTGCACATCCTCACGCAGAGGGAGCAAGGGGAAATCGTGGTTGTCGCTTGGGATTTTTGGGTGCAAGAGCCTTCTCGTGTTCAGGGACTGTGTGTGAGTTCCCTTACTGAATTGAGGTTGTGCATTGTTGTTTTATGTGTGTTGCGGTTTGGTGGAAGTTGCACTCACGCACAGAATTGTTGGGGCGTTTCTCCCATGTTGTGAGCCGTGCTCACCGTCTTTGTTTTGGGACTGTTGTTCCCCCTATGTTTTGCCGGATGTGGTGTCCAATTGCATTTTGGGCAACTGGGTACTTGTAGTGAGCCGTTTTCTACGGTGGTCTGCGTTTGAATTTCTGTGGCTATGCTGGAAATGTTGTTTATTGTCCATAGTGGACTATTGGCTGAGTTCTTTCCCTGTTTGGAACAGTGGAATGTTGTTATCATTTCATTGTGTGTTTGTGGCTACTGAGGTACCCTGGTTTGGGTTGTGGCTGAGTTGTTTTGGCCACGTTAGGGCCAAAACCAACACTGAGTTGCCTTGTGGGCTTGAGCTATGCCCAGTGTTTGTTTGGGATCTTTTCCTTGTCGTTTTGCTCTTCACAAGGCTGTGAAGGGATTGTTTTGCTGCTAGTATGCAGTGGATAGTCTTCGAACTGTGCTGGCTTGGCTTGTCTGTTGAAAGCCTGTGAAACCCAGTTGTGTTGGTTTGTTGTTTGTGTCCCCTTGGCTATGTGTAAGCCTGCAATTGACCCTTATTCTGGAGGAATCATGCCCAGCTCGGGGGTGGCAGCATTGCTGAGAGACTGATGAGCACGCTGGCCTATGGTTGGGTGGAACGTTGCAGCGGCGTAGCTGGGTGCGGGTTAATTCTTCATCAAAATATAAGTACTGCCGGTTACTTCATCTCTATAATTTATATTGATGTTAAATGTTGGAATGTCTATGTTTGCTTCCGCTGATTGTTTGAAGGACTGTGCATCCTTGTATGATGAATTATGCCTGTTGTTTAGGTTTTAATTTTAGCATTGATCTCCTCTGATTTATGTTCATGGGTTGTTTTCCCGGCTGTGTTGATGTTCGTCGCGTCCGCTTCGCCGGTCGGAGGCATGGGGACGTGACAGCCATTCAAGAAATCTTAGAGTTGAGACTCATTAGACCAAGATCTAGCCCTTATGCTTCTTCAGTAATGTTGGTAAAGAAAAAAGATGGAACGTTGAGGATGTGTATAGACTTTAGAGATTTGAACAAGAAGACCATCAAGAATAGATATACTATTCCTAGGATTGATGAGCTCATGGATGAGCTATTTGGAGCTAATTAATTTTCCAAAATTGACCTTAGATCTGGTTATCACCAAATTTTGATGAAAGAGGAAGATGTGGAAAATACTACTTTTCGATGTCATTATGGTCACCTTGAGTTTCTTTTTATGCCATTTGGGTTGGCTAATGCTCCAAATACATTTCAAGAATGTAGGAATGAATTTTATCAAAACTGAACCGGTGGTTGAACCGTCTGACCTCAGGAACAAGATCTAGACCGGAATCGGACAAAAATGAGAAAACAAACCGGATAAAAAAACCAGTTGAACAAAAATACATAAAACATTCATATTTTCAAAAAATACATATATATCCATGTGAATTCAAACCATTATACAAAAATATACAAAGTTTCTCATGTATATCAGAAAGTAGGATCGTATAAAACCAAGATAATATCAACTGCAAATACATATCTACAGAAAAGTAGATCAACAAATAGGTTATAAATGGCCTCTCAAGTCAAAATATAAGCATATGACTGCAATATAGACTCTAGAATATACAATCTAATGATTCTAATAACATATAAGAATTATCTGAGTCCTGATGCTAAGACTTAGATTCATTATCTACATCCTCATCATGAGCATGGCTTGACTCCCCTAGGTCTGAAGGCACTTGTCTAACTGCAACATCAATGTTAACATCCTCTTGTTGTAGAAGAGGGCCCAAGTCCATCCATAATTAAATGTGATTGATATGGAGGGTGGAGCCTCATTTTATATCATTAAAAGGCTCATGGGTCAATTAAACAAGTCACACATGGACCCTATTTTTTATTTTATTGAAGAATTTGAAATTAGCTTTTTTGGGGGATCCTTGGCATTTTTCTATAGAACCGACCAATTTTGTATTGAACCAGTCGGTTTGGAGAAAATCGAGTGGTTTTCTATGGAACTAGAGGGTTCAGAATTGAAACTGGCCAGTTTCATATGGAACCGGCCAAAAATGGTTTGAGAACGTGATTTGACTCGGTGAAGCTTGTAAACTAGTCCAATCGCGATTTTTTTTCAAAACCGGTTCGGTTCTTATAACATTGGTATGAATTGAATATTTTTCAAGATTCTTAGAAGGTTTGTTTTAGTCTTCTTTGATAATATTCTCATTTACAATAAAAATTGGGAAGAGCACCTACAACACCTGGAGATTGTGTTGAAAACTTTGCAAGAACAGTCTTTGTATGCTAAGATGTCTAAATGTGAATTTGGGATGAAAGAATTATTATATCTTGGGAAAATTACTGAGAAATATGGAGTGAAAGTGCACATGGAAAATATCAAGGATATATTAGAATGGACATCACCAAAAAACATCACAGAATTAAGAGGCTTCATTGGAATATGTACATACTACAGGAAGTTTGTGAAAGGGTTCTCCAAGTTGACTTCTCCACTCACTAGTTTGACTAAGAAGGATTTGATATATGTGGTAGTGGATATATTGACTAAGTTTTCTCATTTCTTTTTTGTTACATCCCCTTTTAGTGCTTCACAAGTGGCTGACCTTTTTCTCAAAGAAATCTTTAGATTGAATGGGCTCCCCAAGAGCATTGTGACTGATCGAGATGGTAGATTCATGAGTGCTTTTTGGAAAGAACCTTTCATATTGGTGTCAACTTAGTTGAATCCAAGTAGAAGCTACCATCCCCAAACTAATGTAAAAAATAGAGAGGGTAAATAAATGGTTGGAAGGGTACCTACAAAACTATGTGGGAGAAAAACAAAAAGCTTGGACAAAATGGCTACACTTAGGTGAGTTTTTCTACAACACCAACCTTCACATGTCAATAGGGATGTCTCCTTTTGGAGCATTATATGGTTATGATGAACTTACATTTGATGATATGATATTTGGTGATATTAGAGCTCCAAAAGCCAAATATTGGGTGGAAGAAAGCTAAGAAATTTTAAATATTTTAAAAGAGAATTTGCCTATTGCCCAAAATTAGAAAAAACAATATGCAGATAAACATAGAGAGGAAAGGAACTTTCAGGTTTATGATTTAGTGTATTTGAGGTTGCAGCCATACAAAAAAATCATCTCTTAAAAGTAATGGAGTAGAAAATTTAAAGCCAAGATACTATGGGCCCTACAAGGTAATCCAGAAGATTGGAGAAGTAGCATATGAGTTGTGACTTCTGGAAGGGAGTGAAATTCATAATGTATTTCATGTTTCTTGTCTCAAGAAATATATTGGTTAGAAAATTTTCATTTCACATACACTCCCTCCTTTGGATGATGAAGGACAACTCACACTTATTCCGAAAAAGGTTTTCAAGACAAGGGAGAGAAGATTGAGGAGCGGAACAATCAAAGAATACTTGGTGCAATGGAAGGATATACCAAGTGAAGATGCCACATGGGAAAAGGAGAATATTTTGCAGCATACAAATCTGAAATTTATTGAGAAAAAGCACTATTGGGTGGGGAGGACTATAATGTTCCCATTCAAATAATTGCATAGCAGAAAAATTCCATCAATCCTACTAGTTCCCTAGGTTGGGTGGAAACATTGGGAAGTTAATGAGGGAGATAATAAATGGTTTTTATAAATTAGAAGGGATAAATATTTATTTAATAGATTTAATTAAATGAATTTAAGTGAAAAAATTAAATGGCTATGGATAATGGAGACACATGGAGTCTATGGGGCCCACTCAAGCTAGAATTCCTATGTTAAAAGGAATCCTCCTCTTGCAATCTTGAATCTATGGGAAGCCTAATGTTTTTGGATGGATTATATGGTTAATATACTTGTCCATATACTTCATAGGTCTAATTTGGGATTAATTTTAACTTACATTGGGAGAGGAAGAGCCAAATGGGAGTTTCATGGACACTTGGCTAGATTCCCCTTACATTTATGACATCTATGACACCAATGATGGAAATTCTATGATAGTTATGACACAAGTCAGATATGAAGGCTGAAATATGACATATTTGACATTTTAGGCCTTAATAAATCATTTTATAGGGAACTCATGGGAGTTGGATAAGTCTAAGAGGCTCCTACTCGAATTTGGGAGAAGAGGGTAGGTGAAGAGAGAGGCCACATGCATATCATGAGCATCCAAACCAATTATACTTGGCCTTGTTTTATGGATGGATTTGGAACCTTATAATACCAATAATGTTTATAAAATTCAGGTATCAGCCATGAGAATACCCTTTTGATCATTTGTGAAAATTGTTATTGTGAAGAGAGAAAGCTAGTGGATGACTAGTTCATGCCTTAGCCAATTTTGAGGGTGAAAGATTCCCATCCTAGTTGGTGTTTGGAGAGGCCACTCATTTATTACAAGGAGACTCAATGGAGACATAATTTATAGGTTCAAGCTACATCAGCTCATGTAAATATCAAGTTCATCTTGTTCTTCATTTCATCTCAAGTTTTCTTACCATATTTCAGCTTTATGGACTGAGGCACACTGGGTGAGCTATTCATATATTTGAGGGATCTTCTCTTGATGAAATATTTTTTATTATGTTTTAAATTGTGTTATATTTAATTTCATAAATATATTAGTTTTAAAGGGCAATAAATCGCATGCTTTAATGCTCAATAATGAAGAAACAATGGCATTTCCCCACTACCTTGTTGTAAACTCTTGTAATCAAATGGATGTATAAAATATTGATGATTTATGAATGAATGGACTGTAATTAAAGTATATTATGTGTTTCATGTTCAATAATGGATAATTTTTTGCCATTGGGTCGAATTTCATAGAAATTGGAGCAAACTACACCTCATTTCCCCAGGGGTCCAAAACTAGTTTTTTATATCTGATTGAAAGAAGTGATAACAGCCATAGGAGGTCAATTGGTTATGAATATGAGTCTAATATAATATATTATACACATAAATTGATTCAATTTAATAATTCCAGTGGTTTTCCACACATTTCAGAAGTCATTTCTACTGCTTACCCCAGGGGCGATTTGAGCCCAAAATTGCTAGTAAAATCATCTATCTTGTTCAAAATTTAGTACATACTTGCAGAAGTGATTGGAGGGAAATAATACATCCCTGAACATAATAATTAATTTATTATATCATTCATAAAACTTCTCTAAATATTTGGCAAAAATTGGGCTGATTTGGAGACCAAGACAGTAAAACTAGTCAAGAGCCAAAATTGTGAAAAAAATTGGAAAATTGGGCATTTTTGGTAAAACATTTAAAAAGGGACATTACAAAATAAGGGTAAGGGATGGAGGGAGAAAGGTGGATATAAATATCGATGGAGGGGATATTATTTAGAGGGTTAAAGGGACATAATGTGTGTGTAATTGTGTGAGAGAGAGAGTATGGGGAGGAGTGAGCAATTGATAAAGTGGGAGTGTGTGTGTTTTAGAGAGAGAGAGAGAGGGAGGGACAGAGGGATGGTGGGATTAGTGAGGGTGGGAGAGACAAAGAGGTAGTGAGGAAGATAATATGAGCTAAATAGAAAGGTAGGGAGGAAGGTAGAAAGACATGGAGGGCTAGGGAGTAAAGGAGGAGGAGCGAGAGAGTGATGGAGGGAGAGCTAATGAGGGATGTAAAGAGAATGGAGAGAGGGGAAAAGTTCAATTTGTGGAGAGTGAGTGAGAGAGAGAGGGATATGGTGTTAAATAGAAAGGGTGGAGGATTGAGTGATGGAGAGAGAGGTATTTTGTGAGAGAGTGAAGCATGGAGAGGGATATTTAGAGATACATAAATATTGTGTGGGAGAGGGAGGGAGGTAGAGGGGTTGAGGTACAGATTGGCACATATCGAGGAAAAGAGATAGGGAGGGAAAGTTAAAAATTGAGAGAGAGACAGAGAGACAGAGAGAGAGAGAGAAAGAGAGAGGTTAGGGGAGAGGGATAAAGGAACGAATGGATAGTGATTAAGGGAGAAAGGAGGGAGAGAGTGATATATGGAGGAATATTGATGAATGTAAATAGAAGGTGGGGAGAGAGAGATCGTGTAGGAGAGAGAGGGGTCAGGTTAACCAACATAGAGAGAGGCTGGAGGGGTGATAGNGAGAGTGATATATGGAGGAATATTGATGAATGTAAATAGAAGGTGGGGAGAGAGAGATCGTGTAGGAGAGAGAGGGGTCAGGTTAACCAACATAGAGAGAGGCTGGAGGGGGGATAGATAGAGAGAGAGTGATGAAGTTAGGGATAATTAGGGAGATATAAATAATGTTAAGAGAGGTTATGTGAGAGGGGGAGTGAGGGAGGGACACACACACACATAGTGGTAGAGAAAGGGAGGGGGGAGATAGAAACAAACACAGAGATAGAGATACATATAAAGGGAAATACAAAGGAAGGGAGGGATA
The DNA here is from genome assembly GCA_001517045.1 of Pseudotsuga menziesii. Classification (NCBI taxonomy): domain Eukaryota; kingdom Viridiplantae; phylum Streptophyta; class Pinopsida; order Pinales; family Pinaceae; genus Pseudotsuga; species Pseudotsuga menziesii. The sequence goes on along the minus strand of LPNX010935744.1, from coordinate 267,662 downwards.
GTAAGTAAGGCATAGAGGGCTAGTGAGTAAGGGACATGCCTAGCCCTAGATTCCAAAAATATTCCTTTTAGGGGTGAAGTCACGTATTTCCTCCTTTGACAATGTTGAGGCCTTAACACCCATATCTAATGCTCAAAAACTCTTAAATGAATGTACATATTTTATTGGATACCAAGCATACCTTGAGCAGGTCATGTGTGTTGCTTCAAGTAATTTTTCATTAACATGGGTGCCTCAACTATTCCTCTGTATCCTAAAGCATGAGCATATTCCCTCAATCATGTACTGGTGGTCGCATACCTACTCTTCAAAACTCTATAATTCCACTAACATCCATAATCATAGTGAAAATATACCTATGAGATGCCATGTGTGATTTTTTAAGAAATATTTCTTGTCCTTGTATGCCTAGAAGCTTATTTTAAGGCCTAAGGCCCTAGTTTCCTCCCTTAACCATGTCCATGGCTTTCATATGAATATCTAATGTGCAACAAATAATGATGACATCCATATCCCCATTAAGATTCAAAGGATTCATTTTCAACATCATATGTGGTGGTTGGAGACATCAATTTTGGCCCAAAATCGTTAACAACTTCCTTTAATGCCTAAGGATCAAGTGTTTTCCCCCACCCATGTGAAGGGGCCTAATACATATACTCAGTGCGTATGATATATAGGGATCAAGGTATTTAAATTTGTAGGATAGAATATGCCTTGGGATATATAGGGATTAAGAATTTTCCTTGTTTTTCACACTATTTTGACTTTTTAAAGGAAGTTGGTAGTTATAGTTTATTTTTATTTTATTTTTTTAAGTTGGTAGTTATAGTTTTAATATTTTTAATGGCAATTGGGTGGTCATAATTTAGTTGAGCATTCTTTAAGTTTACTTTTTGTTGAGTTTTTCTTGTTTGATAGTAGGGTCTTTGTAGATGTGTAGAATATTTTCAAAATAAAAAGAAATATTTATATTTCAAAATTGTTTAGCGTAGATGAAATGGATATTTATAAAAGTTATTAAATAAGATGTGACCTAAATTGGTTAGAAAAATGAGATTTTAATAATGTGATATTAACTTAGTGATTACTTACATGGAACAACAACTCATTTTTAGATAGAATCCATATACATACAAAACATTGCCTTTGTCAATTTAGGGGTAATTCTTGTAACCTAACAATTCAAACAAAGAGATGAGAAAATATAAATAGAAAATGAAGCATATTCTTACATTATAAACCAGGAAAAATTGCTTATGAGATGCATATGATGATACACTATCCTATTTATGAAAATAAATAAGATAGAGACACTCATTGTACTATTAAGACTTCAATATCCTACATGACTTGTTTAGGCTTTCCAAAAATAAAGTGTTGATTATATAAAGGATGTTTTAGAGCATTACTAAAAAATGAGTATATTCCAAGTCGAGACATTATTGACATAAATTACATCATAAATACAAATGTTAATTTTACTAATTGTTATTCCTATAGTTTTTGGAGGGTACACATAGACATAAATACAAATACTGTACACATGCATGTGTACACACACATCCTTCCACCCCAAGGGTTTTCTCAATTGGTTGAACCATCTACCTAAAGTGTGTTTTTGACAAGGAGGACATAAATTACCTATTCAAATCTAGTAGTCTAGCCACTATTGTGGTAATTGGTAGTTGATCTATCATACAACTACAAATTTTGAAGGAAAAATTGATATCCTACAATGTGAAAATAAGAGAACATTTCTATTGTTCATCTAGGTTCAAATATGAGTAGGGTTTGTTCCAACAAGAAAAGAGAAGGTGTATTTAAGTAAACCTAAGATGAAAGGAAAATTGTGCATAAGGTGTATAGCCCTTAGTTTATATTAGGTTGATAACATTCCAACATTCTCACTCTCACTTAAGCGCTTGAGAATGGGATAAAGTTCAAACAATTTTAGGTCAACTGGTTCTACCTACGGCAGTTAAGGAAATGATATTTCATTCTCCCAAACATACTTTAAAACCTATTTTCCAATATTATTTCCCTTCATGATTCTATTGGGGATCATTAGGTGCTAGGCATCGCACTCTCACCTAAATATTTAAGGTTGGGACAAGATTTTTCCAAAAAATGTATCCAAAAAGTTGAGCGCTAATCATTATCCACTGAAGCTATGATGTTGATAAGGAGGCCATATGTCATTCACATCTAGTTGATTCTATTAATATTACAAGGCAATATTGTGTCTAGTGATTGATTCAAACTCCATCCAAATATTATGTAATGTCCCCAAAATTTGAAAAAAAAAAAAAAATTTATTAGGTTAGTTAGATACTACTTGAAGTAGACATTAACTTAACTTCTGTTGAATGTGTGGAACTTTGTTTGTGAAACCGAAATGTCGTAATCCCCTCTTACCCTTTATAGATGTTTTCCTGATGTGGTTGTTAATGATATTCTATATGATGTGTTTAAGTTACTTGGTGTGATTTAGATTCTTACATTGTGCATGCATTATTTCTTATCATGCATGTGCGTGTATGTGTGTTCAGTTTATAGCTTACTTACTGATTATAAGTTTTGTTTACATGTTTATAAAAAGTATGACTTAACTTGTAATTGTCAAGGGGTGGAGTGGTGAGACTTGTATCCCTCATAGGGCCACTTGGAGAGGTAACTTGTTTTACTTGATGTTACAGGGTTTACATAGTTCATGTTGAACTAATCCATCTCTTCTTCATTTTGTGCAGGTTCATTAGCTGACAAAAACTTGCTATGACAATTAAATAATGACATGCTACGTATGCTAAAATACTTCACTGCTTTGGACGACAAAAGGACCGCAGTCCTATCTTAGCAATTCATATTAGTGTTGTTAGTGTTATCGTTTATGCATGGTTGGGTTTATTTATACCTACGTCTAAATGGATACCATTATTACTGGGGTTTTTAAGACTTCATACATTATTCCTATAATTTAATATGTAAAAGATATGCTTGAAATGTTTTTATGTTCAAAGGTTTAAAGGCCTACGTTACAAGCCTTAGGCATATGTTGTTTAAATTTTATATATTATATGTTAAATGTATGTTTTAAGCCATTCATGGCATATTGCGTATGCCATGAACCTTAGATTTATCCTAAGTCCACAATGCATAAGATGGGGGTTTTAATGCACAAGGCATTTTGATTACCAATGAACATTTGGGGTTATGAAACTATAGGCATGGGGATGAAATTCGACATTTGTGGTGGACAGGGTGGCAGAGTAAATTCTCCTTGGGATGTGGGGAGCTCAAGCCCTAAGCGTGGTCTATCGTGGATGAGCGAGTCATTTGGCACTGCGATGGTTGATCTCTGTTCGGCTCTCTGGTCTATATCATTGCCTGAGGTCTAGCTTGCATCTACACCTTTGGGAGAGGTATACTCTTTACCTAGTTTTGCAATGTTTATTACTTGATTTTCAGTTTGGAGGATTAGTATACTTCTCACGCTTCATTGTCCCTTGTTTGCAGGTAGTAGGGATCCCATCACGTGGGTCGTGGGTCTCTCAGGTTTCCATCACATACCCTTCACGGGTAAGCCCTGTACCAACAAGCGTTGATCTTATTATCTATGCATAGAGTTTTTTGAGAGAGATTAGATATCAGTGTTTGTAATGATGAATGAATACTTGCTTTGGTTAAGGGTTTTGACTATATACAGGTCTGTTTGTATTCAAAAGAATTCACATATGCATATGACAATATTTGGGGTTTACAATATTAAGTTTGAAAACTTCTGGCGATGACTGTCACGACTCTACTTTGTAATTATGACATTGGGTTGGTAGCTTAAGCATATGATTTTGTTGGTTTAATGAAGAATCTATGTTTATGCTAGTTGTACCATTGCTTTCAATGGTGCCTCTGTTTGAAGTCGCGACTGTGTAGGTTTTATTTCTAAATTACGGTGGGTATGAATGTGACATTCATAGTTGGGGTTTCATCGTGGATATTGTCTCTAGCTTGATAGAGCTATGAATCTATGTGTATTTCTCTCTCTGTGCTTACTTTTTGGTTTTGGTATTAAAATATGGGTTTAGCTTATAGTCGTTCCATTGCTAGAAATGACACCCTTGTCAATTCGCAACTGTGTAAAAATATTGGTGAAATGTTGTTTAATGGTAAATTACGGTTTTGTTTACTTGTATGTTAATTAACTTGTGCATGGCTGTGAGCTTGGTTTAACAATGTGATTTGGATGTTGTTTACTATGATAGCGTAGATAGTGGTTAACTTCTTATGGTTTATGTTAATGGGTTTCTTTTTGCTTCTCGGATATGAGCCTCGAAATGATTACAACATTTATATATGTTTGTATTACTGTGTGGAAATGTTGAAAGGGAACGATTTCATTTCATGGTTAATCTTTCTTGTACTTTATGGTAGTTTAACCTAGATTTATGTGGAGAGTTTTGTAAGCTATTACAACTTTGAAAGAATCGTTGCAAACGAACCCTATAGGATTCGATGCCTATTTTATGTAACTTGGTTTGTAAGCCATGAACCCACACGACTTGATCCTAGGATGCATGGGTTTTAAGTGATGTGTGTGTCTATTTTGTAAAGGAACAAATTCCGACATGATTTGATCATGTAACCTCTTAATGGATACAATATGTGTTAATATGATTTATATTAGGCTATGGTTGATTTATTCTATTAATGGTATATGATATGCTTTACAATTTATGATCATATTGTGCCTTCAGACCTTATAGGTCTCATTTGCTTAGCATTCGATGTTGTTGTTTATAAAATGGAAATGATTGGTTTGTAGTTTGTTTACTAGGTTTTATACATAGGTTGACTATGCTTTATTTATTGTTTATAATAAATATTTTGTTCTAAGTTTCAGTAGTTGAGATTAAGTTCTAACTTTATTCATTTTAATTTATATCAAAGATGTAGGTAGTAGATTAGTTTATTATAAATAATACAATCTTGCTGGAAATCATGGGGACTTCACTTAGTGAACATCTCACATAACACATGCGATTGTGGGATATTAAAGAATACGCTTAATTTCCAGAGATATTGACCCAAACGCTTTTTTTTGAAACCCCCTCCCAATACTTAAAACCTCCTCCTCACCCCTTTTTATACCTCAATCCTTATAAACCACCCTACCCACCCCCACCTTAAACCCCTCATCTCCCCCAATACCTGCAATATATTGGTTCAATTTTTAATAATTTTAAAACCCACAATATGAACTAACGTGATAGGATATTGGTCAATAAGTGAATCCCCCGTGTTGGAAATATGAAATCTGCCAGCAGTGATAAGATATAGGTTTTGTTTTTAAGTAGTTCTATGTTTTGAACTTGAAATAATAGACAGGAAATAAATTGCAGAAATGAACCGAAACCAAACCCTCCTATAGATAACAGTAAAGGTTCTTAATCCATCATGAATAAAATATATTAATATTGCAAGGTTGAATGGAAAAAACATAACCTAACCTTTGATAAAAGAAATGCATCTGCTAGTAAACAACGAGTTTAACCTTTAAGTGAATAAATAAGTAATGCAAAAAATATAACCTACCTTATAGTAGAAAAATCATAAATATCCATCCAAGATTCGATCTTCTCTTTTAATAAGGAAACCTGTGTAGTTTACAATGGAAAAATCAAGAACCTGATACCTGCAAGATGAAGCTGTTTCAATAGCTGAAAATCCTGCACACTCAAATATCCAGCATTAACAAATTCGTAGACAGATCTCACCTCTATTCATATAACTAAATGACTTGGGAACTACCACGTTCCTCCTAACCATTACCCAGAACCATTCTTTCTTTCAATCTATATGACCCCAAGTTAGTTCCAACATGCAAGTAGCTTAGAGCTCCTAAGGTAAGGCTTCCCTATCTGGGATACAAGTTCTGTATCAATTCTCATTTCTCCTCTTAGGAAAAATGTTCTCCAAGAACACCCTTAAGAATAGTAAGGTGGAATTATGGAAAAATTAACGATGTCCCCAAGCCTCTCTTTGGCTTTGGTTTTTATAGGAAGACTTTTCATTGAAAGGGAAAGTTAAATCAAGAATCATTTGATTTCTTGAAATAACCATTTTTATTTAATTTAGGTAATTTTAATATTTAACTTAGGAACTTTTGACTAGTTCCTACTTTGACTCTTGTGGGTATTTTAATATTTAATTATCATTAGTAATAATAATAACATATGGATTCTTTCTTTATTACTTATAACTATTAGTATTATTACTATGCTTACTCTTTATACATGTCATGTATAAATTATATACTTATATTAATATCATTTGTTAACATTTAATCCTTAGGTATCATATAGCATGATCCGTAAACATATGACACTTTTCTTTTATCTTAGTCACTTTCTTTAATAAAGCTTTCAGGTAGGGATTAGGTCAACTAGGTTAGGAAACTCTAAACCTCCTTGCATGTTGGATTCCCTCGTATATATAATAGTTCTTCAATACTTCATGAGATACAGAAATTCGAAATTTCATTTAATCACTTAAAAATAAGTCCGATGAGATCAATGTTTTATGAGATCCATTTTCACTCAAGGGTGCATCCATGGAGGTGGGTAATAATTTTTGGCAAGGGATTTTTGGAAAAATGCAAAAATCTCACCCTCGATTGAGGTATTAAAACCTCGATCTAGGATTCAACAAGTGCTCAATCAAGGTTTTTTTAAACCCTCGATTGAGGGTCTACCAAGAGCTCGATCGAGGGTTTAACAAACCCTCGATCGAGGTCCATAGTTCGATCGAGCTACGATCCTCGATTGAGTTTTATACCTCGATCAAGGTTCATGTTTTCAAAAAATTATAAAAGGGCCACTCGAACCCACAACCATACCACATTTCGGCAATAACCCTCGATCGAGCTAGTACCTCGATTGAGCATCTGCATCCTCGACCATATTTCCCATGTAGCTGCGCCCCCAGAGACCTTGACCAAGATACCATGCAATCCATGCCCCCTTTCATCACGATGTCGGAGCAGAGAGGTAACCCCTAATCCTTTTGTTTTGAAATTGAAATGGAATTTTAGATTTTTTTTTTAAGTTTTAAAAAGTTAGGTTAAAATTGAAAAAATTTATTATTATAGATGTTTTTAGGTTTGTTTTTTTTTCCTAGTACATTTGCAATGTGTGTGGGCAAGCATAAATGTT
>LPNX010935744.1:176323-257266 GCA_001517045.1 Pseudotsuga menziesii | reverse complement strand
ATGTTTTACAATCTTAATGTTATTTTTAACAATCATTAATGTTTTACAATCTTACGAAATTGTACAATTTTCCAATTTAATAAATTACAAGTTTACAAAATGTACAATGTTTACAAAGTTTACATGTTTGCAAAATTTTCAATTGAACGCAACTTACAAATTTTAAAATAACTTACAATTATAATGTTACAAAATTTACAACTTTACAATGTAAGATCAACTAGGTGCAAATTACAACTACAATGTAAAATTTGATTTCATATTTCAGAAGAAACTTTGATTTGCTACATTTAAAAAGCATGTCAACTATGTTAATTTATCAACTTAGATGCCATGGCATATAAATTTCATTCATCCGGAGAATGGGTTATAGGAATGAACATCTCCATAAAATGATCATAGTTAGTGACTGACATTTTCCATCTCTTTGGTTCACCCCTCTTCACCTTGATTTCAATGAGATGTATTCGAGCTGCCAACACCAAATGACTGTACTAGAAAGATATATATTCAGGCTTGAAATCTCTGTAAATAATATAGTCACCTTGTATTCTCACTTTTTCAAAACAGAGGCCCATCACAACTAGGTCACCAACTTGGTATGTGAACTCTCCATCGACATAGGGTCATACCATCCTGCTTTTGATTTGCGTACACTGCATCAAAATGTATGCCACATGCTCGTCATTTCCCGGTGGTGAAATTACAACAAATACATCACCTGCATAAATATTTTCAAATATTAATCAGATATTGAATATATATATGCATGTGTACAAGACTAGAGGTTTAAACATTCAATAAACTATCATGTACCTTGCTTAACCAAATTAGAAACCCGATCATGATCTATTGAAACCATTGCGTTGTCAGTGTGCATCTCTTGCCATGTCGAAATTGGATGTGGCCCCTTTGGTTTAATATGGACATAATTCCATTGTTTGACATATGCATTGTTCACGCAATGATCAACCCCTAGTCCATTCGAGTCAATGCAGAACTTACAAAAACACACATATTTCCTCATTTCAATGGAAAATATGTCTCCCATGTCTTTACTACAAACTGAATGTAGTTCTCTCCTACCAAGTATGGTCTCGCAATACCATGGCATGGATATATTCACATCTCCAAGGGAAACATCCCCAAAAAAACTACATCGAATAAAAAACGTCATATTTATATATATAATAATACAAACACATTTATTAAATTCCAATTAAGTTGTTGTTCCTACCTGCACATTGGCCTTGCTTGTTCATAACCTTCGTGACCCAAATTTGTGTGCACCAATCAACTACTTCTGCTGAGCACTTGAGTCAAGATGCACTATGACACATTTGGTACCTTCGAAGTGCGCATTTCAGGCATGCACTCGCACCATCATGTTTACCCTTTCCATGCCCCATTTCAAAGAAGCTCCAGGTGTGTTGAATATCTGTCTATTTGTTAAGATGACTCAACCAATAAAATGAGCATGTTGTTTTGACCTGCCCAGCAAACCCATCTGACCAAATCCAGTGTTCTGTAAATGACACCCCATTATTTTTTAATGATTCATAAATCAACCCAAAGCAGTGTTGGAAAAACAATGTGTCATGCTCACAATCATCACTGACATAAAAATGGTATTCCTTGATCACATCGTGTGACTGATGAGTGCTATCCCTACCATCAAAGCTCGCTTGAGCATATCTAGACAATTCATGTACGAATATGGACACCTAGTCAGAGTGATAATACTCACTTTGTATCTCTCTCTGAGGAGAAAATGTGTAATTCTCAGCAAATTCTACCACCAATAGGATTGTTCCTGGCTCAAAAACCTCACAAAAATGCTTAAATTGTAAATCTTACCACCTAAACCTGTGGAAGTGTTTAATGTATTTGTAAATATGACTTTGAAATTTTTCCATGAATTATGATATAGGAATATCATCCTCGATCAAGTCGATCCTCTTATATGGAACATGTGAAGAAGATGATGGATTCATGGACACATACTCATATCTCTTCCACTTAACTGTGATATCTGACAATCCAAGGTGTGTTTTATCGATAGGAAACTTCCTATGTAACAATGCCAAATCACCACATTCATGGAATCCTCTCCCACCTACACACCTTTTAATCATAAAAAAACATTTTCAGGATTACTATTGCATAGTATCATAGAAATAAAATATCGCACTGTGTGAGGAGATGGTTCACCATCCCAATGTTTTTTGCAAAAATCCACAAATGTGTCATAGTATAAATGGAATTCAATGTGTTATCGACAACAACAAGTGTCCCGAATAGTATTCAGTCTAATATACCATGTTTTCAAATTACTGAACATGGTAAATGAGATCTAGACACCAGGATTTGATTCTTTGAATTCCTCGAACAAAGCAACTCCTGTCATCTCCATAGCATGCTTGTAATGCTCCTTATAAATGCCTCTTCTAGAACATTGTCACAGGACATGTTTTCGATCTAGTATCGCATGAGAATGGTTTTCCCAATACTCTATCACCTTCTCTCTAATGCCCTCTTCCATCTTGTCTTTGTATGCTTATCTATATATAAGAGCCCAACAAGTAGCTTAATCATTTTCATCTATCTTTACCCTAAATTTACTGTATTTGTGCGATGTTTTTCTTGAAATGCGAAGAAGCTTTGACATTGTTGCAACCATTCGATTCTTGAGGTACTTTGTGCCACAATAGCAGTTGTAATTTCCCTATGTGTAGCGTTGATATCAGTTTTTCTCGACTTTCCAAATGCAGATAGTGCAGTTGTTACATTTTCTGTTACATTCTCACATGCATTTTTATTTTTAACATTCTTAAAACCCAACAACTTTGTGGCACGTTTCAATTTTTTGTGTTTTATCAATCCATGTAGGATTTGAGCTCATGTAATCACTGATTGTTGTTCAAAGTAAAACTTGATTATGTTACTAACACGCTCTTTGATTGTCTGATCAGGGGTCAGGTTCCTGAACTCTTCTTGAGTGGCATCATCCCAGTCTCTTAAACAATTAGCAGCCATTCCAATGTCATTGAAGCTCCCAATTACTCTTGAGAAATCAGAGGGTGCACGATGTTGTGATGAATTTCCATGCTATAGCAATAAATAAATACAAACTCAAAAATAAATACATTATCTTGGAATAAATACAAATAAATGCAAGCTCAATAATAACATTTTATCTTACTTATCATATTGTAGTAACTAGAGATGAATATGGACCCTGGTTTAAATCGGCTTCCTAATGGTTCAAAGGTAGTCACTCGGCCACAAAGGCTGTCTCAGGCTTGAGTATTGGGGCAGTACCCCTTAGTTCATGGCACAGGTAAAACTACTAACCGCTTGGCCACAAATGACAACTCTTTGGTTTTTCTCACAAGTGGTAATCTAGTCAATCCAATAGGGGTCATTGCCCTTTTCGCTTGGCAGGTCCTCTCAATGGCCAACCACTCTAGGGTTCCTATGGTACTCCTCATAATGATTTTTAGGGAAAATACCAAGTACTTCCCACAGTTTTTGTGGATGAGACTTATGTCCCAAACTGAATCTTATTAAGTAAATTATGTTATTAAGTAAAATATCAACTACTCTACTTTACCTTAAGTAAATTGTAATGTGATTGTAATTGTAATTATGATTCTAATTGTAATTGTTGATTTTCTTTGAGATCATCATTGTCATCAATGGTTAAAGCCATATGATTCTATTATCATAATGTAATTATCAATGCTAATCATCAATGTAGCTATCTATTATCAATGATTAAAGCCATGTAATTATCATCATTATCATAATTTAATTCAAAATTGTATTTGTATTTACTCTACCTTACTGTCCCATTGACGTAAGGTTGGTGCTTATGCACGTTAATGTGATTATAGTTGTAATGTGATTGTGATTGTAATTGTAATTGTTGATTTTCTTTGAGATCATCATTGTCGTCAATGCTTAAAGCCATATGATTCCTAGTCATTTGTAAATGATTGTAATGTAATGCAATTGTAATTATAAAATTGTTTAATGTAATTGTAATTGTAATTGTAATTTGTAATTATCATCATTATCATAATGTAATGTAAAATTTTAATTTGAACACTATGAAAATGCTCATATATGAATATGAAATTAAAATCATATTAAAATCAATGAAATGAGAGATAATGCTATAGAAAAGATGAAGAAAATAATTGCAATGATAAGGCTATATATGCATATCCATTTATAACTAGACATTATGCTAGAATATTAGGCACTAGATATAATTAGAAATATTCATCAACCATTCTCTAATTTCATTGGACAACTCTAGAACTACTCATACTATAATACACTTACTTTGTATATATGTTTAACTTAGTTTGACCAACTTACTTTGTATATATGTTTAACTTAGTGTAGTGGTCAAACATTTTTTTCTATTCTTTCACAACACATACCATTATTTCACATGTACACATAAGTGGTTTTAGAAGGTTGTATATATGCATGCACATACAATGTTTATAAGTTTATGAATTAATTACAAAATTATAATTAAATTCTAAACAATTCTATTCTGCCTTGATTTCTTGTTGCAACCTCTTTATTGAGTGCTTCGAACAGTTGGTCCAGTTCTCCATCTCTAAGTTTTGGAGTGCCAACTGCATTGGTAAACCCTAGTTGATGAAGGTTGATAATTGTCGATACATGTTGTGTCTATTGTTGTTCTCTTTTATTATTTTCTTTTATTTTGATTTTATGTTTAGAGTGATGGACCACCACATGTACTGTTGGTACTAATGTTGTGTGCTGCTACTTTGTTTGGTTCTGTTCAGTTGGTGGATTTTCAGTCAACTGAACTTTTGTTATGGCTGGGTTAATTGACTGAATTCGATGGATGGGGCTTGTAGCTATTTGTGCTTTTGGTGATGGTGAAGATGGTGGATTTGGATATTGAGGGGACTCTGTCATTGGTGGTGGTGATGGTGATGGTGATGGTGAGTGGTATGGGGTTAATGGAGTGGTTGGAAGGTGACTTGTCGGCATGGGGTTTTCAAATTTTGGTGACAAGTCGATGCGGTTTTCGTTTTATTTAGAGTCCATGAGGTTAGTGATTTCGGCATCTAGTGTAGCTTTATTATTTCCTTCAAGTGCAAGTGTTCCCTCATCTACCTCATTAACCAAAGGGTTTTTTATAATTGGTGTGAATAATGATATTTGGGTTGCTACAACTTCGGATGTTTTGTCAGGGTTTTGGATGAACGATGATTTGATGAATCCCACAACTTTTGGCGGTTGTGAGACTTGGTCGGTTGTGAGGTGAGACTTCATCAGGAATGGATTGACTCTATGATTTGATGAGTGGTGTTGATTTGTGGGGAATTTAGGAATAGATTTGGCATTTTGTTGATAAATTGCTGAAGTTCAACATCTTTATCAATTTTTTCTTTAAGGGTTCCAGGTATTATTTCTTTGTATATTGGTGATAAGGAAATAATTGAATCTGGTGTTATTCTGGTTGAAGAAAGGCATGGGGACTTTGGTGTTAAATCAATAGGACTTATTTTGGAATAGGTAGCAACTCTTACCTTTTTAGGTCTGCCTTTCTTTTGTTATTGTTTTTGAATTTCTTGATGATGTATAGCTATAATTCGTTCTTCTTCTACCTGGAAATAGAACCAATGTTGTAATCACTCACATCACTAAGTTACCAATAATACACAAAGAATCATACAATCATAACTGATACAAGAGACAAATATAGCAAGTTAAAATAATAGCTTATATTACACAAAACACATATGGGTTCATACAAACATCAAAACCAAACCAAGTTTGTATCTAGCTCAACAACCTATTATATATTATTACAAAATAGTTATTAATAACTACTTGTCAATTCAGTCAACCGACACGACCTTTGGAGGATGACCTAATCTCTAATTAGTTGGCTAACTAGTCTAGTCGGCTCATCGACTAGCTCCTCCAACAACATCCTACCTTTCCTTCCTATGCTAGTATAAAGTGGACACCAACTATACTAACTTGATCACATAGAACATGAGAGCGGTAGAGTCGGATAACTAGTGGACCTAGTCTCTTTGAGTAGGCATCCGATCATTGTCATCACAAAAACTTAGGGAGCATGTCTTAGCATTTCCCTCCCCAAACCATGGGTATCATAGTGACATAGAGTGGGAAATACATCCATCCCTCTCAACATCCTAGGTATATACCCTATCAAAACCATGCTTTGCTATTGTCAGGATTATTGGACTATGTCATTGTATCATCATTTTTGGTCGCTAAGGTTTACTGCATAACAAGTTACTATTCCACATATCATATCAATTATTCGATTAACACTTAGCACCAATATCATGTGGGTTAGTACTTCACAAAATCACAAGTATAACAAGTAATTCGAATTAATAATTAATTGATCGACATCATCATCCTCATCATTCTTTCATGTAATAATTTAATTCATCATAAGTACACATGACATATAATAATTCAATTGGTCACATCGCAACATGGTATCCATGTACCACATCATATATTTCACATTTGATCAATGAAAACATTTAAACATAATCTCATCATAAATGAAGGGAATCACATGATAATCGAAGTATTGTAACCACATAAACATAGAAAATTAATAATCATGATGAAACTGTAAACTACCCCCAATTTTTTTTTTCTTTTCCTCATAGCATTTTAACTTTGCATGATACTTCAATCTCAAAAGGTAAATTCATCTTAAAAAAAGTGAGTTTCAAAAGTACATCATGGTTTCACTGTCTAATATGAGTTTCAAAAGTACATCATGGTTTCACTATCTAACCCTTTCCTAAAGTTACACCATGTTTTAATTAGATAAGAAAAACTGTGAAAACATGCCTCTGAGGGTTATGGGTTAAATTTGATACATTTTCCTCTAGAGTACTTTTCTTAAGGGTCCTACTGTTGGAAACGTAGACCTCATAGTTGATATTTTTTTCTTACTTGGCTCTAGCTAACCACCTTATTCATGTGACAGGTGCAGGAAAGGTTCATGATGGCTGCATTGGTGAAACACTATAACTCCTTGCTTAGAATGCTTATAAATAATGTTACCTAGACATAACATAAAACTTTTATTATTAATGTTCTAAAGTATCAAAATATTATGCAGGTTGACTTTCATTTAGAAGGGACTCGGTCATTCTCCATCTAGGCCTTGGGCTTAGCCAAAATATGAAAAGATACAAGTGTATGAATGCTATCCTAAAGTGTTGGGATAAGTTTCTGACTATGTTGACAAAGGTCGAGGTTGACAGCCAACCCAAGATCCATGATTCGAAGGGGAGGTTAAACAAAAGGTGGTCTACGTGTCATCGGTTGACTAAGTAACTACCACCTCGGAGTACTTTCAAGCCAAGCGCGGGTTGTGATGGTCCCCAAAGTCACATGGGTTCTGATGTGGTGTCACCTGCTAAATCCCTTAGTTGTCCTTCCGTAATTAAGATGGTCTTTAACGCTTTTGTACCAGTGCCCCCTCAGTCAGTTAAGTGTCAGCTCCATGGTGCCATTAGTTCAGTGATAATAAACCAGCCTTGTTATTTGGTGTTCAAGCTCTTTGGAGCCAGAATCAGTGAGGGTCTATAAAAATTGTTCACAAGAGGGAAACACAATGGTGATATGCCTTTATTATGCATGTTGCAGAACTAGTTTGAGCCCGTTTGAGTTAGGTGAGGCTGGGGAACTTCATCCACTCGATTTTTTAATGGGTATAAACCCTCCCTGTACCATAGCTATTTTAAATTATTCAAAAGAATGTCCCACTAAGGAAAGTGGCCTTGTTCTATGGCTTGCAGGTTCCAAGCGCAAGGTCTCCCAGTTGGAGGCAAGGGCCCTCCTCCGGGTAAGCAGAATATCAACCCTGAGTTGAAATCTCTGTTGGGTGTAGCACGTCGCATAATTAATGAGGGTTCCAAGTTGGCACTGGTATAGGGAACCAAGGGTTTCAAAGGTTGATTGACTAGTGGTTTGATGAAATCTCTCATTTGTGAAAGTAACTTGAAAAGGACACAACGTAGCCAGTTCACTGTCTTGAATTTACAGTATTTTACGATTCCTATTTTGTAACAATTTTAGATTGTCGGGTTCCTTTGAGGACTGTAAAAGATTTCCCTTGAGTTTTTTATTTAAGCAATGATAATGGGTGTGAAATCGGCCCTGTTATGTTTCCTAGGGATTCACACTGGAGGCATAAGCTCCTCTGTAAAATAGAATATTAATGTTTGAACAGGAATTTAATTTTTTTGACTTAGTCGCATACTTTCATTGATCTAGCAAGGTAGTCTTATATAGTGTTTGTATGAATAAAAAGATATAAAGCTGTAAATCGCCATTTTCCCAGGTCTAATAACACCCGGGTTTTCATCATCCTTCAAACCCACTTCCTTTTCCAAGCTGGGAAGGAATACCCTTTTCATGAACTCGATAAGGGTTTTGTCTTACAGGTTTTCTCGAGACCCCGCTTCACCCTTGCAGAAGCTTGACGGTAGTTGAAAAGATAACCATACCCTATGTTTTCCTAGATCCACTAAAATCCTGACTTCAAAGCCTTGCATGTGAATGGGTGTGTGGGTGAGCTGTTTGTTTTACCTTGAAAACAACTTTTACGCCTCTTCATTCTCAGGTATAAACCCCACCACTTGAATGGCTACCCAACACAAAACTGGAGTTCCTATGGCTACATGAACTCGTCATGGCCAAGACTTCCTGTTTGGAAGAAACAAAATTCTGGTAGCAGGTGCCCTCTAAATTGAGATACGAAGTAATGTCATGTTCAAACATTTAGCTGTAGAGCTTGGTCCCTGCAAGTTTGGGGGTTGTGAGACCCTTCTCTTTACTCAGCACAGGTGGCTCACTCTAGAACAATGAGGGGACTCGAAAGGGCATGATTTCTCATGGTTTTCAGAGCACTCAGTCATCACAGGTAGGATGCGGGTTCACTCAACCATATTTCTTAGAGTATAGCATTCATATCCCAGGGTTTTAAAATTTTTCTCCAGTCTATGTTTTTTTAAGAAAAACTACCTAAACAAACAGTAGAATAGGGGGTGCAAGGTAGATATTAATCCACTCGCATAGCCTCAGCAACCCCTACTGTGACCAATATAAAAAAATGCTTGTAAAATAACCTATACAAAATCTAGATCTTTGGATATAGTATTAATTTATTTATTCTACAGTGGCGGTCTTAAATAAAAGAAACCATACTATTATTCACAACATAACCATATATATAAAATCAACTTCTGAACCAAGGAACATTTAAATATTATTCACAGCATAAGCATATATATAGCATCCACTTCTAAACAAAGGAGCATTCAAATGGTATTCACTACACAAGCATATATATAAAATCCACTTCTGAACCAAGGAGCATTTGAATGGAATAGATAATTTTACTTGCAGCCTATGCCTATAAAATTCCACATATAGGTAATCAAATAATTGAAGAAAGAAACAACTCTTGTTACAGCATACATAAATGTTCAAACCACAGTCATATTTTTTAAAACCAATAAATCTTAAGTACTGAACTATGATGGAATCAGCCATGTTCCTCCCAACCATAGACTTGGATCATCTCCTCTACCTCCTAGTCATCCTCGAGCCAAAACTTGCAAGACAATAGTAAGGACCGCTAACTTCAGCTTCAACTTTTCAGTCTGTCAATAGACCATCATGCCCAACAGCAGGCACTCTCACAGCAAGAGTCCCAGCATACTTGGCAGCGTCCTGCCTACACCATATGCTCTTTTTATCTTCTTTTTTTTTTCTTGGATCCTCTTTTTGTTTTATTTTTCCTAGGTCTTTCCTCATTATCCCTCTCCCCTTCCTCACCGGAATTCCAAGGGCTAATGGCATCCCCTATTCCAGGGATGTGTCCGTGCTAATTTTGCACTCCTGACACTTATTTTTCCAGTCCCCTGAAGTTATCCAGTCTCTATCCTTTACTGTTTCCTGCAGGTTTCCTCTTTTAACCTAGCTACTTCCACCTTATTTGTTTACATATATTTTTGTCTTTTACACTGTCATTAACCCCAAGGTTAATTTATTACATAGTCCTCCATGGACTTTTGGCAAATTTTCTATTAGCCACAATTTATTAATCAGAAATAGTCAGCATTTAATAATTAAAAACATAGTTTGTACTTTGGGGAGGGGGGGGGGGGCATTACAGATACCCTAGGCATAGTAACAGCATAAATAAACCTAGTAACATCACAATATTGATCTATCATGTCGTAAATGAAGCTCACTCAATCGAGCTAAGATGAAAAAGAAATAAGCCAAAATAAAGTGCAGTAGGTATGACTAGTCAAAATATAGGGAATTTCAATACACCCACCTTTAAGGAAACTTCATCCCAAAGTTATGGTTAAAATAGAGATCGAAAGTCTCAACGCATAGTCTCTACATCCTCCAATATAGAATAACTTGGGGTAGTCCTGTCCCACTAAGCTTTAACTTAACCAAACAGGTTGATGTTATCTTATAGTTTTACTTATTTTATCCCATGATATGTGTTTTAATAATTAAAGAACATTTCAATAATCCTTCTATTGAATCACAATATTATATCCAAAATCCCTAAATGTTATAATCAAGTGTTATCCACCTTAGCATCCTACATCTTACCTCCTAACAATATCCCTTAAGTTACATCATCCAGATCGATCTTCTTTCCATACAACAAAGTTTTTAATAGAAGTATATACTAATCCCAATTATCATGAAATTATCAATGGTTTTGAAATGAAGGTATTAGAAATCATAACTTGTATGCAGTGAACATGAAAATACCAAGGAGCCTTAAGGTTAGCATACCTCTATTAGGTGAAGAAGGTCCAATATGTATTTAAATATTAAGGTCAGACTTTATTATTTCCTTATTTATATTAAGCAATCACATTCATGAAAACAAAAGTAGTGTAACAAACATTAAATTAGGAGAAACATTACTATTTATAAGGTTTTCATGACTATACATTATCAAAATGCATATGTTATCAAGTTCAGTTATTGTGCTCTCCCTTTCAATTTAATATAGTATGAAGGGAGACCATTACTCTTTCAATTATTATTACTTCTTTTATCACATAGGTGGTACTATATTATATTTGATATTTGTATATGAGGTTGGTTTCCTCTTCAAGGTTCCTGAAAGTATCCATTTACCAAAAAGTCATATCATTGTTGAATTTGATCATAGTCTTCCACATGGTGTTTCACCTAAATATTTAACTACAACCTTTACACACACACACACAAACACACATATATGTCTTCCAAGTTATTGTTTCAACTTTTTCATTAATTCACATATTTAGTTAACATCTTTTCAACATTACTTGCTAATAAATTCCACATTATTATAACACACTTATAAGAATAATTCAGACCCACAAGTCTTGATATATACCCATTCATATTACAATGCACTTCTATATCACGTACAAGCTTACTCTTTTCTAGAATACAATGCCCTTATGTTCAGCATGAATTTCAACCTACCATGTCTATATACAATCTTCATACAACTCAATGATCCTACAAGCCTATTGCATAATCAATTATATCTAAGTATACCCCTACAAGGAAATCGACATTCCCTTATTGGACTTACTAAAACCATTCCCATATACTCTATATAATAGATATGGATAGTAGTTAGGCAT
This sequence comes from Pseudotsuga menziesii, assembly GCA_001517045.1. Taxonomy (NCBI): domain Eukaryota; kingdom Viridiplantae; phylum Streptophyta; class Pinopsida; order Pinales; family Pinaceae; genus Pseudotsuga; species Pseudotsuga menziesii. Next base: position 245,528 of record LPNX010935744.1, on the reverse strand, counting down.
GCATACCCATCCTATTCTCTTAATCCCCTTTTTCATAGACACATTAGTTGTTAAATGTTTGCAGGGTACCTCATCTAATCCATACTAACTCAGCACAACCCGATAGCTCCCAAGTGATTAGGGTAAATTGACATTGCACTCTATCATTCGTCTAATATTTAAATTAAGTGATATAATTTAGTTTTTAACGTCTCATATTAAGTATTAGAATTTAGACCTAACATTGAATGTTGGCGAGGAATTTAAAACTAACATTTAGATTTTAACATTAAAGTTTCAAATGTAACATTAAAAGTTAATATTACATCAATATGAAATATAACTTATATTAATGTAACCTCCAAACTAAACATAAGATTTACTTTAAATTAATTATCATAAACATCTAATTTAAATAATAATCTATAAATTAGTATAACCTCATTTTAAATTACAAACTATTTATAACAGCCTATCTTAAAATAAATTATAGACTAATTAAATTAATTAATTATATAAAGCTTAATAAAGTTATAGACTTTAAGGATTTTTAATTTCAAACTTATAATAGTTCTTATCGGAGTTATTAAAATATAAACTAATACAAAATTATATCCACCTTAGACAAGTGTGCACTACCTAACCCATGTCAAGGGTATGGTGCATGAAAGCCATGTGGACACATGCATGAGGATCCCAATCAGGGATCAAATTTGAAAAGTGGGCCTCATTTTACTTTGAAGGGCGGTGAGAAATTGAGCCCTTCCATGTTGACATTTAAAAATAAATAATTCTTTTCATTTGAAAATGTAAATGTAGAATAAAATTTTATTATTTATTAAAAATAATTTATTAAAAAAACACTTATTAACATCTTATCCTAGCTATTTTATAGAAACACTTCAAATTTTCCAACAAATATCAAGTATTTTAAACTTTTTAATTTTTATTTATTTTTTGTTCTATTGTGGTTTATGGCTTTCGAATGCACACAAACTAATTGTAAATCAAAAATAAAAATAAAAGCATTGCCACCACCTAAATGTTTTAGGAGCAATAACTATTTATTCAACCTCCTGGAGCCGATAAGAGATCACTATAATACACACTCGATTTTTTTGTGGAAACATATAATTCATATCTCTATGGCCCTCAAACGATGCACATTGGAAACCGTTGGGGTACCTTCCGCCATTCATGTCATGGGGAAATATCTCATACCAATATGGAGACACATGTGCAAATACATCATTATTATTATTTTAGATAATGAAATTCCATACATATATAAAGCGGTCTCTACTCTCCCGGTCTTTGGAGCATATAGTTTATTGAAATTAGATAAGGGACAAATCTATCAGGTCAGTGAAAATTTTGGTCATTAGGTCATTGATAAAATAAGCCATTTGAATTTTGAAGGAACTTTGAATGGAGGATTGATTTCGTTCGATGGCATCTCTTTTGGTCAAGTGTGATTGTGCCTACCTAAAGGAAACATTAGAGGAATTTTGAGGTCTAAAATGGGCCTTGTAAGGAAAATAATAAAATAGTAGTTAAAATAATAAAATAATATTTATTAATTTTGGAGGAAAAAAGAAAAAAAACTATTTTTTGTGTTTGTATTTTCGACATATCTCCCTATTTTTTTACTCAAATTTCAATCGGGAGAGCTCATTGGATGTAGAATTTGATTCAACCACACTGCATACTTTTGACAGACTCCTCTACTCCAAAAACAAGAAATGCCTAAACAAATGTGATGATAATGCCATCATCACATTTTTTTAGGTATTTCTTGTTTTTGTGGTAGAGGGGTCCGTCAAAAGTATGGAGTGTGGGTACTCATTGGATGCGGATTCAAATTCCACATCCAATGAGCTCTCCCGATCGAAATTTGAGTAAAAACACATGGAGATATGTCGAAAATATGAACACAAAAACTAGTTTTTTTATGACAAATATGTCAATTCAGTCATTATGGTTGACTCATTTTATTGGAATTTGATTGGTTCTTGAATTCACTCACAAGAACTTATTGTTGGTGCATTTTCTTATAAGGCCCATTTTAGACCCCAAATTTTCTCTAATGAACCCTAGAATGCAATACCTAATGCTTTGAGGAAAGAAATTTTTTTATCAACCTTAAATTCAAAAACTATTTTTAGAATTCAATCATGTCCTTGCCATATGCTCAATTCAAAGTGATCAAACAAAAGCCCCAATTTTAGGTGGATTGTGGATAGTCTCTCCAATGTATATAGAGTTTATCTCCCAATTCAAAGTGATCAAAGAAAACCCCAATTTTAGGTTGATTACAAATAGTCCCTCCAATCTATATCGAGTTTATCAACCCTATCAGAGAGGTTAATTATTTTTTAGTCCACTATAAGGAAAAATTTAAACTTATCCAACAAATATCACTAGAAGGTGGTTGTCTTGTGTCTACCATGGTCAACAAGGAAGACCAATCATAAACAGACATTTGGGAGGTTTGCGACAACGAGGTTGTTGAAATCATGTTCTTTTCTAGCTCACTGCGCTCCGAGTCCCTCATTCATGAACGCTCATCGAGGGTTCTCTTGTTTAGATATATCGGTAGACAATTTTTGCTTTGTGTTTCCATTATTAGAAGGCTGTTAGGAAAACGAATTGAAACACTTATGTTCAAATATTTTTCTTTCTTTCAACCTAATGTTTACAATTCACGGCAAATAAAGAGCATTGACATATTTTTAACTCAAATACTAGGCTCTTCCTGCTTTCTCCTCTACCCATACGAAGTTGCGTTCCTAGCCTATCAAATTGTTGCATGCCCCAAATTGAAAAACATTTTATTTTTTAAGAAACAATATGTTATATTTTATTATAATATTTGTAATTAATGATCAAGTTGGCTCAAGGATAATTGAATGTAATTGATGAATATTTTATTAATTAATAAATGAAAGATGAGACAACAACTTAAGGAGGATGTTAAATGGGTATTTACTAGTCACTTGGTGGAGTAGGCTAGGTTGAGAGTAGATTGACACTTGGCAACATCCTCAAACTACTCCTAGATATTGCATGAGGCAACTTCCCCATTTTTATGGCCATGTTCTCCAAGAAAGTGGAACAAGAATAGTTGGCTCATTAAGTGAAAACTGACCCAAAAGACCTAGGCATACTAATAAAACTTCCCATTGAAGATAGATGAGGCTGCTCATTCTTGACTTGTGAAAATTCTAAGTGAATGAAGTGCACAAGAAAATTCGATGGAGGGGATTAGCAGAAGTTTGTTTTGAGGGAAAAGTGTTGACGCTCTAAACTAGTGAAACTATTCGAAGCTGAGTTCATACTACTACAAGCAGAACAGATTTAATGTTGAATACTCAGTAGAGTTGCAAAGGATTACTAAACTAGATCTCTCACCCAGTACTTCTACCAGGTGGACCAGAATACAGGCTCGAGGGTCCTGATATTCGCAGTTCAACTATCTCCAGTAGTTGGTTGGGAGGAATAGGCTCCTTAAGATGTTGTCACCTTTTCTACATTTTCAGGTTCTACATGATTTATCTAGTTTCTAATTGCATATTTAGGATGAAGAAGGAGTTAATTTAAGCAAGAAAATGTGTTATGCTTCTGTTCTTCTATATTTAGGATTATTTAATGAAACCTTCTATCGTGAAAATATATTCAATGCTAGATTAGATATAGATTAGGGTAGATGATTAGAAGAATTTCTAGTTTTACTGATAGATTAAAAATACATAACTGTATTTTTCCACACCTTTTTAAAGGTAGTACTCTAGTACAATAGGTTAGATTAAATTCTGATAAGAATCGAATGAAGTATGCTTGAATGTGTTAAATTTAATTTCTAGAGGTTTCATAAGGGTTAATCATAAGTATGTTATTCCTTTCTATTTCAGATTTTTTACTTAGATAGAGTACAATGTCATAGCATAAACAAATATGTCTCTAGGAAATATTTAAAAATATATATATACTTAATCTGTGTATTTATTTATAGAGTAGACTGATTATTTACTATAAGTATATTATTATAGTAATTAGAAGACATTATAAAAACAGGAAAATAAATAAGCAGGATTAACTTAAAAAAACATTAAAATGAGGCTAGAAATTACTTAGATAGCTTCATCATTAATCTAAGTAAAAATGTAACTTGAATAACATTAAAATCAAATATTAAACTCTGTAATAATTTAAAATTAATTAAGGTTTTAAAAATAAAACCTATTTTGAAGAAACTGTAAAATATAAATAACATTACCTCCTCTTTTAAAAGCAGACGTTTCACCCATAAACTAATTAAAGCATACATACTTCATTTGTATAACCACAATTATCTAATAAATACATTTTCCATAAGAAAGAGTATTAAAACTGTATGGTAAGTATAAACTAAGAGAAATTAAGTAAAAGACCTTCAAAATATTCTAACCAAGGAAATACACTAAAGACTTAGGTTGCATAATCAAACTTTCTTCTATCTATTTACTGAAGTAATTGTTACTGACAGTAAAAATCAAATTATGTTCTAAAAACCAACTGTTTGAACAATTCATTTCTCTTTTAAAAATAATCAAAACAAATATCAATTGAAGTAACAATAACTCTATTTAGGTTAATTTAAAAAGAATTGAAGATAAACCAGAACAGATAAAAGTCTTACAGCTTACCATCATTCTCTTAAACCATAGTATATATATATTACCGAATATAGAAGTTACAAAACAATAAGCTTAAAAGAATATTAAAATTTTTAATTAGCATTTAAAACCCTAAACATTTTCCATCAAAATTACTACTACATCCACACAAGATGCAACCTAATGGCCTTTTTACAACATAAGACACAGCTTAAAATCCTGTACAAAAATAACCTCTATTGTAATCAAAACTACGACCGATAAGGCCCATAATTTTTTTTTTCAAGTCACAGCCGTGAAAGCCCCAAAGTATTCCAACATGAAACAATCTCTAGGGATTCAAAGAATTCTTAATAATACATCATAGTCTTGGCCATATGGCCTTGCAAAACAAACTGATCATAATGTAGCCATGGTCGAATAGTAACCCAAGAACCAAGCGGACATTATCAACTAAAAACACCATACAACTAGTGCAGGAGAAACCTTAGACGAGACCGAGGCTTACCACGATGAATGCCAGTGTGGATCCCCTTTTGTGGTGTCTTTTAGCATGAGCATCTAGTTTGAAAGCTTGCACAAATGAAGAGCCCACAGAATGTTAAACTCCTGAAGGTAACAAAGACATTAAAATTTTAACAGTGTAAGAAGGGTTTAAAACTCAAAGAATTCATACTTGGATAAGTTTTCTTTCTCCTTGTTGTATAGAAGACGGTATAACTAAAACCCTAGCCACAAGTTGTGTAACTCGAGCTAAAATGAAGGAATCTTCTAAAGGCCTGGACGAGATGGGTCAAGTTATAAGGCTATGCCATGATTGAACCAGAGTTCAAGCCCATGCAGCAACTGCGATAGAGTTCATCACCCACAGAGTGAGTTTAATGGCGAAAACGACTTCACCCTTAGAGGAAGGAAGTCACCCACATGAACCTGATACACAGAAGAAAAACAAAATGGCAAGGAGACTTATACAGAGTCTAGGAATGACAGTAAGGCCATGCAGCCATGAGTCTACGACTTTTACTCTCCACTGCCACAAAAAGAACAATAGGTAAAAATGCAACTTTTTAGGGTTTTAGGATAATTTTATATTGAACCACAAGTCAACAAAAACTAACCATCAAGCATCTACCACGTGGCATCGAAATTATTTACGAAATGAGGGTTTTGCATTATAGTTCTAGGCCTCTTTGGGAGCATCCTACACACATTAGCATTTTTTAAAGGAACTTTCGTTAAAAACCTTTGGCATAACTTCCAATACCGTTTCATTATAAATGTGCATTTTTATATCCCTAAAGAATAATGTAGAGAGGTAATATTTACATACACTTGGGTTTACATTATGTTCTATAATCTTAGAAATGGATAAAAACTTATGCAAAGAATTCTTCCACTTAATTTGCATAATAAACCACAATTTAGGAGAAATCATAGCATTGTAAAAGACCTTGTATAAGACTTGATATTTTATGTTTGGGTGCCTGCAAACTTAGGATGATGTTTAGCTTGATTTTGTTAGTCTAGGCATCAAACTTAGATTCGTATATCGCCCTTATGAGATAAAGATAATATGAAGGTTAAATCAGATGGATTTTATAGAAAATAATCCTTTAATTCTTACACAAAAAAAGCAGTAATACTATAGTTTGAAGATATTAAATTTGTATGGTTGCATATCTAGTTCGTAAGCACTAGAACACTTAGTAAATTGTCTTATGCACTAGGTTTTTATTTCCATGTGTGAATGTGAGTCATTGTACTTTATGACTATATCTAGATTTTAGGTTTTCCTAAGTTCCTTTAATTCGTTTATTGTTGAAAACAAATACTCTTGAATCACCTTCACATCAATTATTAAAGTATAAAATGATTTCTATACAAATTTCCTTTCACTAAAATTACATACAAGAGATAATTGATAATAAATTGATAAAATTTAGATGAACGAGTTATAGTTGAAGTGAATGGAAGAACAACTAGATTATGTTCACTTTACTAGACAATTATGTTACAAGATAACTAATTAAAACATAAATACACAAATCAACCTCATTCATTTGATCAAAGTTGTAAAATAAATAAATTTACTAGCATTATGTTTTATGCTAGTTGAGATAATAATCTCGATCCGGAAACTGGTGACAAAATGGCTTACCTGTAAAAGACCTATAAAAGAAGCATCACTTCACTGCATTAGCTAAAAAGATAAGTTAGCCTCAATCTCAACTGAAGTTCATTCATATTTTCACAAAACAGTAAAACAAACTTAGCACTTAGTAATTAAACACATGTTTCAATTCATGTTGTTCCAAATCATAACCTGCTAAATCAAATCCTTAACAATGATTTATGAAAGCAAACAATTAAGTATGCATAACTAGAAATTTAAATGTTCCTCAGTAGTGAGGATTGCAAACATTTAATGTCATATGTAAAAATTTAAATTTTTACGAAATTTTGGAGTATTGCAGAAAGTATACATTATTTTGGTATGATTTCATTTAAATATTGGGTTTTTTAAGGTTACATCTATTGAGTATTTGATAATTAGTATCGTGGACGTGCGGTCACACAATACATTACAAATTTCAAACAACATTTGAGTATTCAGTAATTAGCACCAGAAGGCACTTCAACAAGAAACACATTGAAATTTTATCTGCATATAAAATGTCAAGTGCGAAATGTTGTACATACCTATAAATTCACGACAATCAAGTCGATAGCTTAGTTCTGCAAAATATTCTGGAAGAAATAGAAATTAGAGAGAAACTGAAGCATGTAATTGGAGAGTTGAGAGTATCAGTCCCGACCTTTGACGGTTCTATACTCGTAAACCCATGATAATGTTTTTTCTCCCACAAACTTCACCAATCTCTTTAAGTTCGGGGAAGCTCTATCCAACCTACCCAACATTCTAACTTTTCTTCTCGTGCTCCTACATGTGATGAAGGTGGCACCTTCGAGTTGTCCACCATAGAAGACAATGAGGAATTAGAGTGCATGGTTGTTTCCTTCTATAGAAATAGGATTGAAATTATCGCCATCTCAATTCCCCAATATCTTGACGCTCATGAGTTGGTTCACATTCCCGAGGTAGGCGAATGCATGTTTCTGTATTTCACATGATACAAAAGAAATCATTTTNACACACACACACACACACACACACACACACACACACACACACACACACACACACACACACACACACACATATATATATAAATGTGAGGGAAAACTATGTATTGTTTTCTTGACGTGTCTTGAGACTTTCATAGATCATTTTTTTTCGAGGGTGCCCAGAGTGCAGATCAGAGAGCCCACAAGAGGAAGAGGAGGAAGAAGAAGAGGAATCAAGTCAAAAGGTGAGGTGAGTGAGGAGGGGAGACATAATAACGATATTTGTAGGAGAAACCCATCGGTGGTATAGTGATGGCAGTAAGCCTCTCCAAATAGTAGACATTGCCAACAAAACCAACCCTCATAATTAGCTCAAGAACGTGAGTTTCCATCTAAGAATCTTGACAAATTATGTAATGATAATATTCAGTTAGGTATATGACAAATTCTTTCATTTTTTTTTAGAGTTTACTATATGCATATTGTACAATCCTTCTCTCTTGCTGGCCCTCTGTTCGAGTTGGATTTGTCTATGGTTTCCTAAACCCCTTCCTCCGATGAGACAACAAACTAAGCGGCCTAGATGGACCATGGGAGAATGGCAGTGTGATTAAAATGATTCTCAATAGGGTAAACGAAAAAAAATTGGATTAAATATTGGAATTCTCGACTAAATAGTATAGGATATGATTCATGAACACAAAAAAAAGGCATCGTGTTGTTAGCCTGCTACCAAAGATCTCTCATCCGAGTCGTCTGGTGGTCATAATAGAAATGTCCAATACTAGGTGAAACCCTGGTCTAGGAGCTTACATACCCATTGGACGAGGTTAGGTTTGAATCCAGCAAAGGTTGCTCAATGCATTGTAAATTACAACTTGTAAGTTGTAACCCAAAAAACAACACCTTTAGTTTTTCCTTATGGAGCCTCAAAAGTGGAGCATTATCAAATCAATTCACCATCCACAGATATGACTCAGATGAGCATTTAATTTCACATCATATACTAAAATACTCAAGTAACTTGTAAGTTGTGAGATCACGTGACTCAGTGAACAAGAATATTCCATATGGAAAACTGAGTTGGAAGGCTGGAATCCCTCAGACTAAGATTTAATGAACCAAATGAATCAGTAATGCATGCCAATGACATTAAATTCTTTAAAAGTGAACATTGAATCCTCAATCATAGTCCCGAATCACCGATTTGAACTTGCCACTAGGCCCATCTTGGTCTTTGCCCATTGGGAGAGAGATCCTCATCCATGATACAACTATTCGAGGGAACTTGAGCAGACTCTTAGTCCTCACTCTCCGACAATCCATTGAATCATTGATAACCCATGGAAGGGAAAATTTTGTAGCTTCTCTTCTATTGCAAATTTATAGAGGCTTACTCAATTTCATTATTGAAGGGTTGTAAATGAATGTAAACTTTTTTTCATGGTAAAATTATTTGTGGTCTTCTATGAAGGCTAAAATGGGGCTCTCAAGGCTTCAAATTTGAATCCTGATCCCAATGCATGAATCTCACGTGCCATTATTCAATGAACCCTAAGCTGAATAAGGATTACTTTTAAAAATGTGTTACTCCTTCCGCATGGGCGTGTCAATCTCTCATTTTTTTTCTCAATCATGTCTCAATGGAGGAGCTCTGCAACCTGCAACTCAAGATAAGTTCCATGGAAAAGGTCCTTGTTCACTAAGATGTCTTCACCACCAGATGGTATGCTCATTTCTCTTGCATTGCATCTGTGCTAACCTTTAATCCCATTTCATGTTAGGGTTTTGAAGCCTAGGTATGTATATGGTTTCTTTTTATAGGTTGTTTTTAGTTTATTTTTAGGTTTATTCAAATTCTTTCTTTTCCCTTTAACATTTCGTTTTCCCAAGTGAATTTACAGTTGGTTTTTATTAGAGAGGCTCTAACTCCTATCCAATTCATTCTAATGAGTCGATTATATTTGTTATATAGTATTTTTGTATCTTGTTGTTAGAATTCGATTCTTTAGGGTTCTTCTCATGTATCCCTCCTGAAATATGTTCATATCTGGGGTTATTTCTATATTTCCACCAAAATTGCAGTACATTTAGAGGTGGTTGTATCACATAGTATCTGTAAATGCATGATTTTCCATGCTTTTAAATAGCATAGTCCGCGAGTCTCTCACAGAACACAAGGTTTTTGAGGAATACATGTATGACAATGATGCACGCGTTTGAATACCCATAGGTTGTTTTCATCCATTTTCCTCGCCATGTGTTGCTGGGATATATCAATACTCCGTGGTGGGAAGATATTCTTCTCCTTCTGTTAGAAATTTTTCAATGCAATGAGTTTAATTAGGGTTTACCAATTTTGCAATTCAATAGTTTAGTTAAGATTTAGCATTTTTGCAATGCAACACAAAGCATAACAGAGGGTTTCTTTATATTTTGGTCTCTTCTGAAGCCTAATTCTATTACCATCCATTCTTAGTTCTCCTTCCTTCTATCAGAAGATGATGTTTCATTTTATTGTCTCCATACATATGTATTTGGTTTCTCTATTTTTTTTCTTCTTCTTCCATTGAGAACATAACATGTTTCCTTCCCATTCTTTAACGCCCACAACATAAGTTTAGACCAGAGAGACACATATCCAACATCTTTCTAGATTCAACAAAAGGTTGGTTGTTTCATGCCATCCTGATAAGAGGTAAATAGAAGTATATCCTAAGCATAAAAGATGCCAAAACAAAGCTGGAGAACAATCCTGGGATGGTGAAGATTGTGGTTAGGTATTTGAACGAAAATTTAAAGGCATGGTTAATAATTCAGGTGTCGGACTATAAACCTTTGGCTATTCCTATCATAATAATATGAATTTTTTAACAGATTCACGGTATTTGAAGCTTGGAGTTATTATCTTTATGCTATATATAGTTATTATCATTACAGAAAAGAGATTGTGGTCAACTCTTTATTATCTCAAACCCTATAACCTATCGGTGAATAATACGAATTTAAAATGTATCTACCTACATATCGGTATAAGTATTGATTTATTTGTAGTACCCTTCTTAGTTTAGGTGAATAAATCTGATATCCCCAAATACCTGGATTCGAAATTGAGTTAGAGGAGACCCGAACCCTACTCCAAGTATGAACTAAGCAGTTTAATGGGTTGTCTCATATCATAAAAAAATGTATTTATTTCACTTTTTGGCCAATGCTGGCTGCAAAAAGAGGCCAATAGATTTTTAATTCCAATATTCCAATAGGTTTTTCATTCAATTTTGAACCAATATTTTTGAATTCAATTTCCAACCTGGAGAGACAACGTATAGGAGGACGTGGTGCCTAGGATGGCATTGTTCAAGTTAATGCAACGAGGATTGTCTCGTCTTCATTCACAGTCCATTGTTTTTTTACAGCAAAATAAGATATTTAAGGACATTAATTTTGGATGAAAATGAGGGGGGTTCTATTAACGAATCGATGATGAATTCCATAGCATTTTCACAAGCATTAGATAAAGAGACTCCTGTTTCACTTTGACTGGTTGGTTCTGGACCATCCCTCCATGATTCTTCTACTCAGGCAGCCTCAATTCATCCATCAGTTTCTCAGGTGTTTATTGCAGATTCAAAGAAATTTGATCATCCATTAGTTGAACCATGGGCTAAGCTAATCTGATTGGTTCAACAGAATGGCTCTAATTCACATATAAGGATCATCTCAAATTCTTTTGGAAAGAAATGTAATGCCATGAGATGCATCTCTGTTAGATTTTTCTCTTGTTTAAGTTATCATGCATATTAGTTGGGGAGCAAACATTTGCCAAAACAATCTATATTGTGTAGTGTGTGTTGTGTGTGTTGTTTTATGTTTATGTTTCTGGATGGTTCACTTCATTTCATCGTTGAGCCATGTAAACAGCTACGTACTGCAATGAGGTTGTGTTTGTAAGCTTGTGTGTGAGCATGTATTATGGTTTATTTAAAGTAGCTAATGTTTTGAATACCGAGACTCTTCCCATAGGGTTAATTCATTTGGAAATAAAGGATCTAATGAAACTCTGGTGGATTCAAGATAGCTAGACAAAATAACATCAATTTCAGGGTAAATTCATAGCAGCTGGGATCATGAAATAAAATTATTAACAGTCATGCATAAGCTAGCATATATAAATCGATTTAAATTATCTTTATCACAGCTTATATTTATATAGGTTAGAATGATACCATTTTTTTTCATTGCTTAAGCATTTTATATACACGATTTCCCATCAAATTTCAAGGGGTTCTTGTCACCCTTATAATTAGATTATGTAATCTATTTTATTTTTTTAAGTATATAGGATTTCAATAATCCTAAATTAAGTATATCCATAGTTAGATAACTTCAATTATAAATATAGGGTTTGTAAACATAAACCATGAAATCCAATTATATAATTATAACTTGATTAACAACTATTGAGGCCTGGAAATTCGCAGGCAACAACAGCAAGGGATTCTCCCCAGTGAATGTTTCCAACTATTCCATGACTATTTGGTGTAGGGAATCCGTCTGGTATGCGGTCCGGCTACTGTAGGTCAAGTAACAAAAACAAAGGGTTTTACCAGTTGCAGCCCGATCCACCGTATGTATTTTTGTAATTTGACTTTAAGTATGATATGAAAGTGCCTATCTAAGATGCATATTGATGAAGAATGCGAGGAGTGGTCACAATGTGATGCGCAGGTTCTTACCTCTCGTCTTAGACTCTCTCGCATCTAAATCACACACAACTGAAAAAACAAAAGTTAACTAAGCTATCCCTAGGAAGCAAGATTATTAATTCATGAGTAATGTAATACTATTCACATGTTAAGATAAATCACAGGTAGTTGTTCTTAGAATCAAAACAAATAAACATGAATAAAGATATACATGACAAGATATCTCGTCAACCATTAAAACATCATTACTCATAGTGGAAATTATCACAGAATAAACCAGAGAACATTCAAATAAGAACATAGGTTCAGAAAGCTAGAACACTCTCACAGTTAATGAAACACAGCTAAAAATGAAATAGTTCCCCTTCAACATTTTACATTTCATCACATTTGTACATTCCACACAGCACTTCCTCCAACAGGCAAAAATTTGTAATTTTATTATTGCAAGAGGAAGTAGTTCCTCTTACAACAAGTAGTTTACAAGTTTCTTTGGGAAAAATCCCCCTCTTTCTTTCTCTATTTTCCCATTTATACAAGAACCAACTCAACTTTTTGGTTGCCCCACCAACATTTCAATCTCCATCGTTGTCGTTTTTCCAATGCTCATGATTCCACGTTACATTTTAAATAAAGACTTTCATAAAAACAGATACCGCTAGGTAACCAACAAAATGCCCAAGCCAGGGCCCTTACTCTTTAATAATTACATTCTACCATTCATCGGTCCCTCGTCAAACCTTTATTATTTTATTTTCCTTGAGCAACAACTCTTCTACCTTATGCTTTTTTATCCTTCTTTGTCCTCCAACTGCATCTTCTTCGTTGCAATCATATTCAAAGGGATCTAAGAAAAACTCCCATGTCTGTCTATGATCAAATGAAATTCATCATTTATTCTGACTATCTTCAATAAATATAAACATAATACCAATCAAATGAAAACTGAAGGAAAAGGAAAATGGAGTGGGCCTTCTCGCGTAAACATCAACCTAAAAAGACGAAGCATGAAGGTCCTCTATGAAAGAAGTGACTGGCTCATGACAACCGGCGGTAAAATAATTTAGAAACGTGCATGTAAAAACCCCCATCGGCAGATCAGAACACTAGACATCGGACAATTAATGTGCTGTAAAGCCACAACGATGGAATTCTAATAGTCTATGGGTTTCGGAATACACATCAAAACTCGGCGTGATAAAACATCCGGGGGAGGGGGGCTACTGAGACGTCGGATAGCTAGAGCGTTGTACAGCCACAATGGTGGAAGTCTTACAGTCAAGAAAATTCATAGGTTATTCACCATCGAAGAAACAATGAACAGGATATTGGTGACAGGACAAACATTCTGACGGGCAATTAGTCGATTCAGGAGCCGCGTCGGCAGAATTCAATCAACCTGCGGCCTCCGATCAAAAACATAACTCCTTTCGAAAAACCAAAAAGGCGAGGTTTATTTTCTAGTAATGACACGTGGGCTTTCCTCTGAAGACGACAAATGACAATTCCACCTTAAAAATCAATGATAAGCAGTGGAAAAATACTAAGCCTTATAGTCCAAAACATGCATGGACCAAGATGGAAAACTCAAATAGCAAGGAAACAACATCAAATAATCCAATGTGTAGTAGAGTGGGGCAAACAAGATTAAACTGGAGGGTCCAAAATTTCCAGAAATTTGAGAAATTGTTGCAGCTGCAACAATTAACGGCTCACTAGTGAATCCATATCTCTAAATAAACCCCTCCTTGAGCAATAGATTGTTTAGCAGTGAAACCAACATGCTGAATTCTTCTAGATATATGGATCCCATAATGTCACATATATGAACCCGTAATCATTGATGATAGTCCAATTTTTGGCAATGGAAACCAAAATCTCAAGGTTAGGATAACTCTTTCGAGGCTTAAGTAGGTGGATTTCATTTTAACTTTGTCTTTGGGTAGCTTCCAGCTTTAGACGCGACAGGATTGGAACACATGGTGAATCAGAAATATTCGTTTGTTCCCCATTCCCATGCCAATTGCACTTTTGTTCCTTTTGAACTTTTATGCTTTGGAGTCCTCCATATGCCTTTCTTTCTAAATTTTATTCAGGCTCCTCTATCCATAGGGTCCTTTTGTGTAAGAGATGCATTTAATTTTCAGCTTACGGACGGAGAGGAATTTTTTGCAATTTTGTACTCATATGGTTTAGTACTTCATTTTGACACATATTTGCTTTCTTATGAGTTCTGGCTCTTATTATCCATTTAGCTTTCAATTCCTGGCATGGGATCATTTAGATATAATATACTGTTTACCTTGCCCTCATTTCCATGGATCTTTTTTTGTCACCCCCTAGGACGTTTTAGATGTGAAATTGATGGAGCCTCGAAAAAGTATTCCAGATGTTTTGATTCCGAGTTATTTCAGGGATTACGCTGGACCTCAATGTGTTCATAGACATTTTAGGAAAACTACTTAATAGAAGAAATTCCAACATATTCAAATAGTCTAATGCCCAAAGCATCTAATTTTATCAAGGGTTCTGATGCTCTCCAAGCAACCAAGAGTTCGCTTCCTTTATTGGAATCAGGAGAAAAACACTCTAAACAAAAAGGAAAAGAACAAATCAAAGTAGCAAACAAGTCAATTATTTATATACAAAACAAAACAAAATAAAACCAAATCAAGAAAAATAAGGCTTAAGAACTAAACCATTTACTGGTAAGTTCTCTTCCCATCCCTATAAATCCTGCAACTTATAGGTTAAGGGGCCAAGCTTTGCCGCAATCTGGAGAGGGCCTACCCATAACTATTGCAATTTCATGTATTTTCCTTTCTCATCATGAGGGTGATCCCACTTGAGAACCAAATCTCCCACCTCAAATTCTTTTGTTCCAGCTTTGTGTTTATCAAACCACCTCTTCACTACCTCTTGTTGTTGTTTAAAACATTCTCTAGCCTTGGATATAGATTCTTCCACCTTCAAAATATTATGTATCCTCATCTGCAAAACTTCATTATCTGATCCTCTTGATTCCTGAGCTATTATGGAAGAGGATATCCTTGATATTGGGGGGTAGAATGGCCTCTTTTCCATAAACAAGGGTATACGGGGACACACCTAATGAAGTCTTGGGGGTGACCCTATCAGCCCAAAGAGCATTTGGTAATGTTGTATGCCAACTTCTCTGGTTTTCTATCACAGTCTTTTTTAAGATTCTAATCAAATTCTTGTTCGAAGATTCAGCCAAATCATTTCCTTACGGATAATAATTTGTAGAGTAATGCAACTTAATTCCCTTTTCATGAGCAAATGTATTTAATCTAATAGAGGAAAAATAAGTAGCGTTATCGAAAACTAGAGAAATTGGAACTCCAAACCTGGTCATTATATGATCTTGCAAGAAGTCCATGACCGCATCTTCATTCACCTTACGCAACGGAATGGATTCAACCCAACGAGTGAAGTAATCGGTTGCCATCAAAATATACCTATGTTGCAGGGTGGAATTTGGCCTTATCTCCCCAATGATGTCCATCCCCCACTACTCAAAAGGTTATGTTATCATCACAGGATTCAATGGTCCTGCTGCTTTAACTTGCCTTCCACCAAAACTTTAACAAATGTCGCACTTTCTGACATGGGCATGTGCAACCTTGAACAGTGTGGGCCAATAATATCTAGCTCTGAGAATTTTATGAGCTGTAGTATCTCTGGAGAAATGTCCTCCAGCAGGCCCATCATGTAAATCTATCATGACCTTTTTCGCATCTTCTTTCTCTAAGCATCTAAGAAGAAATCCATCATAATTCTTTCTGAATAATATTCCTTCAATAATCTGATATGAGGCTGATTTTAGGTGTAGTGGTCTTCTTTGCTTAGAAATCCAATGTTCTGGAAACAATCCTGCTTGAAGGTAATTCACAAGGTCTCGATACCAAGAGTCTAGAGCTGTGAAAAGAGGAAATACATCCATCAAATGTAACTCAGTTTCGTCTTCCCAGTCATGTTCTTCATTGTATTTACTTTCAATCATTAGTTTGCACAATCCTTTCCCTTTAACTATGGAGGTTGGCTTGAATTCGACATCGTACTCCTATAGAGCTGTTACCTAGTTGCCTCTTCTTTCTCCTAATTCTGTTTGCTTGAAAACAAACCTCATGGTTGGGTGTGGAACTATTACCTTTGTCCGATTCTTAAGTATATATGGCCTGAATTGTTTTACTACTTTGAACACTGCATAAGCTTGTTTATCCACAGCTGGGTAATTCAATTCGGCCCCTTGCAAACCAATACTCATAAATAATATCCGAAACTCATCTCCCCCATCTTCCTTCTGGGTAAGCACCACTGCTAGTGAATCGTCAGAAGCAAAAGTGTACAAAATAAAATCTTTCTCAAAATCTAGACTTTTGAGCGAGGGCGCATGCACAACAGCTGTCTTTATTTTACTAAATGCATTCTTCTCTGTGTCGGTCCATTTGAATTTTACACTTTGCTTTACCATTTTCTGCAAAGGTTTAAAAATTTGAGCGAAATCTGGCACAAACCTTTGCACAAAATTTATTGTCCCCATAAATGACTGCATGCCCTTTTTATTATGGAGTAAAGGAATCTGTTTGATAGCTTTGATCCTTTCTGGGTCTATGGATATCCCTTTCTTAGAAACCATGTGACCCAACAACTTACCTTCGGTAACGGCAAACACGCACTTCTTGGGGTTTAGTGAGATACCATATTTTCGGTAGCGTATTTTCGGTAGCGTTCAAAAATCTACTTTAGATGGAATGCATGTTTCCCTCTTTTCTTTGAGAATATCATTATGTCATCAAGGTATACTACAACACTATGACCAATCAGACCACGAAAAGCTATGTACATAGCCCTCTGGAAAGTAGCTCTAGCGTTGATGAGTCCAAAGGGCATCATTCTATAAGAAAAAGTTCCCCATCTGGTTCTGAATGTAGTTTTAAGTCTATCTTCTTCAGCTACCAACACTTGATCGTAGCCAGAGAATCCACCTAATAAAGAAAATAATTCAGAACCCGAAACCATTTGCAATATTTGTTCCATGGGTGGGACAGGATAATTGTCTTTATCCGAAGCACAATTTAGGTTTCTGAAGTCCACACATAGTCTAATCTCTCAATATTTCTTTCTTGCCGGTACTAGATTTGAAACCCATTTCGAGTGTCTAACTTTGAAAATGATTTCGGCATCCAACAGCTTCTTTACCTCATTCTGAATCAGAGGCTCTAATTTTGGATGCATTTTCCTTAAAGGTTGCTGATAAGGCTTAACTCCAGATCTTATGGGAATAACATGTTGAATAAAATTGGTGTCATATGTATTCATATCTTCATACATCCAAGAAAAAACATCTTTTTATTGTTTGAACAGACTGATGAACCTATCCCTTTCACTTGGAGAGCAACACTTTCCCAAATTCACATATTTCGGCTCAAATTCAGTCCCCAAATTAATCATCTCGAACTATAGAGAAGAGCTATGAGTCTTCACATTCACTGGCCTTCTAAATTTCTCGTTTAGATCAAACATTCGCTCTAAATTCCTGACTCCTTTAGGAATAAAATTATCAAATTTTAGCTCGGCTTGATGTTCTTCATCATCAATAATCGCCCCTTTGAAGGTCTCGTCATTTGTCAGGCATTCTATAATTTGTTGATCATCATCAAAAACTCATAGATTGGTAATCATATCTGGAACTGAAGGCCTGAAAAGCAATTCAATAGACCACCGATTATTAGAGGGCACGAGCCTCGCAGCTGAGGTGGCCAACAAGTCAGTTGCTGCATTCTTAAGTATAGGAATTGATACAATGTTAAACGCATTAAAACATTTAATCAAATCTCATACTTCATTTTGATAAGCTTTTAAATGAGTATAAATGCAATGTATTTGATTTCGAATTTGTTTTACAATTATTTCAGAATCTCCAAACACTCTCAGATTTTTTGTCTTTAATTCAATTTCTTTTCTTAGTCCCTGAATTAATGCTTCATATTCAGCTGTGTTATTGTTACATTCAAACTCTATCCTACATGAAAGAAAATGTTTATTTTTCTTAGGATCAATCAGGACACAGCCAGCTCCTAACCCCTCCAAAGTTTTAGAACTATCAAAGAAAAGCCTCCAAAAATCGCTAACCGCTACTGTGCGTGAATTAATACCTACATATACAGTTAAGTCTAATATTTTACAATCAATTTCATCAGCTTGAGAAAACCGAAGGAGATCAGGCTGAGCATTTGATATATTGCTGGCTTCTTTTGCTTGATAGTTTCCCGGTTCTAGCTCAATAAAGTAATTTCCCAAAACAGAATTTACTGGTTCATTTTTTTCTTCGAACTGAGTAACATTGTGTTTCATGTGGGGCTCGCTTAAAATTTTAATTTGATTTGGGATTCCTTTATAAGGTAGCTAGAGATGTGACCATTCCAAGGCAAAATATCCACTCAGCTTTACCGACCAATCTCTACTCAAAACAAGTCCATAAGCTTCCGGTACGTCATCCACCACGATGTCAATGAATTGACATACCTTATCATTAGAAGATAAGCGAATGAGAACATCCTCCATTTCCCCAATTACCTTCACATTCGATCTATCCAACTAAATGACCCTCCAGGTAGAAGGTTTAGGTTTCCCATTTATCTTTTTGCATACTGATGGCGGCATAACATTGACTGATTCCCCCGAGTCTACTAGGTAGTTATCCACGTTGTGGTTGAAAATTTCAAAAGTGAGGAGAAAAGGTGGAGTCTTGCATTTAGGCTTACCTCCCACACTTGCTTCACCAATTTCTTCTTCTTGGGGATGATTTTCAGTGGGAAGCTTCTCCTTTGATATTTCAAGTGTTTTCAATAGTTTTTCTTTTTGCTGCGGCACATTGCACATCTCGAATAATGAGATGTTTGCCCTTACCTTTTTGATATCCTCCACAATGTCATAATCCATCTTATGTTCTATGAGATTCAGTTTAACATTATTTATCTTTTATTCATTGGGATTAGTAGGCATGCTGATCTATCTAGGATTTTGACTGGTGATGGTAAATTCTAGATTTTTATTAGCTGAGGAATTTTTCTGAAATTTCTTAACATTTTTTTGAAGTCTCTTGATTTTTGGGAGCATAAGACTATTTTCCTTAATCAACCCCTGGATTCTCATCATTACATTTGTTTCCAGGATATCTTCATGTCTTAGATCCTTTTCCTCATTGGCATCAAACAACGATACATAGTCCCATAAAACCATGGCCTCATCCTCTTGTTTTTTTGTTGATTTTTTGTTGTCTTTCCCTTCTTCATCATTATCCTCGGTTAATTTTGAATCCAATAGTTGATTCATAACCAATGTCATTGAATTTATTCATTGAGGACAATTCTTTTCAGAATGGGGTTGTTGGTGAAAAGTGCAAAAGTTATCCATCCCTAGCTCCGTTAAGTTCATAGATGTAGGGCCATGCGAAGGGGGTTAGGATTGATTGTTATCTTCCCTTTTCTTGTAATAAGGCTTATAAAACTTTTGGGCTTCCTTTTCCTTTTCCAAGTCTATTATTCTGTTAGAGAGCTTCTGCATCATCTTTTCCATTCCTTCAAAGTCTGGTGACTTCTCATCTTTGGACTTACTAAATAACAAAGATTTCCTCCCACCAATTTTTTCTTCGGACTGCTCGGGATAGTCTTTGATGCTTTATTTCTCAGCCTCCACTCTTTCAGCTTCTTCATAAGTCTCTACTAGCATTGGTTTGGCTTTCATTTTGGAAAACATGGCCAACTCGGGTCCTAGAGCTGAAGTATAATACTCAATCAGGACTTTATCCGAGGGTTTGTCAGCTTCAAAAAAATTCTTAAGATAAGCTGCAAATATTTGGGTGAAACTATGAACCTTCTCTTTTATTTCTTTCTTTAAAGCACATATCCCTTTCATGAGAGCTGCATGAGTTTTTTGGGTTGCATATTTACTTCTGAAAATCCTTTCAAAGGTGTCCCAATCCAAGATAGAGTTCGTTGGAAAACCAAAATACCATGATGTTGTTGCTCCTTTAAGGGTATGTGGAAAGAGTCTACAAAATACATCCTCATGTTCCCCAGCCCTCAATCCTTCTATTGCAAAGTAGAAACTTTGTAAGTGGTCATCTACTAACATCTTCTTGTTTGGATCAAACTTGGGCAGCATCTTTTCAAAAGCTTGGGGTATGTCATGCAATGGAGGCGTTAATTTCAAGGGTGATCTAGATTTCCAAGCCGGTGGTGGATTTGGTGGGTTAGGTGGTTGGTTTGCATTTACACCTACCATGAGTCTGGGTGGAGAATGAGGAGGCGAAGGAACAGGAGTCCACACAGGAGAGCAGTAAGGTGTGTTTGGGCCTACTTGAGTCAAAGGATGAATCACTTCCTACAATGCTACTTCTACTAACTCTTCCAAATCTCCAACCAACACTAAATCTTCCAATATGGGATGGTATTTCTTCTTCTATTCTCTTCAGGGAAAATCAGGGATAATGGGTAATCCTCCCATACTCTTTACATAATCCTGTGTGTATCTTCTCAGATCATTTACTACTTCGTTGTCCACAAAAACCAAATGTTCTCTATTCTCTTCAATATTTGGGTCAGGAAATAAACTATTTTCAAAACTATCACTAGTGGAGTTATTTCTGTGAAATGTATTTCCCCGGCCGGCCATGCACCGGTAGCCCTCCTTCTAGTGTCAGAAACTGTTGAGGCTTAGAAATTCGCAGGAAACAACAACAAGGGATTTTCCCCAGTCAACGTTCCCAACTAGCCCATGACTATTTGGTGTAGGGAATCCATCCGGTTTGTGGTCTTGCTACCGTAGGTCAAGTAGCAAAAACAAAGGGTTTTACCAGTTGCGGCCTGGTCCACCATATGTATTTTTTTATTTTGACTTTAAGTATGATATGCAAGTGCCTATCTAAGATGCAGATTGATGAAGAATGCGAGGAGTGGTCACAATGTGATGCGCAGGTTCTTACCTCTCGTCTTAGACTCTCTCGCATCTAAATCGCACACAACTAGAAAAACAAAAGTTAACTAAGCTATCCCTAGGGAGAAAGATTATTAATTCATGAGTAATGTAATATTGTTCACATGTTAAGATAAGTCACAGGTATTTTTTCTTAGAATCAAAACAAATAAACATTAATAAATATATACACGACAATATAGCTCGTCAACCATTAAAACATCCATTACTCATAGTGGAAATTATCACATAATAAACCAAAGAACATTCAAATAAGAACATAGGTTCAGAAAGTTAGAACACTCTCATAATTAATGAAACATAGCTGAAAACAAAATAGTTCCCCTTCAACATTTTTCATTTCGTCACATTTGAACATTCCACACAACACTTCCTCCAACAGGCAAAAATTTGTAATTTTATTACTGCAAAACGAAGTAGTTCCTCTTACAACAAGTAGTTTACAAGTTTCACTAGGAAAAAGCCCCTTCTTTATTTCTCTCTTTTCCCATTTATACAAGAACCAGCTCAACCTTTTGGTTGCCCCACCAACGTTTCAATCTCTAGCCTTGTCATTTTTCCAATGCTCATGATTCCACGTTACGTTTTAAATAAATACTTTCATAAAAATGGATACCACTAGGTCACCGACAAAACGCCCAAGCCAGGGCCCTTACTCTTTAATAATTACATTCTACCATTCATCGGTCCCTCGTCAAACCTTTATTATTTTATTTTCCTTCAGCAACAACTTTGTTGCCTTATGCTTTTTTATCCTTCTTTTTCTTCCAACTGCATCTTCTTCGCCGCAATCATCTTCGAAGGGATATGAGAAAACTCCCATGTCTGTCTTTGATCAAATGAAATTCATCATTTATTCTGACTATCTTCAATAAATATAAACATAATACCAATCAAATGAAAACTGAAGGAAAAGGAAAATGGAGCGGGCCTTCTCGTGTAAACATCAACCTAAAAAGATGAAGCACGAAGGTCCTCTATGAAAGAAGTGACTAGCTCATGATAACTGGCGGGAAAATGATTTAGAAATGTGCATGTAAAAACCCCCATCGGTGGATTGAAACACTTGACATTGGACGATTAATGTGCTGTAAAGCCACAATTAGTGTGCTATAAAGCCGCAACGACGGAAGTCTAACAATCTAGGGGTTCCGAAATACACATCAAAACTCAGCACAATAAAACATTGGGTGGGACCTACTGAGACATCGAGTAGCTAGAGCATTGTACAGCCGCAATGGCGGAAGTCTTACAGTCAAGAAAATCCATAGGTTATTCACCATCAGAGAAACAATGAACAGGATATCAACGACAAGACAAACATTTCGACGGGAAATTAGTCGATTCGGGAGCCGCAACGAAGAAATTCAATCAACCTGTGGCCTCCGATAAAAAAAATAACTCCTTCCGAAAAACCCAAAAGGAGAGGTTTATTTTCTAGTAATGACATGCGGGCTGTCCTCTGAAGATGGAAAATGACAATTCCACCTTAAAACTCAACGATAAGCAACGAAAAACTGCTAAGCCTTATAGTCCAAAACATGCACGGACCAAGACGGAAAACTCAAATAGCAAGGAAATGGCATCAAATAATCCAACGTGTAGCAGAGTGGGGCAAACAAGATTAATCAGGAGGGTCTAAAATTTCCAGAAATTTGGGAAATTGTTGCAGCTGCAACAACAACAAAAATAGTTATTAAGTTATTTCAAGTGAATTTGTTCTAAATGGATGTAAAACTAAAACTTCACCTAGTCATTTTCAACACAAAACTGGATACAAATAATGATCCAAAAGGACTTTAATTACGCTTAACAGTACTTGCATCAGAGTTTTAAGGGAAACATGGCCTCATATCACTTTGGCATTAGCAACTGTATTCTCCATGATTGAATGCACTGGAAGAGAGGTGCTTCTGCCACTCAGGAAAGTGTTCAGGTTATCATGTAAATGTGCAATGTGGGAGTTTAATTAAACCTTTCTGCATTGTAGCTGAGGATTTTTAGAAAACACACAAAATTGTTTGTTGGAGATCGCCCCCGATAACCCCATATTCTTTGTCTTCTTTGTTTTCTACATACCCATACATTAAATTGGTAAAGATGCTATCTACTAGGTTGTAGATCTTAACCCCACATAAACCTCTCAATCAGTTCTGATTTCTTCAACGATGAGTTTCTCGATCCATGAAGGAAAGGAAATCAATTCCCATATCCACCACCAAGTAGAAGCACCTCCTGCCCATTCTTTTTTTTTTTTAAGCCATTAAATTCACTTGTAAAATAAATTTCTTCTATTTCTTAGTTTTCTAATGGTGTCTTTGTTTCATTTTTTTTTCTTTCATATTGTATTTGTGCAGGTAATTTCCACAAGTTTTGGAAACACACTTCACACCACAAAGACATGAGCTTAACTTTAATCTCTATGTAGCCTCAAAATTATAAAACCTAAGTTTTTGTTTGTCTTTGCATTCTAGATTTTGTAGTTGGTTTAGTTTAGTATCTTTATGTTTTTGTGCAAAGTTTAAATCTTTTCTTGAGTTTTGTCTCTTGTAGGACCTTAGGTTCAATATTTTGAACCACGGCTTTGATACCATCTTTAGTGTCTTTCCTTTGAGAGGGGTTTTACTCGAATTACTAGAAGGGAAGTGTAATTAGTGCAAGATTTGTTGAGCTTGATGTTGTAATATAAGTATGTTGAAGTATGTTTATTGTGATTTTTCGTTTACCTCTATTGTAATTGTGTGTAGGTATTAAAACTAGAATCCAAAACAGGTTATCTAACATAAATTTCTTTGCATGTTGGGAAACATTTGTAGAATTTTTAAACATAAACAAATTATCAACTTCACCATTTTATTTTTATTCTAGAACAAAGCATGAATAACATATTTCACTCATAGCACAATTCACAGCTTAACAGTAATATACTAAAAATCTTAGTGAGTCTAAATTCTTACTTTCTTTTGCATTATTTCAAGTTGTTTAAACAAATTACTAAATTAATAACATAAAATACTTGGATTTCCGCAAGTTGGAGTAGGATTGCTTAGGCTCCTGTAGGTGTTCCTCGCTGGAAAACCTTACAAACCAAAATAGACAAACTAACTGACCAACTAGATCATCATGTTAGTCCTAGGAAATCAATGGATTTCCTATCCCTGAGCCCATAATCTGATAATATGAATAGCTTCCTTCCATAGTTTAGGATCCAGTTTAGGATCCCTCAATCCATAGTTCAATTTCCCATCCTTCTTTGAGTTTCCCACCTCCTCGATCACCCGAGTTAACCCCCTCCTTGGTATGTGTCCCTTCTCCTCCAAATTCTCTATCCTATTCTTTCCCACAAATATTCACCCCCCTCTTCTCCTCTATGAAACCTGCCTTTATATCCATTTTCCTTCTCCTTTCTTCATATCCATTTTCCCCCACTTTAATACACTGCCTTCCTTCTAATGTCTTCATATCCATTTTCCTCCTCTTTACTACAGTGCCTTCCTTCTAATCTCTCTAGACTATAAATTATTAATAACCTTACACTATTCAAGATATTTAATAATGATTTAATCTATGGGATTCATGGTTGTCTTGATAAGTTAAATACTTTTAATTGTTAATGAATTAGATACTTTTGAATTGAATTTTATGTTTATTTATTAGTAGAATCATTAATACCTTCTTGTTTATGGAATTTTTAATGTCTCTAAACTATAAATTATTAATACCCTTACACTATTCAAGATATTTAATAATGATTTAATATGGTTATCGGATTCATGGTTGTATTGAGAAGTTAAATACTTTTAATGCTTAATGAATTAGATACTTTCGAATTGAATTTTATGTTTATTTATTAGTAGAATCATTAATACCTTCTTGTTTATGAAACTTTTCATTTAATGGTAACTCAATGCATCGCTTCAATATTTAAATACTGTATGTAACATAATAATTATCTGGAAGTTCATCGATAGGATGTTTAGTTTATTATTACTCAATCGATCCTCATTGAGTCATCATGTTTAGTTTTCAAAAATAAAGATTAAGTAATAATTTTTAAGTGGATAACATAATAACAATAAGTTACACCATCGTATTTCATTTTGTTAAAGCTTTAACAATAATAATAATAACAATAATAATTTATTTTACGAGTAATGTAAGACAATTTTATTAGTTAAATAATTATTTTGATCATATTCTATGAAGCTTAGGTGTAGTTGGGAATAGTTATAACATTATAATTTTTTATGATTAAACTAATAATAATCAATGGTTATGTAATAACAATAATTATTATTACAAAAAATGGTGAATAATAGGAGTAACATTTATTTATTTAATCAATAAATAAATCATTATACCCATAGTATTTTTATATCAATGGACAAGGTAATCTTAATGGGTTAATTAATCATGCTTAAAAGTTAGAGAAGGCAATTCTTTTTTGCTTATGTTCTTTCTACGACACCTCACATTGACGATACTTTCAAATGATGATGCTTACATTAATCATTTATTAATGCATTTAGATATACTCACTAGCTCACTTATTTTACACATTAACAATTTAACTATTCATTACCTAAGTTGATTAGTACATTCTTAACTAGGTTATCTATGACAATTTATACCACTATTCAAGTGTGGCACGTATGTTGTACATCATGTCATCAATACTATTGTACATGTACCAAGTGTGCATCATGTGTGCATGCGTGGCCAACATATGCACAAGTCGTATATGCACTATAAACAAACCCCATCCTACCTATCCATACATGCTAAATAAAAATATTAATTTCTCCATGCATAAAGAGAAATCATATTTATATTTTTAACATTCTTACCTATTTAACAATTAATCCCTTTTATGATTTAATATCCTTATATGTGTGTTCTTATTAATTTAACCGGTCAAACAAGAAGGCTACCTACTACCACTAACTCTGGATCAGCGAATACGTAACCTTCAACAATACTAACAAACATATCCTCTCATACTAACCTACGTATGCATCCTTCATATCCTTCCTCTGCTACTACAAAGTGGATTCCAGCTCTATTGACTTGACCACATAGATTCCCTAAGAGCGGTAGCATCGGCTAACTAGTAGACCTAACCTCGCCTAGAAGGAATCTGACCATTGTCATGACACCAACTTGTTGAGTGTGTATCAACACTTCCCTCCCATGACCCCAGGTATCATAGTAACATAGGGTTGAAAATACATCCATCCCTCTCAACATACTGGGTCTATACCCTATCAAAAATATACTTTGTTGCTATGAGGATTATTCGATTATGTCATTATATCATCATTTTTGGTCTTTAAGGTTTACTGCATAACAAGTTACTATTACACGCATCATATCAAGTATTCGATTATCACTTAGCGTCAATGTCTCATGGGTTAGTAATTCACAAATACACATGTATAACAAGTAATTCCACTTAATAATCAATTGATCCATGTCATCATCCCTAGATCAGTGAGATCACAAACCTCTACTTGATATTAGGCTGAGAGACCCTACCTCACAATTGTTTTTAGGAGTTTCCATTCCTAGTCCATGCAAAGGTCTCATCTCATTTCTATAGTTCAATCCCTCTTCAGACACCTATCTATCATCACCTATTTATTTCTAAAGGCATTGAGTGTTAGGATAGTCTCTATGATCCATCCCATTCCCTTTCAAATATTACACAATCTGAACCTCTCAGCCTTGGACTCTACCTTAAGCACAATGTCAAACAGTGTATTAGTGTGGTGTAGTAGTGTGGAAGATTGACGATCGTAAAATGTGACTCGCAATCATAACAAAACCAGCATCTATGATTCGACATCTAATAGTCCCTCTAAAGGAATAAACTATAGACGCTTTACCCATCTGGGGAATCCATGTCATCACCCTTTTAAATACACCATACATAGCAGCTTCTACCTTTCTCATCTATGATGAAATCCCGTTGTCATGATGAAACTAGGCGAAGGTAAGCTAGGACAGGACCTACTCCTATATTTTTATAAACCCATGAGACTCGGTAGAATATCTATTGATTTAAATCTGTAACATTGGAACTTGAATCGGCTAAGGTTCTTAAAGACGTCCCTTAATAGGTTATCAGTCAAAGCAATCGAATTTTAAACAAATATGGCCTTACTTGAGATAACTATATATCGAGATACATAACCTGTATACTAATTTTATTATAGAAATCCTATGGGAGGGTAGTACCTTTACCAATTAATTGTTTGGTTCCAACAGTTCACCCATAACCACTAGCATCATCTCGTCCAACAACCTTTCTAGTTAAAAGAAATACTTAGAAAGATCTGGACCAAATACAGAGAAAAGGAAAAGAAAAAAATAGGTGTAGATAGTCAACGACAACCATTTTTCCCAAATCTGAATCCATAAGCAATAAATCCAAAGTCTGCAGCATCTATTCTAATCCATTCTAGTTCCAAATTCTGATGAATCACAAGTTTGCTTCCGCTAAAAATCTCGTATCAAGTCTTTATGTGATCAAACATCGGATTCTCCCCCAATTTTGTACAAACCCTACAAACCCTATGTATTCAGAATCTTGAGTTCTGAAAAGCTACTCAAAGATGGGGAATTTCTTCAATTCGAAATAAGCTTAACGCACCGCACAACCTCCTGCAATGGAAAACACCACTAACACACCTCAGAGCCTCCTACAATGGACAACACCAAAAAATATCTTTTCTTGTAGAGACAGAGGCACCACGAACTATGTTTTACAGCTCATGGTTGGAATTTCATTTCATATTTTTTTCTTCCAACTAAATTTTTTTGAATTCCATTTCATCTTTTTCCCTTCCAACTAATTTTATTTAATTATTTATTATGTTTTGAAATTTTATCTCATAGTCCTAACAATGTTTTATGAAACAATAACCTTTTAACAATGATGTTATATCTAGTAATTGTCTCTAAGAGGTGCAAAATAATGTTCAAAGGAAAAAAAGTAGTAAAATTAATTTTGATTAATAAATTTGAATGTTGATTTTAATGAAAAAAATTGATTCAACTTATGCAATGTTGACATTTTATTTTTGCAATTATGTTAATTTAACATAATTCTTACCTCATTTCTAGTTAAAATAATCCGTATAACAAAGTAAAACACATTTTATTTCTTAAATATTCATATTGTGATATTTTGGTAAAGAAATAATTAGATCCTATGATTGAAAATATCCTTGATCATTAGAAATAACATTTTTTGTGCAATGTCATACACATTTTGGTAGTTTATTTTCTAGACATAACACAACCCTCAAGGGAAAGTTCCCTAAACCACAAAAATCCTCAATAGAACTTGCTTCCAACTTTTTTTCCTCCTTAGGGATACTCTATCTCCCTTTTTATCATTTCCTCATCTAACATTTTCACTTCCTTTAAAATAATTGTCTTTACAATGCCTTGGGACTAATTTTTGTAATGGTGTTGTACTCTAAGAAAGGTAGCTTCCCAATGATGGTTCACAATAAGTTAGTCACCCTTAATAATTTGTCAATTTCCAATATGCATAGATATTTTTGGTATGTACACACAATATCTTTAAACAAACTACATCTCACTATCACCCAAAAAAACTATGAGCGATGCATATAATTTGTCATAAATTTATGGGAGGGCTCACTTCCTAAACGTTTACAGTATGATCAATCAATTTTAAATAACTTTTTTTCTTATTCTTTACAACTTATTACAACTTAAATTTATTTGAATGAAAATTGCTATAACTTTTTGGTTTATCCACAAGTGAGGTGATTAACCTTGTAACTACATGGAGGTTCAAATTCGTGAGTATGTTAGAGAGGTAAGGATTTATTGGATAAAGTTGCACAAATTGTGATGTCAACCTTAGCATGCTATAATCTCTTTTATAGAACCAATACACACAATTATTTATCTTACAATATTAATTAACCCTAATTTTTAACTCATATGCAATCTTGTGTCACGGAAAATTTGAAGCAAACAAAACTCAAAGGTAAACCTTTCATTACAATAGACTAAACTCCAATTTTCAGCTGAGTGTGACTTCAATTGCTAACCTATTTACGAAAGGTACAACCCAAAGGACTTGCACTTTTAGTAGGTTTTCCTATTAAATAAATCTCAAAATAAAATTCACCTTTTAAATAATCATATTCCAAATAAAAAAATCTATTATTCTTTGAAAAGACCTTGTCACATATATAATTATTTCATAAAAATATTTTCTCACACAAATCTATTAACATTTTTCATGAATATCACATATTTTTTTAAGTTTTTATAAAATATCAATTGTTATATCAAATAGTTACCCCTACTTTCACTAATTTATCAATCCAAAAACCCAAGAAATAGATTTTTTCATCTTATTAAAAAAATAAATAGTTTATTTTCATCCTTTTCATAAAATATCAATTCAGATAAATACATAACTTATTTCCATCCTTTTATGAATTATAAAATATCAATTCTATTTCATATATTCCTTGGTGCTTAAGTAAGATTTCAATGTAATTAGTATCAGAGTTGTTTGGTATTTACCTCTTAAATTAAGTGAAATTAATAAAATTCAGTTAAATATTCTGTAATTTATAGGTTAAAAAAAATAAAGTGATTGATTTTGTTACATGAATACTAAGTATCATAATATATAAATCAGTTATCCCTTCGAAGTGGCGTAACCTAATTCCTAGTATAATTAAATTTTATAGTATATTGGTAATTGTATAAATAATCTTAAAATAACTTTATATTGTGTTAGTGTTTTACATTTTTAACATTGTTAATATAACATTTATGATAATAATTTAATTTTTAAATTATGACCTGACTAAATATTTAATGACCATAATCAAAATGTGAATTGCTCTGTGGATTATTTTGTGATATAGAGAATCATTATCAAATGCACAAATTTACAAAAATAAACATAATAATTAAACATATGAACATTAACATTGAATTATTCTCTTATAATATAGATTAGCGGAGCAGAATGTGTGCACACCTTAAAGTGAGTAAAAGCATATAATTTTTGTGAAGATCCTCTCATTGAGGAGATGTGGTTTGAGGGGTACTATCATGTCAATCATATAAATTCTTCCCCTTCCCTTATGATCAAGTTGTGGTTGAAACAAGATGTTTCAATGAGACCATGTTGTTAACCACTTGGTATTGCTGGGAGTTTCACATGAAAATAAACATTGGGTAAAATCCTAAGCCTCAATAGAGTAAAATCCTTAAGATTCCTAAGAGGATGTCTAAGGGCTCAATCCACTCAATACCAACCAAATATCATAGGGAACATCTAGGATTAGACTCTTGCACACTACTAAAGCCCCGATTTCACTATCTTACATAATCAATGCCAAAAAGTATGGGCCCTCCAACAAAAAAAAGAAGGTTGGGGCATATGTTGTCTCCAACGTCTATGTGTGGGAGGGTTCTTTGTTTCCTCCAATAGCCTGTATTTGATTTGGAAGAAATCCCACAATGCCTCCCCTTATGAAATGGATTAAAAAGAGGAATAAATGGTTGTCATGACCATTTATGTAGACACAAATGAAATATTGAAGCAAGGGAATTTTCAATCTTGGCTAAAGTGGCATAAACATAGAGAAACCTCCCATTATGCAATGAACACTTCGAGAGGAAAATTGGGCATCGTGATGCCAAGGAAACTCAAGAATGGTTAATAAAAGCAAGAGGATTCTCAAAATTTGGCATAGCATTAGAAACATAACCTTAGCAATGTAACAACAACACAAGAACTATTATGGAAATAAAAGGAGGGGGACTTCATTATATATTTTCATGGAGGTAGAATGGAGGGAAGTGGAGCTTTGGATCAAATCTCAACCCATGTCTCACCCATGTGTTCGCATTCAACTCAAGGATACCCTTATGATTGCAAGTCAATGAGAAGGTTTATATGGTATGGAGTTTGAGTCACCAACCAATCTCTCGAGAAACCCTTCCATTTAATGAGATATAGACTTACATAAATCACATGATTACATGCAACACAACTATCGAAGGAATCACACATGGTCGTGTGCTTAATAAGGAGGAATTTACGTGATTTATTTAATGGTCAAATTGAGGGTTGACATGGATTCTCATATCTAATTGTCCCAACCTCGATGGTTTTGAGTTTAATGGGTGTAGTGAATGTTGATATATAATGTATTCAATGAAAATCCCTTAGGTTTTCTAAGTAAATAAAAGTAATGTGATAACAAATCAGGTGAGACATAGCACAACATCAATCATATAAAGATATAAAGTGAAGAGTTGTGAATTCTCTAAGTTTTCTTACATGACATTTAACAAGCCTTTAGAGTCAAGGTGGATGTCTATTGGAATGCTTTGGAAACATATTGTTGCAACAAAACAAACTCGTTACATTACACTTGAAGTCTTTTTAGGCACAATATTGAATTATTCTATTTTCTATTATATGAGTTGCTTGTGTTGGTACACTTTGTAGTGTAGGGCCTTAGTTATCACATTATCCATTTACAGGAAAATTTTAACCTGAAAGAGGAATATGGCGGCCATATCAAGAATTGTAACACTAAGGATGGTTGTGATGAACCAAGATTTAAATTAACGGTCTAAGTCTTTACCAATTCCAATCAGATGCCATTAGGGTCTATCAAATGTTGTTGGGGACACTAAAATGTCATTAGAGAAATTTAGGTGACATTAAGGTAATTTACCCCTCATTAGGATTAATCAAGATCCAAAAGTGCCATGATTACGATCATTTAGGTGCCACTATGATAAATCAAGATCCAAACTACTATCACATGAATTGTAATCATTGACATTAACACTAGAATTGATCATTTCCATTGACATTGATATATCAGACGCTATGTTGGGCATTTTCTGAACAAAATTCCTATCTCTAAGCCTAGTGCAATTCCTAACACAGTTCCTTTCAAAATTTCTGGTATTATTCGAGACGTTTTACTTGGCTCTATACCCAACGCTATGTTGGATGTTTTCTAGGCACACTTCTTGGCTCTATACTTGGTGCTATGTTGGATGTTTTTCCTATTGAAATTCATGGCGCAATTCCTATCTCTAACCCTGGATAAATATATAGTGCTATGATATTCAGAACATTTTTTGGAGGCTATTTTGGGCGTTATATGGGATTCTTTTTTGGATGCTAATTGGGACGCTAATTGGGATGATAATTGGGATGCTAATTGGGGTGTTAACTAGGACGTTAATTGAGATGCTAATTATCATCCAAAATAATACCAACTTTTTAAAAGGGAGGTTAACTGGGATGCTAATTGGGATGTTAATTGGGACACTAATTGGGACGGTAATTTCGATGCTAATTATCATCTAAAATAGAGCCAGGTTTAAAAAGGGACATAAATAATGCCATTAAAAGATCCATCCCGTGGAAAATCGTCCACTTTGTCCAAAAAATAATGAAAAATACACTAAAAGTGATGGTGGACGCTAAAAAGGAAGCTAAAAGAGATGTTAATCATAGGGTTTTGTTGTAGTGGGGGATGTATGAGTTACATGTAAAAGTTCAAAAGGATTGTGTGTTATAGATATAAGTATTGGAGTTACTAGTTATATATTTTATTATGGATATCAGTATATTGTTTAAGAGATTCATATGACTAGGGTTATGTTCTTTAATAACATTTAGATTATAATTAAGTTAAATTACTCTACTTGTAATTAACTACAATTTTATGTGTGTTTTGGATACCTTAAATGCATATATCAATAAAATGTCATAATTTACTCTATATATAATCCATATCTTTTTATTAAAAAATAACAAACATTTACCATTAATAATTTATAAATTTAATCTAAATCTTTCATCAAAGATTAAAAATAATTGTTTTAATATTATATCAAAGAATATTTTTTCCTAATTTTTAAACCATTTTAGTTTCTTGAAAATCATTTTAATGTGTAATATGTTTATTTATCTAGTAGTTTGTAGTAAATGAAAATGAATTTTGTTTAGTCCAAGAATACCCAAACAAAAGAATTTATTTTGATAAAATAAAAAGTTTAATTGAATTTAAACTATTGTTACTAAATTAATTAAGGAATGGATTGGAATTAAATAATATTTAGTTAGTACCAAAGAAGAGTATAAATACAATTCTCTGTAATCACAACAAGGGAGTGTATGAAAATAAACTTCAGTACTCGCAACAACTAAACATTATATGACAGATCTATAATTTCAATCATTAATACATCTCAAATTTGATTTCAAAATAGAGGAGATGGTGATCAGTGAACCTATGGTGGAGATGGTGTTTAGTCATCCTATGGAGGAGGAGGAAGAGCTAGAGGATCACAACCTGAAGAAAATGATTTAAGTGAAAAAGACTTGTAGTGACAGTGACCCCTCTTCCTCTCGATTAGAATAACAACATAGACATGTGATGCATCAACAAAATCAAATGGTTTCCCATGTAGTTGCAAGATTCAATTCCCATATGATATGGCTAGCTCATAATTGATCATACTCCATGTTGAGCCAGCATTCAACATGGTTGATCTTCCACCTCCTGAGGAATTCTACCATCGAACATGTGTTCTATGATTGGAATCTATAACTAAGGTAGCTAATCACCCTTAACCTTTAGCATCTGCTTGGGAAGCAATATGCCTATCAGATGTTCCAATATATGAAAAATAGTAGATAATTTAAACAATAATTAAACAATTTGAAAAAAGTGTAACAATACGTCACACGTGCATTAATTAAGTTCATAAAATTCAACTAGATTGATCAAAACATAAAACTAATGTTACCACTAGAATATGGTGCTCATTCTCGATAAACAGGATGTCGATACATCCTCCCTAGTTCAACCCTACGTATGGATACTACACAAGATCCATAGTATAATCATCCTCGTTGGATAATATATCCATGTACATATGGATTTACCCTACATGGGAACTTCAATTGGACCCTCTTAGATCATATTCCCCCACATGTGCATATTCACATCAATCCTTGTCCTAGGAGGGAGTCACTTGAATCAGGGCATATTGGCTAGAAACCTCTAAAAAATAAGTAGAATAACTATGAAGAAAATGTGAAGATTGTCCTCCCATGAAACGTAGCAAGATAGCGATCCAAGAAAAACAAAACTATCAAATAAAAATGGAATACCACCTAATACATTGAGAATTGGTGCTTTTTGTTTATCTGTGTTTCAGTGGATGTATTATACAACTTCGTCGATAAAGGGTTAAAAGCATTAAAATAAAACCAAAAATATATATTTTCTTGCACCTCAATCCAATTTGCTCATCTAGTGCTCAATATACCTATACCTACTAGGGTGTTTTGTAAATTAAAACACATGATCTTTGTTTTTATTTTTTTCCTAAAAGTTGACCTTTTATTAATATTAAATATTTTATTGTAAGTCAATTCTTTATATATACATCTCATGTTCCACAGTGCATTTTTTATATTTTGGTATGCTAATAAATTGTTTAAAGTGTAATTTGTTGTGTGTGTAGACACTGAGAGAGAGAGGTCTATATAGAAATATTCTTCGCGCCATTTTAGAGACATAAATGCTTCACAATTCATTTTCAATTTTTATTAATAATTTATTTTTATTGTGAGTCATTGCTTTATGTATTTGGATAAATGAGGGAACTACTACAGTAGTAGCACATCAAGGAATTTAAATGCTACTAGAACACTACTTAGTTATTTGGAAAAACGAAATTTTATATAATAAGAAAATGGGGCATTTTGATGTTAATGTAAGAAAATGGGGCATGTTTTCTATTTAATTTGATAGTACGTATATTTTTGTAGTGCATTGAGAAATCCTAAAAATTTAAGAGTATCAAGAAATTACCTCCATTAAACTCCATCCACCCACCTCCACTACAATGTAACACCCTTTTAAGACAACAAGTCTTTTTTTTTAACTGGAAAGGCATGTGATACTCATCGGTAAGCGACCATATCATCCTTAGGAGTTACTTGCTTCTATTTTAAACACTTGGTTTCATTCCCTAACTATGGTGTCTTCATACATGCTCCTTGATGTAATGGCACCATATGATGTCAATAATCTTTAAGCACGCCTTGAGAACCTATTGTACTTCCATGAGCAAGTTCTGATCAGCTTCGTATAACCACCTATTCTCGCATCATATTCACCACATTCTTTTATTATAATTCTACATTAACTGCTTTTATATCCAAACTTAATACATCCAACTTGCTCTCTTAATTTTTAATTATCTATGACTTAGATCTACACTCAACATCAATACATTCATCACAAATATAGTGTTGTGTTTAACATGTGAAATTACATACACCTACGATATTATGTTCGACTTCAATGTCAATGTAACCATATGATCATAACCTATTAACATGATTATTTACTTTTTAAGTAAATATAAATCACAATTGTCCCCGAACATAGCACATCATCATGGTTTCTATTTATATAAAACACGTTTATCTTTTTCCAAACATAATATATATTTAGCACTATTTCTTATAGAAATTTAATCTTACCAATAAAGTATTTAACATGGTTCTTTTCATTTTAACCATTTACAAAATTTCAATTTTATAGAATTGGGGTACAACAAATTAGTTCCTTAAATATATTACAGAATTATACACGAATAACTATATATAATATGTTGGAGCAGTAATACATCCTTAGTGTATAGTTTAGAGCTTAGGCTAACCTGATTTTCACAAATTTCATTAATATCCTATGGTTTAGACTTTGGAGAGTTAAACTAGCAATATATCTGGTTAACTTGGCATGTTCACATCTACAACAGTGCCTGGTTTGGTCAACCTAGCCCATGTGCTCCCTCATTAATGCATTGGAGCGCTACCTCATTGATTTGTGGGGCCCTGGCTTGACTAAGTGTGTTTGGGGTGAATCTGGCATGTTTTAGCTCTCCTAGGAGCATTTATTACCACCTAGAGCACCCCACTTTCCTCTGTTTCCTCACCCACGCATGCTTTGGAGTCTTTAATGACCCAGCACACCTCACCAACACTCGCACATGAATTCGAGTTTCTTTGGGCTGAGTTGGGTCTCCATTGGTCCACCTAGGGGGGATTGAGGTCATTTCCCACATTGACACATGTACAACTCCTATTGGATTCCAGAGCCACTCAAATTTTTCCATTGTATTATAAATGATGTATGATAATAATATGACAAGAAATCAACACCTTTCACATGTGTTGTTTGGGCTATTTTTTGTCTCTTTGTTTTCTCTTGCATGTTTTGTCAAACACTTTGATGGTGAAATTGTTCTAGCTCCTAGATCTAACTTGAGAAGCAATTTCTCACATGGTATTAGAGCTAGATGGAGCTCCAACAAATCCTGTGAGGTTGGGTTGTTGTTTAGGGCATATTTTTAGTTTATGTTAGTGTTTTTTATTGCAGGTTTTTACAACAAATTCATGGATTTGAAAGTTGTTCCTCTCCTTTCCCCATTCAACTATTGTGAATAGAAGTCGAAGATGTGTGCATATCTCAAGAGGCAATGTCTCTATGATGTGTCCATTGGTGTTGTGAGAAAACCAGAATCCTATCAAGAGAAGGATGCTTAGCTTAATGACAATGATAGAGCCTATGGAACTATGTGTCTAGCTATACCTCCTACAATGCACTATATCGTTGATTCTGCTGATTACCCATTCAAGCTTTGGAGAAATCTAGATGAAGCTCTTGGCATGCAGCAAGAAGATGTGAGCGATATGGAGAGCAAGAAAACGAGCACCTCTTTATGTGTTCTTCCTATGATCTCGGCCTCATGCATTTCTCAAGAAGCTGTTCAAAATGAAGAAGAAGAAATAGTGAGAGATTCAGCAAATGATCGAGCTCAAGTTTCTTCCTCTATGGCTTCCTCTCCTTTTCAAAAATCTATGTTTCATGAAGACATCATACGAGTTGCTTCCATCACTGCTGTTGAAGATTTACTTTCACCCTTCTCCTCTATGTCTTCTATTACGAATGGGAAAGATGTATTGCTAGTTGATGTCGATAGTGAGCCTTCTCTGGAAGATGGGTTTTCTTCACATGAGAGTATCAGTTTGAAAAATGGAGATGTTTCCTCCAACAACACTAGTGGAGTTCCTTCAAGTTCATATGAAGATGGAGAATCTTTTTTCATCACAATGGCACATTTGGGACTTTTGTTCAACATTCTTGCAGCTGATTACAACCTTCATTCGAAGTTGATGCTTCAAGATCCTTATGACTCGCTTGGGGTGACCTATTCTCAAGCAATTACAGTCTCTTTCAAGCATGGCATCCTATGTGGTTCGAATTCCTCACATGGCATCCTATGTGGTTCGAATTACTCACCTGGTGGTTCGAATTTCAAATCTAAAGAGTACTATTTGCTCTCCCATCATTGCATTTCAGTTGTTCTACATGGTCTAAAGATTCATCATGCAATTCTTCTTGAGTTGATTGAGCACATTCCACTTCTTCCCAAGAAGAAAATTCCTCCAGAATTTTTTTAGTTTGGAAGTATATGTAAATTTTGTTTATGTTTCATAATCTATTTTTTAGGGGAGGTTTTTCCCATAAGGTTTTCCTCCTTACCTTTGTTACATGGATCAATAAATTTGTAAAAGGTGACTTGTGCCTTAGTTTCCAAGACCTCAAATCACTAAATTGTACTAAGTCTGGATTAAGGGATGGTGTTGGAGCAGTAATACATCCTTTGTGTATAGTTTAGACCTTAGGCTAACTTGATCTTCACAAATTTCATTAATGTCCTACGGTTTAGGCTTAGGAGAGTTAATCCAGCAATATATCTAGTTAACTTGGCCTATTCACACCTACAGCAGTGCCTGGTTTGGTCAAGCTAGCCCATGTGCTCCCTCTTTAATGCATTGGAGCGCTACCTCATTGATTTGTGGGGCCCTGGTTTGACTAAGTGCGCTTGGGGTGAATCTGGCGTGTTTTAGCTCTCCTAGGAGCATTTATTGCCACCTAGAGCACCTCACTTGCCTCTGTTTTTTCACCCACACATGCCTTGGAGTTTTTAATGACCTAGCACACCTCACCAACACTCACACATCAATTCGAGTCTGTTTTGGCTGAGTTGGGTTTCCATTGGTCCACCTAGGGGGGGTTGAGGTCATTTCCCACATTGACACATGTACAACTCCTATTGGCTTCCAGAGCCACTCGAATTTGTCCATTTTATTATAAATGATGTCTGATAATAATATGACAAGAAATCAACACCTTTCACATGTGCTATTCCAGCTATTTTATGTCTCTTTGTTTTCTCTTGCATGTTTTGTCAAACACTTCG
Source organism: Pseudotsuga menziesii (assembly GCA_001517045.1). Classification (NCBI taxonomy): domain Eukaryota; kingdom Viridiplantae; phylum Streptophyta; class Pinopsida; order Pinales; family Pinaceae; genus Pseudotsuga; species Pseudotsuga menziesii. The sequence goes on along the minus strand of LPNX010935744.1, from coordinate 206,656 downwards.
ATAGTGAAATTGTTCTAGCTCCTAAATATAACTTCAGAAGCAATTTCCCACATAATATGTATGCTTTGTGTTATATATATATATATATACTCTCTCTTTGTTATTCCTGTGATATATATTTTTATAACTGTGATTTCTTATATATATAAGAAAAATTAGAGAAGATATATAGATCAATATATGGGAGAATTTATCGGCTCCTATTGACGATGGGTTGGAACTGTTGACAGAACCACTTTATTAGTATTGTTACACTAACTTGCAAAAGGAGTATAGGTAGATACAACCGCCACATTAGTCGATGGCCAACTTCAGTTACCTAATTCATTAAACCAGTCTGCAGTTTATTAACTGAATGACTCGTTGTTTACCATAATTCTGTTTGGAACAGGTCGTTAATACCCGTGTTCAGTGGTTTAATGGACTCAATGGTGGACCCTTTACCCGTCTCACGAGGATAACTGCAACTTTTTGAAGGTGGACCCTTTAGCGTGCTGTGTAAACGGGAAGGTGGGAGGATATTGGCAAAATCATTGCTGAGTAAAGTTCCACGAATTGAACCTATGACCTCCTCCTTCTTTTCAGCAATTGCACGGAATCCTAATAAGCTGTTGGAAGGTGTTTCCGGTACAACGAGTATACAAGAGGTTTATTTTGTTACAAGTTCTAAAATTATCCATCTTTATCGGATTCAGATAGGATTTTGTTGCAGGTTGGAAAGTTGATTTTGAAAAATCAGCCAGAAAGGGCAACTCCCATACCTTTGTTCATACATGGACACACTATAGCAGTTAACCCGGTCGTATTTATCTTAACAAAAATATGAAAAGTATTTGTGGTTATTACTGGATAAGATACTAACATTCATAGTTAAGTTCTACATAATGGAGAATTTTAGTAATTTGATGACAATATTTAACATGTTGCAGCCGCTGCAACAGGTTTGATGACCGTTAAATCTCGAGCAGCAGGTTTGATGACGGGAGGAGCTCGAAATCATCAAACCTGCTGCAACTATATTAAATGCTCTGCAGCATACTAAATATTGTTTACCAATAACAAAAAAGATTGCTATTTTCTTTTTCTTTTCCACCCTTAAGTCTACCACATTCTTAAGTAGTTCGAATATGTGTCCCAAATTATTTGTCCATTCGTCAGCGTTAATATTATAACGAAGGTCCATTTTATTCATTGCGTGATCATCTAATAAGCGGAATTATACCGAGTTCATTCAAAGTTGCTCAATAATAACAGAGACTTCCAACAGAGCTACAATGTGCTTAATCTAGCTCGATACATATGTATGAGCAGAGATATACTACAAATCAATGTTTATAGGTATTCAAATGCAATATGATGGGCCTTTCATTAGAACAATCAGTAATTACTTCTAATAGAGGGGCATAAACGAATTCATTTGGGAAGCCATTGGACATATCGGGCCATATAAGTTGTTATCTATAAATCATTTGTTGATCGATAACAAATACCAAGTCTAGAAGCACCTTAGTGGGTTCTGGCATACATGCGAACCATATAATAACTTAGCAATCAGATCTAAACATGCAATCCTTTAAACAGGACAGAAGGAAAAGTTATCAGTTATTCTTTCTATTAGAACGGCATGTCAAATCTAATTTACTATGAATAAAATCAATCACAATGCATGTGTAATTAGAGTCATCTTACAACTAATTCACCTGTAAACATTATTAATTAAATGAGTGAGAGTATCACTGAGGATCATAAATAAAAATGCATAATCTGACTTGCTATTGCTGTCGAGGCTTAATTTTGTTGTCGAAACCTTTACCGCAAGCTCATTCACCAAGATCTACTATTTCTTCAAGACTTGCTTTATCTATTGAAACCTTCACCGCATGCTCCCGGATGTATTTCCAATCAGGTTTCCTCCTTCCATTCCCTAATAGGTATTTTTCTTCCCTATGACTCTCGAGCTCGACAGAGCCGACAATATGTGGATAGCAATGGGAATATAACACTAGGCTGCTGCCGGAGGATCCCAACATCACTCACATCATATTGAACCACATTCTTCCACAATCACCTCAGATCCACACAATCCATTCGTGTTCAAACTATGGCAGGCCAAAAAGAAGATTCCCCAACCTCTTCCTTTCCTTTCAGATTTTATTAACTTTTGTGTTAATACAATCTATCTCATGCACTACTTTTAGTTAACTCCTTCTTTACTTAATTATTTATTTATTTACCCACCCTTATTTTAGTTATCTTAGGTTATCTCTTGTTTTTCCCATGAGTTAGGATTTTTATTTTTAATTTATTCTTTGCAATTTAACTTTAATTTTGTTCATTTATTTATTAATTTGTTTGTTTATTTATTTATTTATCGTTTATTTATAAATTCCTTATTATTTATTATTTTAATTCAAATTAAAATATCATGATTTACTAAAGTTCTTTATGAGCAATTTATTATTTCCCTTAATTCAAATGGATGTTGGTTGCAGTCACATTCTCATTCTGACCAGGATTATTAGGTTTCTATGCTCCTTGCATGCCCTTCCGATAACGCCACAGGTGAGGAGTTGGTTATGATGACTGAACCAATGCTACCTAAGTTTGTCTACCTTGTAAAGAGTCAAGTGGCTCCTGGGGAATAAGGTTGAATCCTTATTGTGTGCCCCCAGTATAATCTTCATGACTAACTGACTTTTGGCCTACCCTCATGACACGTGCATCTGATGAGCTATATTTTTCTTCACTATATTTAAATCTCATCACATCGATCATTTGCTATACTTACAGATATAATTTTTCACTCTCGTCACTTGATGTGAGTCGATTAAAATCGTATCCCATCACCTACACATATAACAACCCATGCATTAAATCTTATAAACAAAATTTAAACCTTAACATAACCATTAAATCAACCTTAATCATCGAGGTTTCCCAACTCGTCCATAGTCCATGCGTGGAATTGCATCAAACTAAACAAGATTAATATCATGTGCCATAGCTTTTGACTCGGCTATAGTCTTTGCATACTGATAATTTTTTGCATTTCTTGTCACACTTGACAAACCATCAGAGTACATGCTAGATATCACATAACTTTTGTGAATCATTCATTACTATAAAACATTCATACAACATTAAATCCTTGTTGATAACTTCACATGATTCTTCATTCACAATTACAGTCATAATATAACTACATTCACATTTGACCAATGTCGACATCATTTTCATAACCATAATTTACTCATGATTTAGTCAATATGTAGGATAGTTATTCAAGTCATTTCTCATCAGTAATTTAATTGTTTCGCACATGTCCAAGTCATCCAAATCTGGAAGCCCTCAAAATACATCCATACAAAGTTTTTAGATCTCAAATAATAAATACTCAAGTCATTCATCATAGAATTCCCTCAAATAATAGTTGTAATAACCTCAAAAGTCTAAATGAAAACACAGTGTTACATACAAATAGATAAAAAAGACTCTTTTAGAGAGATTTCACAAAAGCCTCCTCTAGAAAGTATTTTTCTAGTAGTGGAAGATTAACATAAGTATGTGAGTACAATGTCATCAGTTCATCATTTTGATGTATAAATTACTACTTTAATTCAAATTGTTTTATTATCGTCATAGCATGTAGTCGAAAAAATGTCGAACACACATCAGTAGGTCCTCAAAAAATCCATGTCAAGTACATCATTAGGATGTTAGAAATACAATTTATCACTGCTAATTTCTTTATTTACAGTGCAACACGAGAGTTTTGTTGGGAAAGGGTGTTGAAACATTGACGTTTGGTTTCAAAAAAAAAATGTGAACAAAATCCCACATGAGCTTCAAAAGATGTCAAAATTTTTGTGCATGATCACTGTATAAAAACTCAACAAAATTTTGGACAAAGGCACCGCTACCATCTTATGGATTGGAAGAATCTATATAGACCACTGAAATGTGGCAGTTGGGGCATTAAGAATTTTGAATCGTTCAGTGTTTCATTGAGACTAAAAATCCTATGGACGGTCCTCAATGGAACTGGCTTATGGTCTCAAGTGGTCTTGGCAAAGTAGTTGAAGAATCAGTCGATGGAGGTGTGGCTTAGAAAAAACTCTTCTCTGTCAAAGGTACCTCTGTATTCTAGAATGGGTTCCTTAACACTCTCACATGGTTGGGGAGATGTTTGGGATGGCAGGTTGGGAATGATATGAACATTCACATTGGGTCTGATCCTATTATTGGATCGAATACTTGTCCCTTCCTCCCTCAAGACCTGATTGAATATCTACAAGACTATGGCATTTATACCCTTCAGCATGCTCATAATCTTTCTATAGATGCTGAGTCTTATTGGTTATCAACAGAGGACTTGGAATTGGGTGGTACCTCAGCAACTGTTTAGAACAACTATACCACCAGGATTGAGTAAGGGGGTATCATACTAAAGGCAGTGACTGATAGATTGCTTTGGACTCATAATAAACGAAATAGAAAGATAACAGCTGCATTGGTTTATGATTTACTAGTTAAATCTCTGATTGTGCCTCTGAGCGATAAATTTGTCGTACTTTTATGGCATTGTAAGTTTCCATGGAAAATCAAGTGTTTCATCTGGCTGGCAATTTTCAATAGAATTCTGACATGGGATAACCTCTCCAAGAAAGGATGGATTGTTCCAAGTAGATGTGAGTTGTGTTTTAATGGTGAGGATTCAAATCAACACATTTTTGTGGAATGCCTCTATGAGAACTTTACCTATGAACTACCATCTACAGGGTGCTCATTGTTGAACCTTTTCGCACATTGGTTTTTGAAGCATTATGAGTTTGCATTTCTCAGTTACCTCCTGATCTTTATCTTCTGGAGTGTATGGAAACTTCGAAATCTAGTCATTTTTGAAGATAAGCTAACCTCGGTTCATGGAATCATTCTTCAGGTAGAGTATCTTATGCATTACTACCCCGCCCCAGGTAAAAAGGTAAAAATCAGAATGATTGGAGATGCTCCAGGTGTGTTTTATCCCTGTGGTCATTTTGATGGGGCAACAACTGATTCCCAGGGTGGCACTGGGGTCTTTATTTCCACTAGCACCTTTCATTCACCTACATTTAAGCTCGATTGTGGTCCTTCGATGAACACAAGGGCCAAGCTCTTGGCATTATGGACTCTTATGTTTGTGTCTTTCAAAATGGGTATTCATCTTAAGCATATATATGGTGACTCTTCAGTGATCATCAACTGGGCAAATAAAAAACCAGCCTTATCCCCTATTGATCTGAATCATTGGTGTGATAATGTCAGGTATTTGATCTTGAGTTTTTCCAGCTTAGACATTGATCACGTCTACAGAGAGCACAACCAGAAAAAAGATTGATTATCTAAAAATGCTCTTATTTTGGCCCCTAGTCTATGGTCCTTTTCAAAAATTTATGATGACACAATTTGCATGAGTGGTTGTTTGCAGCTCTTTTAGAGCTTGTGCCGAAGCTTAGTCTCCTTCTCATTTGGGTATTAAATTGAGCACATAGATCTATAGACAAGCACACAACTCAGAAAATAGATCATGCAATTTACTCAGCAATTGAAGATTGAAATAGTGCAAAAATGACTTGTAGCTGTGAATGCTTTCATTAATCAAAAAAGTAATCAGATAATAATTACAATGAAGTACAATGTCTTTAATAGCCACATGAAATTCGAATCCACGTGAGGAAATTCAAATTGATAGACTCTACTTGACTATAGATAACGAAGACCTTGTCTAAATCACTATCGGAGGACTCAATAGCTAACTGGCCTTGTCTAAACCATAAGTGGAGTTCATCGGAGCTCTAAAACACAACTCAAGTGTTACATTTAGTGTTGACTAAGGCTAATTGATTGTGGTAGGTGAAAAATGCGCCCCTCCTGAGTGTAGTCATGTAAACCTAGCGCTAACTGAATGCAAAGGACTAGAATTGAATGTAACTAACTCCTAACTTAGCTTGACTAGTCATTAACTGAACTGAACTGACCTTGGTTGGTTTTGGCACTCCCAGTGGCTCCTAAATTGTAGGGATTGGTCTAGGAGGCTCCTAAATTGATGCAATTAAGTGCAATCAGTTGCAGTAAGCCTCAATTAGTGTTCTCCACACTTTAGTAACTGAAACATGTGCCCCAATTAGGCCAAGTGGACCCAATGGTGCTAATTATTAAAAATAGATTGGATGGACTCCTGATATAGACATGACTCTTGATTTAGACATATGACCAAATTGGACAAGGGAGGATTAATAATCCTAACATTGGGCACTATGTTTCGGTTATCTCTTTGAGATATTTTAGCATGAGGGGTGGCAATCTATGGACAAGCATCTCTGGTTTCTCTTTGTGCTTCTGGTATTGACTGATATATGTGTCCATTTGTAAATAGTTTGATCATCATGAGGATCCTTCGTTCATTGTTAGACTTTATCATGTATATCCTTGGCTGGTTTATATGCACTTTGGGATAGAAAATAAATTATGGAATATTCCTCTAGCACACTCAAGTTTTTCCTAGATGGAGTACGTATTCTATTTTGATTGTGGAATTGAAGTAGGGAAAGTCATCCTTCACTAGGAAAGGCTTCCCAAATGGAGCACATATTTTACATTGATTGTAAAAATAAAGCAGAGAAAATTAATACTAGAATGAGAAAATGAAAAACATTTGAAGTGTCTCCTCACTTGGAAAATGTATGATATTGTCTTTTTCTTAGAAGGTAAGACATGAACAATGTGAATCTTAAAGGGAGGGCTCAATGTAAAAAAGGGTGTGAAGGATTGGAATGCTAAAGAACATAAACAGTGTGTTGATTTGATACTAATAGAAAAACCAAAAATTTATTATATATATTTCCAATCAACAATCTTGAGATACAAGTCAAAGACTGAGTGTGATCCGGATCTTGGGGGGATGATACCCCAAAGGCTTGGATGCCGAGAGAGGAGGGGAGTAAACCTGAAAATTGTTATCATTTGATGCATAGAGTAACATAGAGAAACATAAAGTAAATAGGCCACATGGAGGGGTGAGGCTCAAAGAGGGTTCTTTGAGCCTCACCTCTCAAACCATACTAAGAAAGACAATGAAAACCAAAACCCAAATTTCAGGGGGCATATGGTCTAAATTCGGATGTATGATTCATAAAAGAATTAAATGGAGAGACCACCCTCTCTCAGTCATCATAAAATAATTAAATGGAGAGAACACCCTCTCTCATCCATGGTAATTGACAACCCATGGTTTTGTTCCATATTATGGCTTCAAGGCACATTGTACCTCTTTCATCCATGGTATTTCACAACCCATGATTTTGACCCATGGTATTGCCCAAAGGAACATTGTAATAATGTTATAAAAAGGCTATATGCCTTCTCTATAAATAATTCAAGAATTTTTTACATCCTACACTTCTTGTTCTATTGAGTTATTGGGTTACTGGTTCTAAGTGATTTTCTTAGTATGGTTTGAGAGGTGAGCCTTGAAGAACCATCTTTAAGCCTCAACCCTCGATATGACATACTTACTTTATGTTTCTTTGTCTAGGATACTCACATCCCAGATCTTGTTGTCATGTATTTCTCATAGCTAGTCCATTATGTTATCCCTTCTCATCCTCTCTCGGCATCCAATCCTTCCAACTCTCAGACCCTATGACTCGGATCAGAGTGAAGTTGCATGAATGGGATATTAATGTTGTTAGTGGGATATATGGAATGTTAACAAAGGAATCACTCTCAAAAAAATGGGATGATTCGAAATGATATGCACTACATAATCGGTTATGTGATTAAAGACTGCAACGACAAGAATTCACATGAGCTAGAGTGAACAAACAAATACTAGGGGAAAGTCATTATAAATGGCGTGATGATTCTAACATATGTTCAAAATAATGAAGACATTATTTTTTAACAGAAATGTGTGTGTGTGTGTGTGTGTGGAGGGTGGAATATCATAAGGATATTGATCTATTTTCCTGTTGGATTTATTTATAGAAACCATATTTATGAAGGACTGAAGTTTGTAATAGCAATATTGGTATTTCGTGCAACTGGGATGAACAGATAGGGTGAATGACAAGAGAGAAATACAAAAATTATGTGTGGGAGTGGATATAGTTATTAAAATGATTGAAAATTTAACAACATAAAGAAATGGAAAAAAAACACATGACCTCGTGCAAGCATAAAGAAATTAAACTTAGGTACATGTACTTTCAATCTAGGCAGGGATGTAGTTATGTGCCTAGAAAATTGTGCTTACCTAAATAACTCAAATTAATACTAACCAACATAAATGGGAGTACCACAATAAAGATCTCAATGAACCTCAATAGTGTAGCAAATGAATGTTTTGACCCATCATAATTATGAATAAGACCTTGGATTCAATGAAATCCTCAAGAGGAATGTTGGTTTAGAGAATACTTGCTCACGTTGAAAGAATAAAAACCCATCTCAATCAACTCCTAAAAATGGAAAAATCAATTGATTATACCCTAAAAATAGGTTGGCATCTTGGCATCTAATATGGTGAAAATATCTATTAATCCCTATGTTTTTATCTAAATCTAAATTCCTAAGTGTAGAAGGGAAGGTAAGTGAACAACCTTTCTTGATACTACAATCCCCTAAGAAAATAGCACCATGAATTTTCCTCCAATTAATTAAATTAAATATTGATTAAAAAAATAGACATCCTATATTAATATATTAGATATAACTTTAAGTATGCTCATGTTTTATTTTATCTTTTATAATTTCAATATATACATCCATCCTACACAATTATAACAAGAGCCAGGAGGTGGCAATGTCCTGCGTCATTGCAAATCAGAAAATAAGTCATGAATTAATTGGACTATTGTTAGTTGATAAAGTGAGTGAGTTATAGAAAAGAGTGTAAAGAAAAATTGTTAGTTATCATAATTAAATAAACAATTTCTAGTTAAACTTGTCCAGTATAGCCCTCTTGCATAATCAGGAGAGTGACAGCCAATTATTTAATTATTTTTTACAATTACAATAATTTTGGTTCTATAAAAAATTTATTTATTCTTCTACAGCAAATAAGGAATAATAAGATATAAGCTCAAAAGTAAACTCTAATGAAAAATAATATTACTGAAACAAAACTCTAATAGTAAAATTTATAAGTAAACACTAATGGTTATTCTCACCTATCCAAAAACTTTATAAGTCATAATTATATTAAATTCACATTTCGATCATGATCACCACGACCACTGTTGATCCAAATAGTTTATTGATGGGAGTGTTATTAAATTCATTCATTTTGGTGCATGGTTACCTATGCAGAAAATGATGGGGCATTCTTATTCTTATTTTATTTAATGACTCAAATGTAGAGCAGCTTGCTAGAATATCAGTTCACTAAAAAATTAAATAGTGAAGAGTGGAAAATTAATTAAAAAGGAATTCTAACGGCATTGCCATTTTTATTTATTTTTCTTAATTAATCTGGTCTAGTGATGTTTTTACATGGAATTGAAATGATAGTGCATGAAATACCCTCCTCCTAGACTGAACACAAACTATGCACAAAACTCCTAGAACTACAGTAATGCTAGAAGCATGTCATCAAACAAAGAGAAAACTCAAGCCTCAATGCGACCAAATAAAACATAAAAATGCAATGTTGACTAGAAAAAACATAAAATACCAACAACAATGAAGTAAAACATCAATACCTGTAAATTTTCCAAAACAATTGGGGTAGGAGTTTGCCAAAACAATTGGGGTAGGAGTTACATATGACCTATGTAACAACATTGGATATCTTGTTGTGTAGGTTCTAATTGTATGGGCCAATGGGATATGGATTAGACATTAGAGGAAATTTCAACTCAAAATGGGCCTCCTAAAATGAACTAATAAAATAATAGTTAAAATAATAAAATAATATTTATTAATTTTTGAGGAAGAAAATAAAAAAACTACTTTTTTGTTTGTATTTTTGACATATCTCTCTGTGTTTTTACTCAAATTTCGATCGGGAGAGCTCGTTGGATGCGGAATTAAATTGTGCATCCAACGAGTACCCACTTGGCATACTTTTGACGGACCCTGCTACCCCAAAAACAATAAATACCTGAAAAAACGGAATGATGACATCAACAAGCTATCCCGATCGAAATTTGAGTAAAAAAACAGGGAGATATGTCAAAAATACAAATAAAAAATATAGTTTTTTTTATGATACCTATCCCCAAATTTATATTAAAAAAGTGTTTAAGACCTATACGGTATTTCAAATTTAAAGCAATTTCATTGGCTAACACATGATGACATGGAATTTGAATAAAAGTTAAAAGGCCCATTTTGAGTTGAAATTTCCTCTAATGCCCCTTCCCTCTGGAGGTATTATAGGAAACGTATTAGCAGAGTCGGTCATCATTCAATTAGGTTATACCGAACCACCTTGTTAACATCAAATTGATAAAACACATAGAATCAACCTTCTCCTTCCTATTAACGTGGAACAGATAATGCAAATAGAATTACCTCATTTCATAAGGGATCAACCGCTCCTCTAACTTGATATTTTTAAGAACTTTAAACTAAATGAATAGAAATTTCTATGAAACTCAAGCCACAAACTGAAGTCGACTGCAATTATCGGTGAGACTCCTAGAACTACAGTATTTCTAAAATCATGCCTTATTATCATTAACTTATTGTTTATCTTGTTAGTTGATGTACTGTGTGATGCAACAGAAGAATATTATCAAGAAATAATTTCTATAATAATTTGAGTGATTTTATTGTGGTGTTATACCCAAGTAACGAACACTCCTGTGTGGCTCAACTTTGGCTTTAGAGAAAGCTCATAGAAATATTTTGTGTACAATTGATAATAAGGACCTCCTTCCATAGAATATGTCACGGTCTCTTATTATGACATCGAATCGTTCATCTTTGTTTTCTAGCTCAATCCCGTGTCGAATAATTTCGATTAAAGCTTTAAAATTTAACAGGAACCTAAGAAGTATAAAGTATGGTTCAAGGAGTACGCACTATTGAAGGTATTAGTTTAGCTAGGTACCTACAAATTGTTTCTTTCTTCCTTTTGACTTCTCCCAACTTCACAACCTATAAAATGGGGAAGCGAAAAAAAATAGATTTTCCATCAATGGACATGGACATTCATATAGTGATGCATATGTTAACAAAAACAGAACTGCTAACTGGCATGCAGTTCATCATCATGTTAATGGGAACAGAAACAGGATTACCACGATGGTTGTTTCCAATGGAGTGTCATGATTGAAACCACGCTTTTGGAGACGAATGACAGTGCTACTTTTGGTATGAATAAGAAATTGTGCTTTTGGTATGAAGAAGAAATTGAAGACAATATTTGATCGTGTTTAGCGCTATTGTAAACCTACCGCATGAACCAATGAGTAGCCAATATTTTCAATGACCATCTTATAAACATTAGTTTGGCACAAAATGAGTAAGTTTAATATCCATGCGACTTGATTTGTAGGGAAATCAGAAGAAGAAAAAAAATGACGAACAAAAAACACATCATATAGCTTTCATGAGTTCAAAATGCATTTTTGTAAGATATAAATCGAATTACCTTTCCAAATCCATCTTGGTCCAGGATAGGACTGTAATATCTGGATTTTGGACCTAATGCTTATAGGCATGTGCCTATTGATTATGATGATTATCTTGATGTTTTATTTTTATATTGGGTTGAAGACCCCATTGCATATGAACATGATGATTTTTTTTATATATTGGGCTTAAGCCAATTATTGTTAATATATATAAATATATATATATATATATATATATATGCTTGTTTTTGTTGGGCGTGTACCCTGAAGCACATGATTGATGAGATGTTTTTTGTTGATCAAGAATCTCTAGAGCACTTGAGTGATTGATGATTTGTGTTGAGCAGGAAGCTCTAGAGCACTTGAGGGATTGATGATTTGTGTTGAGCGAGAAGCTCTGGAACACATTAAAAGATAATTGGAAGTGTTGGGCATAAGCCCTGGAGCCTTCCATGTTGATGTTGAGCATAAGCTCTGGAGCATCGGATCGTTGGCCATTGTATCCCTAGGTGTATAGTACAAGTACAATCTAGCATAAGTGTTGAGCGAGGAGCTTTGAAATTGCACTGAATTGTAACTCCATGTTAAAGCATTGAGTATGGGATCTGGTAATAGCTAGGATTTACTGAAAAGAATTTAATAAACTTCTGAGTGAAAATGACTCGAGAAAAATATTGATCTCATCATACTTATTTAAAAGTGATAAAATGAAATTTTGAATTTATGTATTCTCATTAAAGTACTGAAGAACTACAACATCATACGAGGGAAATCCACCATGCAAGGATGTTTAGAGTTTCCTAGCCTAGTATACCTAAACCATCTACCTACTTGACCTTAATGAAGAAGTGTCATTAAGTCGAGGGATCATGGTATATGATGCCCAAAGACAAATGTTAACAAGTGTTATATTATTATGTACTTTATACATGGTATGTATAAATAGTTGAATATAATTATAATATTAATGATGAAAGAGAAATAAAAGCTACATCCAATTATTATTTATTATTTAAAGATAATAAATAGTCCAAAACCTGAAAAATCTAATTAAGAACTAGGAGAAAGTTCCTTAGTTAAAATATTAATAAATTACCCAAAGTAATTGAAAAGGGTTAAATCAAGAAACCATGGTTTCTTGATTTAACTGTCCCTTTGACTTAAAAATATGTCTATAAAGACACAATCCAAGGAAAGGCTTGGGGTTCTGATCTATCATTAGAGGAGTCATTTTATGTCGTTTTAACTCTCAAGAAATTCTTGGAGAACATTTTTTTGGAAGGAAAAAGGAGAACTGATCCAGATCTGATATACCAGATAGGAAACCCTACCTTAGGAGCTCAAAGCTAGTTGCATGTTGGATTCCAGCTTAGGGGGGTCCGAATTTAAACCAAGAATGGTTTCAGGTCATGGTTGGGTGGAACGTGGTAGTTCCCAAGTGATTTGGTCATCAAAAATAGAGGTCAGATCTGTCTTAAATTGTTAATGTTGGTTATCTAAATGTGTAGGTTCAGAATTAATAGAGCTTCAATTTACATGTATGAACCCCTACACTGTCTATTCTATTTTCCTAGAATAAATTATAGCTATGTTATGTAAATGATTACTTTGCATTTCCTAGCCCAATGTAAATGTTTCTCTTATTAAAACTGCTAGGGTTTTCATCTTAAAGTATTAACCATAGGATGAAAGTGATTTCCTATATCAGGTTATCCAGAGTTTTTTATTGGTTTATTTCTACAAGTTCAATTTATTTACTAATGTTCATCAAGGTTTCTACACCCTAGTTTAATTTATGTAGTAGTATTATTGATAAAACTAGGTTATGTACAAACTAGGTTATTTCAGACTTGTTATTATTGTTCACCTAGTCTTGATATATTCTACTAACATATTCCATTTGTTAGTAGAGACATGTTATAGATTTAATTACATTAATTTTAGAAGTAGGTTCTAAATACATTTAGGATAACTTACAATCTATATAACCTAAGGTACTATCTACAAAATAAACTACTATGTATATATATAAACATATATAGACATCAAACATAAACAAATCAAAATACTATCCATAAGAATTTTACATTAAGATCTAAGATAAATAAACCATTAAAAGACCTTTCAATATTTGTACATTAAATACCTGCTAAATAGTAAAATATTCCATTTAAAAATACATCATCATAAATAAACGAACAGAGTAAGCATTGTGACTATCCATTTGGTCCAAGATCAAATCTATGTTTCACATATATAAAATCCACAATCCTAACTACAACCATATCATAATCGCATGCATAAATCTTTTAAAGGACCCTCACAACTATTGCTTATAATTTACACCAAGTAAAACATTTAAAAAAAAATTATAAAGAACTCTGTAATTGTAAATAGAGATCACGACTTCAACCCCTGTGGGTATTCAAATCCAATTCATAGGCCTAAATCAAACAACCATATCCTTTATGCTTAAAATTAACCAAATACATAACTCAACACACATTCCATATAACAAATTTAAACACTATATCATACACAGGAATCGATTCATGCTTAAACATATCAAAATCATATTACAACCAAAGTAATTACCAAGGCAAACATGAAATCAAATACTATGGGATTTACAACCCCATTTCACATCCATATCAATTTACAAAATCATTACATCAAACCACTAACAAATTCAAACCCTGAGGGTTTCGTTTACATTTAAAATATGGCCACGCTATACCTATGCGTATGCGAGCTACATTAATAACCACAATAATATTACAATAACCAACCATTACACTACAGCTAAGTCGTAAAGACTTAAGCTCTATCCCTGCATAGTAAGTCACAGCCTCAGCCAAATTATATAAACCCATCGGCTATTAAGACCAATTAATAAATCATTACATCACAGGTCGTAAGACTCTTAGCAAGCAATGCACAACATTAGCCCCAAGACACAACTTGTAAAGAATAAAATACACGGTATTTATAAACACCCAACAAATCATTAGCAACACTTTCCCCTACAGCGACGAAATCCTACATGGGTCTGTACCCAAGGATCTGTCCCTTTTCACGTTAGATTTTTAATCAACGAACTATTAACAACATTACAACCATTTTAAGCTATCGCGGAAATCGTCGGAGGGCTTGTGCCATACACAGCATGGCCTCAACCTGTGTACTGTCAATTATTATGGTCAAAATCTAATTAAACTAATTATACACAGTCCATTAATGAAGGAAAATTTCAATATGTTAACCCAAGGAGCGAACAATAGTGCGGAAAATAAATCAACACAATACACAGTAAGCATAATAACTGTGGCCATTTATAAACGCAGAGTATACATATTATGCACGAGAATGAAAAAACCCTAAGTATATGTTTACACAGTAATTCCATCATGGCAGCCAAGTCAACACAGGCGTGCCAATGGGTGATGGCACCATTGCAAACAATGGTGCATCCCATGGCTTAAAGCCCAAACCCAAAAATAATGATTTACCATCAACATAACTTATACACAGAGCCTGTAAGGGCGTAAGAATCACCCATGGATTAAAAGCCTAAAAATTCTTACAAAACCCAAGTATGTTCATCCAAGCCCGAAGGCGCATCCAAAACCCCACAGAGAAGCCCCAAACCAAAATGATGAAACTAAACGCAAACAAGCCAAGAGACAACAAGTGTAGGCTTGTTGGGAAGGCTTAACTTGCACCTTGTCTCCCCATTCAAGCCATTGACAAAGCTTGAGCCACGCTGCTCATTACCATACCTCGGCACCTACAAACACCAAGAGCAAATAGGAATGAGAAGTATGGCAATGATGAGAGCAATGTAACAACCAAATTGAAGACATAAAAACCCAGAACGAACTATACCTTGAATTCTGGAGGTCACGTCACGTTTCCCTGCATAGAGCCAAGACCAAACCCCAAATGACAAAATGAAAACACAAGTCCATCATGAGCCAAGCCTAAGTTTTTGGATTGCCACGAAAACCAAGGTGCATTAATGGCACTAGCCGGTTTACAACATCACATCCAAAAACCCACTTTTCCATAGTTTGATATCGTTGCAAAATGATAGTCTCCACTACCATGCAAATCGTTAAACCCCAACTTATATGGTTCGACCATATGATATATTCTCCACCCCAAATCATATCACAGGTTTAATACATTGCAATGTTAGGTTTACTATATAGTCCATGCATGGTCTGCGCTAGTCATAAGTCAAGCCACGGGGCATATGTATTAAGTATAACATGTAAACCATAGGCTGAAAGCTTTAAGCATAATAAGGTTTCCCTAATCTTAAATTCTTAGTAAACATGGCATATGAAATATGCCATGTTAATATTTTACACTTTATAAAAATCAAGGTCTGGTTTTTAAGCAAAGATCATAACCTACATTAAGAAAACGTAGGATATGTTAATAGTTTTAATAAAATCAACATAGAATGTAAATATAGTAAGGTGTAAAACGACGAATTATAAACCATAATGAAGTACAAGTAGTAGATAGAAAATTTAGCCATGATAGATAAATTGACGACAACAACACTTACCACGTTATAAATTTGAGTCGATGAGGAACCGTAGCAACGAGCAGTAGGTCTTTTAGGATCAAAGTTTCAATGCTCTTTAAATATGACTCCATCGCAAAGTATGATCTGCATATGAAATAAAATAGGTGCCTTAGTTTGAAGAACTAAGTAAGCCCACAAATAAGTAAATGCCTTTACCTTTCATACTGTCATGGGAGAATGAGTCTCGCCACTCTACCCACTTTGTTTCCGTAAACAAAGTTAAGTTATGACTTTATAAATAACAAGTAAGACTATGAAGAAAGAACGAAGCATTTAAATCAAGTAACGACACATACACAACAAAGGTATAATCATAAGAAGTAAGGAGTAAACATCGTAAGTAAAATACATCAATAAAAATGACTGAAAGTAAAATGACAAAATGTAAGAACAACTTACGAGTAAACAATGGTACATGTAATGTACGATATATTTCTCCAAGTCGAATAATGTTCTGTATAGGTAGTTTTACTAGCCTAATAAAAAAAATTTATTTCCAATTTTTTGGGACATTACAAGTGGTATCAGAGCCCAGTTTCAAAACTAAGAGACCTATGGCCACACCAAGCATTTAATGCCAAGAAAATAAAGTTTAATATTAAAGTTGTTACTAACATGAAATTTTTTTGTTATTTAAAATTTTTGAAATTTCAAGAAACTTTTACTGAACAGTTCAGTTTAAGAACTAAGGAATATAACGTCCGGTAAGGAAGAATGAACACCCCCACCCTAGAAGGAGAACTGGTGGTGGAGCTGAATTTTGATATTTTGAAGAATATACACAGTCTTCAAGAAGAATTATGAAGTCTCAAAGAAGACAGTATGAATGAAAGAAAAGAACAACAAGCTATAAATGAAGCATTACTAAGAAATATGATGAGAGGGAGCCCACAGAGTAAACCTACCTAGTCCACAAACAATTCCAAAAGAGAACCTTACCAAAAATAAGCCAGCAGCCCAAGAGAAGCAAAAAAACATGAAAGTACCCCTGAAGCACTGAAAGGAGATTATCATAGTCCTTCCAGTGATCACTCTCTTTCTCCTCGAATAAAGAAACAAAGAAGCAATGGCAGTCTTCAGGGGGAGTTTAGAAAAATAAGAGGACAGACCTATGAAGGTGGAGTAAACAGTGGGGAGAAGGCTCAAGAGTGGTTGCTGGGCATGAGCAAATACTTTCAGGTTCATAACTACTCAAGTGATATGAGGGCTCGTCTTTCCGTCTATAACTTTAATGAAAAGGCAGCAAGATGGTGGAGAGATTTAAAACACACCAAGAAATATGAACTAAGAGAAATACGTTGGGATACCTTCCATAAACTTTTCCAAGAGAAATATATGTTGGAAAGGTTATTTGATAGAAAAGTGAAAGAGTTTCATAAACTACACATGGAATTCATGACTATGGATGTGTTTATTAACATATTTCTAGATTTGTTACATTATGTACCATACATCAAAGAAGAAAAGGTAAAGATCCAACAGTTTCTAGAATGTCTTCCTCCTAGTTTTTGGGACAAGATTGAATTTGACATGCCTAAGACCTTGGATACCACACTACATAAATCTAGGCTTTGTTATGAGCATGGAAAACTAAGGCAGGAGAACATGAACCAAAACCGAGACAAGTCTAAGAACTTCTATGATAACCACAAACATGGGTCTAACCCACAACCATACAGAAAGCAGAGTAATAGCTTTCAAGCGAACAAGAACTTTAATTAATATGGTATGAATCCTTATGTACTAGCTGCTAATGTTAACAAGCCAGTAGCAAGTGGAGCCAATGCTACCCTACTATAGATCAAATGCTGGAAATGCAGCATGAATCATTATGCCTGATATTGTAAGAACAAGACTGGTAGGGTCTTGCATAACTTACAGGAAGAACCAACCATTGAGGACATAGAAGGAACACCACAGATTTATGCAGCACTGGATAGCCATTAGGCAGACCATCAAGCTACAATGGTTGAGATAGAAGGTAATATCTTGAACTCTTCTATTTCAATACTTACTGATACCGATGCATGCTGAAGCTATGTTTCTCCTAAAATTGTTAGTGAATGCAAGCTAGGAAAAGTAAATCATGATAAACCTTGGCTGGTTCAGTTAACCACAGGTACAAAACGGAAGGTTTCAGAAATTGTTAAAGAATGTGAGGTAAACCTAAATGGTTTTCCTACAAAAGTAAACCTGAACATCCTACCTTTAGGATCGTATGATGTACTTATCGACATGGACTGACTATAACAACACCATGTCATGCTCGATTGTTTGCACAAGTCTATCTTGTGTACTGATAGCCTAGGGAACCAAGTGAAGGTTCAGGGAATTCCAAAGAAAGTTTCTGTAAGACAAATATTTGCCTTATAAGAAAATAAATGCATTAGGAAAGGATGCAAGTTATTTGTAGTGAACATCTGAGAAATAGAGTCTGATAAAGAGAAACCCATAGAATACTTCCCCGTTCTTAAAGAATTCAAGGATGTGTTTCCCGAGGAAATACCAGGATTACCTCCGAAACGAGACCTAGAGTATTCCATCGGACTGACCCCCAGATCCGTTACAACTTCCAAATCCCCTTAATACATGAGTGAACCTGAGTTGGTGAAGCTCAAAATGCAACTGTAGGAATTGATAGAGAAAGGGCATATCTAATCTAGTGTGTCTCCTTGGGGAGAAACGATATTGTTCGTAAAGAAGAAGGACAGTACAATGCGGATGTGCATCGATTACCGTCAGTTGAACAAAATGACTATCAAGAACCATTATCCACTCCCTAGGATCGATGACTTGTTCGATCAAATGGGAGGATCCAGATTCTTTTCAAATATTGACCTGCGATTCGGGTACCATTAAGTATGGATTAGCGATCAGGATATTCAAAAAACCTCCTTTCGTACCAGGTATGGGAACTATGAGTTTGTAGTGATGTCATTCAGGTTGACCAATGCACCTGCAGACTTTATGTGTATGATGAACAACATATTTAGTAGGTATCTGGACAAGTTCGTCTTGGTATTTATAGACAACATACTAGTTTGTTCAAAGAATAGAGAAGAACACAAAGAACACCTTCGCATAGTACTACAAGTGTTAAGAGAACACCAGCTTTACGCTAAGTTTAGTAAATGTGTTCTTTACAAACCACAGATACAGTATTTAGGTCACATTATCTCTGAGACAGGGATAGATGTGGACCCGAAAAAGATTAAATCCATAAAGTATTTGCCTACCCCTAATAGTGTCACTGACATTAGGTCCTCTTTGGGATTAGCCAGATATTATCAAAAGTTCATTGAGAACTTCTCAGGAATCGCTTGCCCCATGATCACTTTGCAGAAGAAAGCAAGTAAGTTCTTATGGACCGCTAAGTGTGAAGAAATTTTTCAAAAGCTTAAGTAGCTTTTGATAACCACACCGGTGTTACGAATTGTGGATCCCGAGGGGATTTTGTTGTTTGCACAGATCCAAGCAAGGAAGGAATTGTAGGAGTCATCTTACAGAACGATCACACAATCTATTATGAGTCATGGAAGTTAAAAGAACATGAGCAGAATTACCCTATGCATGATATTGAGTTAGCTTCCATCATCCATGCTTTGAGGATGTGGAGGCAATACCTCATGGGAAGGAAGTTCCTTCTCAAGATAGACAATATGAGTCTAAATTATTTATTTGATCAATCGGATCTAAATGCAAGGCAAGCCCAGTGGCTAGCTTTCCTTAGTGAGTACCATTTCGAGCTAAAGCACATTAAGGGAAAAGAAAATAAGTTTTTTGATGCTTTGAGCCAACGAGCTCATATGATATATGCGGTGACTTTGAGTCAAACAGTTGCATATTTTCATGAGAGGATTAGAGCGGCCAACGGAGTTGACCGCTTCTATGTGGAAATCCTCAAGAAACTCCAAGAGGACAGGTTGTTTCAAAAACAAAAAGAATACAAGGTAGACGAATCCAGACTGCTATGGTCTAGGGATCATTTGTATGCTCCAAAAGGATGGGACCTTCAGTCCAACATCCTCATGGAATTTCGTTGGGAACCTTACTCCGGGCACCCGAGATATCAAAAGAAGATATCCCTCGTCAAGAGACACTTTTTATGGCCTAAGTTAAAGGTCGACATTGCAATGTTTATTGCGAAATGTAAGGAATGTCAGCTAGTTAAAGCTGAGCATCAGCATCCTTCGAGAATGTTGTAGCCGTTACCCATTCTGGAATGGAAGTGGGAGGTCATTAGTATGGATTTCATCACTAGTCTACCAAAAAGTAAGAAGAAAAATGATTCTATTTTTGTGGTCATCGACAAGTTGTTGAAAGCAGTACACTTCATTCCTGTGAAGTCGACCTACAATGTAGTGAACATTGTTGATATCTTCTTGAAAGAGATATTTAGATTGCATGGGATACCCAAGGAAATTAGCTTGGATCGAGATGTTAAGTTTATAGGAAATATTTGGAGATCTTTATTCTCTGAATTGGAGACGCAGTTGAACTTAAGCACTGCATATCACTCGCAGACATACGAGAAAACAGAAAGAGTAAACCAAATTTTTGAGGACATGCTGCGGATGTATGTCATGAATAATCCCACAAAGTGGGAGGATTACTTGCATCTCGCAGAGTTTGCATATTACAATGGTTATCAGACTTCTGCCAAGATGAGCCCCTTCGAGGTAGTCTATGGATGGAAGTGTAGATCACCGGTTACTTGGGATAGCCTGATGGATGGGCTCATGTTAGGGCCTGATTTGTTGATGGACTTGGAACAGTTGGTTACCAAGTTCTAGGTGAATCTTAAATAAGCACAAGACCGTTAGAAAGTTATGCGGATCAGAAAAGAAAAGATAAGTACTTTCAAATAGGCAATCATGTTTACTTGAAAGTAAAATCCAAACGAATCTTGTTGAGCTTGGGTAGGTGCGGTAAGTTAGCACCTAGATTTTGTGGACCTTTTGAAATACTAGACAAGAAAGGGCTAGTGGCATATGAACTAGTGTTACCTGTGCATGTAAGAGTCCATAATGTTTTCCATGCATCTTTGTTAAATAAATATGTTTACGATACTAAACATGTTGCTGATTGGCCCTAGTTATAGGTGGAACCTAAAGGGGAGTTTTCCCTTGAGCCTACTCATATACTTGATAAAAGAGAGGTGTAGCTTCGGAAGTGCACCATAGTCTAGTTGAAAGTGCAATGGAAGCACTTTGAGGTTGATGAGGCTATCTGTGATACAGGATGAAAACTTACAATGTACTTGAATCTTGTTCATGTTTTGCAGAGCGGGAATGAGTCTTACAGAAGTGTGAATGAGCTGGGAAGAAATCAGCATCAACCAAAAAATTTGGGGCCTCGTTAATGATCATCCACCTTCAATCAAACTCTTTCCATGATTTTGCAACCAAACTTTACTTAAGGATGTTGGCTACCCAACAGAATAACCATGCATCTTACTAGGACCTTGGGCCCTCAACATGCAGCCTACCACGTCCTCAGCATGCATCTTGCCATGCTTGCACCGATTTTAACCAAGGCAGTCTACACTAACCTGAGCATGCAATTTACCACGTCCTCAGCATGCACCTTACTAAGCCTGCATCGGTTGCAACCAAGGAAGTCTACACAAAGCATCCCAACTTCAAAGGTGTCAGAATATGTCATATTTCTAAAACAAATAGATGTTCAGGCAATAAAAAAATTAGGTATCAAAACATTAGGAAAAGAGGTAAAAAACATATGATAAAATTTTTAAAAAATTATGCAATAATGCCAAAACCTCATAGAATACATAATTTCATGCAAGATAGTAAAAATATTTAATTTAATAGTTTGTGCAGAGAGTATGACGTATGCCCACCGTCGGGTCTGGGGAAACAGAGACCAAGGCATACGTAATGTTTTTGACGACCAATCAAACTGGAAATAATTAGATTTTAAAAATAAAATAAATATATAAAATAAAGCAATACTATAGTTAAACTGTAGCATTGAAAAAAATTAATAAAAATACAGGCCAAATAATACGCTTAAGCGATGTATATATATCCTGTGTAGGAAGACATAATAATCCATATATTTCTTTCAAGCATACTCATGATCTTAAAAAAAATCCAAATATACTAATTTATTCAACCAAACATATCTCAATAAAACAAAATTAAAATGCTATAAACAAAAAACACACTCTTATTCCTTATACACTATCCTTCTCTATATTTACTTTTACCTTCTCTCCAAATTTTGATACCCTACATCTATCATTTTTTACATTTCCATTATAGAACCTTGTGAATATAAGTAATACTTTATAAACAACCTGTAATAAATCAAGACCGTCAATTATTGATTAAAGATATTTCAACTATAGCACCTTGTGAATCTATGTAATACTTTATAAACAACCGGTATTAATTCAAGACAATCAATTATTCATTAAAGACTTAGAGGTAGACATTTGTAATGGCTAGCCTTGACTTAAAAAGATTTGATGTGGACAATCAATTATTCATTAAAGACTTCATGTAGACATTTGTATTGGGTAGCCTTGACTTAAAAAGATTTGATGTGGACAATTATATGTCTTTCGATACATTATTTAGAAACCCCAAGCAACAACACGTTACAATGACATGTATCTACCGAAAACACCTTCATTTCACGTGGAACAAATTATAATGAAACGTTATATAAACATTGTTGAGACGTCATTTTATCAAGTATCTTAGAGATCAGCGGGACCAGCATTGTTTGCTATACCTAGTAGGTACCGGGGGCTCTCACATAGCCTACTGTAGATTATATACGGGATGGACCGCATACCTGATCTCGGGATCTGTTGGCACGTCTGAAGTATGGTCTGCCCCTCTCGATGGAGCCCCGTATCCTCCTTTATCTGACGTGGTGAATAAGGATTCTCTAACTCGATTATTATCCATTAGGACCTGCAAGTAATTGATCATCTATACCTAGACTTAGACATGGATATAGAAACTAGCATGTTCAGTGTGCACATGGCAACAGATGAGATGCTACACCTCAACAGAATGTGACATTAGATGTGATACCTTTTAAGCTTCATGTGCCTCTAGCATAGATTGAGGAGGTAGACTAGCTTATGATGGATGGTTTCTATACATATTCATTTTGCATATCCTTCACATTTCTAGGGGACAATAAGGTTCTTATTAGAATTATCTTCCTTATTTGCATGGTCAAACCCTACTTTTAAAGGTTAAAAGTGTCTTCATGGCCAATCACCTCTCTTTTTTTAGGGATTTGTACATTTAAGTTATGCAATTTTTGTTCAGTTAACTACCTAATGCATTCTAGCTGGTTGTTTTGGCCTAGTTAACTTATTAGTTGCTATTTTGTCTTAGTTAACTACCTAATGTGTACTCATTGGTTAATTTGGGCAAGTTAAACTCTAGTTTCATATGCATGTTTGATTAAATATTGGTTGCTCATGCATGAGTGAGTTAACTACATTAGAGGAAGTTCTAGGATGAGGTAACCATTGCTAAACTTGCATGAACTAATTTACATTCTAAGTTGGGTGCACCGGTCTAATATTAGCTCAAAACCATGTTTCTTTTTAGTTGTAGGCCTAGTTAATCCCTAACCAAATTCGCATGGTCAACACAATGCTTAAGGATGATGAAATTAAACATTCAGGGTGATTTCTCTTATGCTTAACTAGCTTTTAGGCTTATGCATGCCTAAGCATGGTTACATATATATGAAGGCTTGAATCTCATTGATTAAGCATTCATCCATGTACTCTCTTTGAGCTTGCATTTGTTAATAAAGGTTACATTGTTTGGGTCATTACTTATATTATTTTCTCTTCTCTGTGTTGCTAACTGTATTAGTGCTCCATTTAGTTTCTACATCTACTAGTTCAAATTCTCACCACTACCCAAAAGGATGATCCATAAGTTTAAGAAAAATTAGATTCAACCTAGTGAAATTCTAGTGCAAGTATAGAGACATTTTTTCCTTCCAATTTAGTTAAAAGACGCTCAAATGGTTTACTCAAACAATGCATGGGGCAGAAGACCAAGTAGAAGTACTTGAGATTTCTTTCTGATTTCTTTCCGAGTGCATCATCCTTGTAAGAAATTTTTTATTCATGTTGTAATCATGTCTTCCATTATTGATGAAGAACCTCTTCTTGATACAAGGAGGCAACATGGGAACAAGTATGGTGAGAAGCCATGAAAGAGCTGGAGTATAACTCTTTCCTAAAGAATGTTATGTGGAAGATATGAGACTAACAAGGAATTTAGTGATCAATTGTAGGTTGATGCACACATTGAAGCGTGTCACAAATAACAGTGTTGAGAAGCATAATGGTAGGCCTTATAATAAAAGAATTCTCTCTTTGAGGATATCAATGTTCCAAGTATATTCCATTAAAACCGCTTCGCTATTTGGTTGGCCTTTATATTAGATTTATGTTAATATGTTTCAATTGCTAAAGGTATTCATCATAACCCATATCTAGTTAGCTTCGATGTTTGGTTGGTCTGACCTTTATATTAGATGGATGTTAATATCATGTTATGGAAGCTGCATGCTAGGTACTCATGAATTGATGTGTATCCACTTAAAATAAGATTGGACTTTACTAAGATCAGCATAGATCCATCTTAAAAAAGATCTACCAAACCTTTAAATGAATCAAATCTCTCTAACTTGAAACCCCTTGTTTAAAGTAGAAATGTTGAGGAAATGTGAATTGAATGTTTATGATTTTAATTTGTAACCTTTTATGTGGTTCTAAAAAATATTTTAAATCTATGTTAAGCGCACATATTATATTGTATAACATTTTATTATTTTTTATAAAAGACATATTATTTTTTATAATATTTTATTATTTCTTATATCAACTCTAGGATGAGCACGGAAAGACTTACACATCTCCCCTACGAAATGCTCCAGCGCATTATCATAAATCCTATTATCATAAATCCTAATTTCCTGTGTTTGTTTAATAAATCTCATTGTAGTATTCTAAGTAAATAACTCGATCTTGATGAATACCATTTTGAATCCTTAATTAATATTTATCGGGGTGACGCTACGCATTTTTACACTTAAAATATAGTGCAGGAAACCACTGGGAATAAAAAACAGTTCTGAAATGTGAAAGGAATTTTGTCTTCCACGTACGGAGGAAGGGTGGACAAACAATATTACCAAAAAAAAAAGGAGTAAGCTAGCTGTGGAGCAATCCTCCCTCATTGGACGGAGGAGGAGCAAAGTTAGCGTTGACTTTGCTCCTCCTCAGTCCGATGGAGGGAGTTTTGCTCCACAGGTAGCTCACTCCAAAAAAAAAGTTGATATGGCCGGGTCGATAGTCAATTAAATGACGTTGGCATGAAATCAGTTGGACGGAATGCAAATTTGTGGTAGATTGCTAACTTTGATCGTATACGTTGATTTTTTATCCTTTTGGCCGGCGGCCAATGACTGGTTTATTGGTGTGTTTTCCATGGCAGCCTACAATGGTGGGGGTGCTTTATTACCTAACATTGCTCAGAGTCAATAGCCTTCTAATTAAATAGTTTCCCGAGGACGAGTGAATCCTAAAACAATACACTGTCCCAAATGGGAGGACAGGAATGCACTGGCTGGATCGAAGAAAAAGAGACGAAAATACAAACCCAATAATAAAATATCGAAGGCGGAAAAAACTGGCTGGGTCGAGATTTCGGATTCTAGTTGGTAAAATTGTTATTTTTTTAAGTACCTAAGTGACCTTCAATATATTGTGATACATGAATGGAGGTTTATGCATAACTGATTTAGGGTTCCTCTTTATGGCTGCTGTCATGGCCGCCTTTTTGGCTAAGTATAGAGATAGAGATGTATATAGACGTTAGTATATTGTGCATATGGCTCTCTGAAAGGAAGATTCGGTAGCTATCAGAGTCCAAGCACCTCTCTAAGAGCATTACAGAGAGATTTCTATAAATCCATATTAGCATCAGTCAACGTTGTGGGAGGATAGAGACACAGAGGTCATTAATTAAAATCAGGCTCCAGAGTTTGGTATTAGCTTTCTGTTGATCGAAACAGATAGAATATTATAAGTATAGTTGCCCAACGTTGTGGGAGGATAGAGACACAGAGGTCATTAATTAAAATCAGGCTCCAGAGTTTGGTATTATAGCTTTCTGTGGATCGAAACAGATAGAATATTACAAGTATAGTTGCCCTTGTCGATGCATTCACGAGAAGATATTGAATTGGGAATGGAGTCGATCTTGAATCGAAATAATGACGCGCACGACGCGAAGGCGCACAGCCAGCTGCCTCCGGGTTTTAGATTTCATCCCACTGATGAGGAACTCGTTTCCTACTATCTCACCCAAAAATGTTTGGACAGCACCTTCTCTGGGAGTGCAATTGCAGAAGCCGACTTGACCAAGTGTGAGCCTTGGGATTTTGCAGGTATGTTTTATCATGATCTTGTAAATAATTTTAGAATCATTTGCTTTAAGTTTGTATTGTTACAGGCTAACGAGAATCTATATTGTAAGTATTATGTGCTATAACAATACACGATAACATGTGCAGCAAGAGCTAAAACTGGAGAGAAGGAATGGTACTTTTTCGGCCTCAGGGAGCGCAAGTATCCGAGAGGCCGCTTTCGGACCAACAGAGCCACAGCAGCTGGATACTGGAAAACCACCGGGCAGGATCGAGAGGTTAGTTCACAATCATCTGCAGTGGTTGGAATGAAGAAAACGCTGGTTTTCTACATGGGCAGAGCTCCCAAAGGGGAGAAAACCAACTGGGTAATGCACGAATATCGTCTCGAAGAAAATTTTTCCCATAATCCACAGTGCCAAAACTGCAAGGTACGTTAATAGAATTCATACTTAACACTCATATATTGAATGCATTATACATTCTTCTCCCGTGGATATATTAAGCAGTAAGAGAGACAAAACGAAAAAGGAAAATAACTGAAAGTGCAAAAACAATTGTAAGTTTAAAATAAATAAATAATTTTGTTTAATTTAAAACTAGCACATCTAGATAGTTTGTGGTTGGATTACTTATCAAATGATTGAGATTATCATGGACGGGAAGACAATTTGGATTCTTTTTATTATTAATTTTTTTATTGCATTCTTATTATTATCCATTTAATAAGTATCAATTATTATATATATATTTTTTATCTTTGTTTTTTCTAGTTGTCTGCCATGAACTATTGCTTATCCATTCATCATCTATAATCTCAAATATATCTATTGATCAGTTGTACAATTATTTTTTATATTCTTTTTATTTTTATAATTGTTTATTTCTAATTTTGAACGGCCTGCCATAGAATTTATCGCCACAGTACATTTATCTCATCCTCATCTCAAATAAAAACAGTAGTAGACCCCAAATCTTAAATAAAAATATCTGTCCACTTAAAAATAAAAAAAAATATTGACATTACAGAAATCACATAGTATCTTTTCCCCACATAACCTGTAAAACCCTTTTTTTAGGTGAAACAAAATAGAGATGAACCCTAACATTATGGTACCTGATGTGTATATTCTTGGACTTGGTACAGGATGAATGGGTGGTGTCAAGGATTTTTGAGAAGAGCGCAAGGGGAAAGAAGAGTTCCATAGCGATGATGAGAAGAAACTCATTTCTTGATCTACCGGGCTCTCAATCCTTGCCCTCACTCTTGGAATCTCCTTGCAAAACAACTGCGGCAAATGATCTGGAAACACGATCCACTGAAAGCGAATCGGGCACATCTGCAAAAGCTCATGATCCTGTGCCCTGCTTCTCCACTCCAATGGAACATAAAGCCAATTTAACGGGTCACCATCTCCACCAGTTTCAACATGGGAGCAGCTCAAATTATCCTGATTTTTATGATGAACTATCAGAAAAGGCTAAACCCTTGGAGCAGTCTGATCCAAGGATTCATATGAATATGATGCCCGGTGCTGCACTTTTCTCAGTATCAAATATCAGACGCGATCAGACTTTTCTCAATATGCCTGCAGCTGCACTGGACCAGGAGCCGGGGATTCAGTACCTGCCAGGTTCACCGCTCCCTACACTATGCAATCTATCTAACTCTTCAAACCTGGGATTTTCCACAGATGCATATTTTTCTGCTTTGCACTTTTCAAACTCGTTTTCTATGGCCTCTGACCAGTCCGCAGGAAGCCGAACGGGGCCGTTTTCTAGCTCTTTTGTACAGCATAAAACATTAAACAATAACATTACAGTGGGAGCTAATAATTGTGTGAACAGATTTCAGTGGGCCAACGATCGCATCTCTAATAAGATATCAGGTCAGCCTATTCAAGAAGCCGTTGGGGTTACGTGTTTGAGTGCAAACATTACTGATCAAATGGCTTCTGTTGTCTGTAATAGATTGGATCGACCATTTGATCAACTGGATTCTTCTGTCACTCCTCCAGGAGACTTTGATTCTCTCTGGAATATCACAGAGCATTTAGTTTAGTGGCACCTGAAGCAAGCATTTTGTATATCTGTACGATGAGTTGTTTGTTGCACAAAGCGAGAAAATAGGTGTGAACCTTGTATCCGATGGTTTTGAGGTTTTTTATTTGACCTTCTCAGTGCTCACTTATGAGCATTGAACAAAATATTTTCACACCGAATGAGAAGAAATCTTGGATATTCCATTTTTGAAATCAAGTTCACCGCAAACTATTTTTTGAACGACTGAAGTTCTTCTCTATTTGAACGACTGAAGTTCTTCTCTATGAGGAAACAATCACACTTTTGGTTTGTTGAAGCCAATTATACAGGTGTTTAAATTGCAGTGTCAATCGGTGCACAACCTTGTTGTGAGGTTCCAAGATCGTAACCTCTTATTTCACGTTTAGACATTCCTAAAATCAACGATGAGCGTGTCCATTATACTGCCAATTTTTTACCAAAATTGGATTGAAGGATTTCAATTCCCCGAAGAAATGGCACCAGATAATGGCGATGAATGCTATATTATTAGCACGCCTTAACTTATTTAAGAAATGTGTGATGAAGAACTCCTAAACCTGACGATGAAAGTTTGATGAAGAACTCCTAAACCTGAGGATGAAAGTTTACTAGCATCATGATATTTAGATAAATAATTTATTATCAATTATTTACAACTAACACATCCACATAGTTTGTGGCTGAACCAGGTTGATAAAGATTAAATGACTGAGAAATAGTTATGAAATGGAAGACATTTTAGAATTTTTTTTATTCTTCTAGTTAAAGGGATCATCGAAATTCATTATTCCTGTTATCTATTTATCAACTGTTGGTTGTTTCACATTTTCCTAGTTATCTGCTATACACTAGTTATTTTTTATATTCCTTCTTTTTTTTAATTGTTTATTTAAAATTTTGAACTGCTTCCAAAGCATAGGTCATAGTCCACCAAGTTTCAAATAAAAACATTTATAAACCTAATTATTAAAAATTATTAACAATAAATTAACTAAATATCAATTATTTTTATTTTTATAATGAGTTTGCTTGTTGAATGAAAACGTGTAAGCATAAAGACGGTTAAAAGTTTATTAAAATTAATTATACTGTTAATAACCTAAATCTGTTTCATATAATCGTTATAGTACTCATCCAAGAGAGCAGATTGTGGTTCATCATATATTGGCACACTTAGTGATACACAAAATAGCAATAACACATTGTTTTGTTGAAGCAAACATTTAAATATAGTTATTCTATAATATAATATAGTTATTCTTAAGACAAAAAGTTTGTGGTATTTTTCATCAAAAGAATATAATTAAATTGAGAATCTCCATGTTAAATATTTTTTTTGACACAAAATAAACATAACCATATGAAATACTCAATCTAACCATATAAGTTAAGTTAAGACTCAATCTAACCATATAAGTTAAGTTAAGGCATGTATGATATGATAGAATATATTCCAACATAAAGTTAATTAAAGTAGAGAAGAGACTAATACAACATTTATAAGAAAAAGAAAATTAAGACTCTATCTTCCAACAAAATAATATAATAAAATTGAGATTAATAAATCATTTAAATAAAGTAGGAGATTAAGGTAGCATTCAAGTAAAGAGG
>LPNX010935744.1:77024-176236 GCA_001517045.1 Pseudotsuga menziesii | reverse complement strand
TGTGGTATCTTTCACCAAAATAATAGAATAAAATAATAATAGTATAATTCTTAGATTAAATATATTTAAATATTTAAATTACATAATACAAACATAACTATAAAATATTTTTTAAGGTAGCATTCAAGTAAAGAGAAGATTAATAAATCATTTAAATAAACACTATGTTGTGGTATCTTTCACCAAAATAATAGAATAAAATAATAATAGTATAATTCTTAGATTAAATATATTTAAATATTTAAATTACATAATACAAACATAACTATATAAAATATTTAACAACTATTATAAGTAAATGAATATGTATATATGATATGATAAAATATATAGAAATATGAAAGATAGTTAATGTTATTTATTATTTTTCATAAATATTATATTTTTTTTATAAAAAATGTTTTTAAAAATGTTTTCCACCAAAATATTGTGTTAAAAATGAAAGAGAATTTTAAAGACTAAAAACACAAAACATATATAATTATATGAAATATTTAAAATATAAGTATATGAAAAAAGCTATATAGAATGTTATGAAATATATATGATATTATCAAATAATTTAGGTAATTTATATTATTTCTCTCAAATAATCTAAAATTAAAATCTACATGCAACTTAATGGTTTTTTTTAATAAATTGAAAATTAAATAAATACATTATTTTAAATACTAAATAAGTGTTAACAATTTGAAAAATAATTGTTTAGTACTCTCAATAAAACTTATAAAAATACTAGACTAAAAAGATATTTTAACATTTTTATATACATATGAAATTAAGATTTAAATATCTAACAATAAAACTATACATGTTTACATTCAATATAATTTTTAAGTTCTTAAAACATCAATTTGCACAGTAGCACATCAATGGCTAGTTTGCAAATTCGACGTTACCCCACCACCAAAAGGAAAACAAAACTATCCATCCTAATAAATTTCGCATGTGTAATGCAATGCTACACCTCAACATAATGTGACATTACATGTGAGACCTTTTAAGCTTGGTGTCTCTAGCATAGATTGAGGAGGTAGACTAGCTTATGATGGTTGGTGTGTATATATATTCACTTTGCATATCCTTGGCATTTCTGGGGACAATAACGCTTTTATCAAGTTTATCCTCCTTATTTTATGGTTAATGGTGCTTTTGCATTGTCAAACCCTCATTTTAAAGGTAAAAAGTGTTTTCATAGCCAATCACCTTTTTTTCTTACGGACTTGTCCATTTAAGTTATGCTACTTTTGTTCAGTTAACTACTTAATGCACCCTAGTTGATTGTTTTGGCTTAGTTAAATTATTAGTTTCTATTTTCTTTTAGTTAACTGCCTAATGTGCACTCATTAGTTAATTTGGGAAAGTTAAACTCCACTTTCACAAGCATGTCCCATTAAATATATGTTGATCATGCATTATTGAGTTAGCTACATTAGAGGAATTTCTAGGATGAATTAACCATTTCTAAACTTGTATGAATTAATTTACTTTTTAAGTTGGGTGCACTTGTCTATTATTAACACAAAACCATGTTTCTTTTGAGTTGTATGCCTAGTTAATCCCTAACCAAATTTGCATGGTCAACACAAATCTGTTAGCCAATAATTGAGCCGACTAAACTTGAGCTTATCACTCAATTATAAAAGAATAAAAATTTCATGCCGACCTCTTTTTCCTTTTACTTGTCGGGTGAAACCGACTCGACAAGTATACCAAATTTGGTCGGCCTTTTTTACCCGACTATTTTTCCTCTACAAGCTTTTTACTTGTCGGTTCTCCCGACAGTTCTACCTATAGGTTTTACTTCATTGGTCGGCTTGACCACTTCTACAACTTGTCGATTTTACTTGACCTTTTTACTTGGACTCAGTTGCTCTCATTTGGTTTTAGTCAGAATTTACAAATGATATTTCTTAGTCTAAAAGACTTAAGAAATTACAATTTTTTTTCACCTATGAGTAAGATGAAGTAACAAACCGACACAATAATAATTCAATGGAACTATAAAAACATATAACCAAACATTTAGCAAGACTTGAGTTGACCACTTTGCCTTAAAACTTGGAACTTTCACTAGGTGAGAAATTTATGGCTTCTTGATCTTTCACTCAACCGTAACTGTAAACAACATTTACAAAAGTAACTCTAGAAAGAATGTGTGGCTAAATAAACATGCATTAAGCCATAAACTATTTCATATAAATAACTTATCCAGAAATAACTAAGGTAATACAAACTTTTCGATCCAAACTTGTCAGCTCACTAACTGATCCTTTTACAGAGCTTTGGCTCTTCGACAGAATCACACACACAAAAACTTGAGATTCAACTTCACTCTCTTCTCAGTGTTCTCTCTTTCTCTCTTTTTCTCACCCAGATTTCTTCTATCTCTTGTGTCTAACTTGATTTACAATCTTCTTCTTCTATTTATAGGAAACTTGAAAATTGCTTCTACGTTAATCTATAGACTTGCCATTAATGGTTGTAATAGCTGTCTACCTACAAACTTAGATTAAGAAGTTAATTCGACTGGTTTACATTGTCGAATCGTGGAATCTTCACTCTTGTTACACTGACTGACAAGATATGGACTTATACGGACTCTGACAGAGTTGGTAAAGATTAGATACGGATTTGCGAGTAATTAGTATTTCCAGCACTCCCCCTTAGTAATGAGAAGATGGATATTTTTAAAACAAAATTTATAAAATGTTCTAGAGCTTAAACATGCTCTGTGCATAACAAAGTTCATTGTGCATAACTTGTCATTCCAAGATAACTACGTAGATACTGAAATGTATCATTTGCCAATGGTTTTGTAAAGATGTCTGCAAGTTGATCTTAAGACCTACAAACTTCCAAACAAATATCTTTGTTGTTCACCAACTCTCTTATGAAATGAAACCTTATGTATAATTAAAATTGAGCACATAGATCTATGTATCAACACACAACTTATTAATCTATCACAATAATCTAGGGACTAAAACACAGTCTCATAAGAGATTTCAGACAATTAAGCATGAAAATTGCATAATGGTGCTGCAATGGAATGTTGCAGCTCTGTATAATCAATAAAATAATGATATTACACTACAATGGTCATGCAAGGTGCATGACTACCAAGACACCTCAAATTCCCAAGGAGGTCATTCGAATTGAATGAATGGGTGTAGCTTAACTGAATATCAGCCACACTTGGTACACATAGTTAACCACTGAGCTAATCCATAAATGGATCTCACACTAAGTCCTAACTGAATCAGAGTGCAATAGATGACTGAGTCTAACTGATAGTGACTCATCACATGTAACTTCATTTCCAACTGAAGGAGGTAGCGCATCCATAACTCCAAGTAGCTCCGATGGAGTTAACTGAAGTGACACATGTTATTGGAAATGGTTGTAGCCGCCATTGTTAGATCCAGTTCATAAATATTGACAAAAAATAATCAAATAATGAATGGAGGTGCCTTCACAACTCAACTTAACCTATTGTTAGTGTAATACTCCAAAATTTCATAAAAAATTAAACCTTTTCTTGCGACAATTAATGTTTAAAAACATCGATGACATGGGTAGCTTAACCGCTAACAATTATCATTTTAAAGGGTCTAATGTAGAAACTAAAACCAATTCCTATATTAATTTCTGTAACTCCATACTTCACTATCTGCTTTCATAATTAAGTATTAAAAGATTGATTTAGTAGGTGATGATCTAAAGTAATATGAGCTGAAAACACAGTTTGTTTACTTTGTACTAAAGTTTGTTTTTCTATTTAAAAATGAAGGAACTTCAGTTCATGCCTAAGGCTTACTTAGCTTTTGAAGCTAATGTAGTGAAATGATGATTCTTGTACAGGTCTAATTACAGGTAAGACGTTTTGTATTCCAGTTTCAAGATCAAGTTTGAATTATCTCAA
Organism: Pseudotsuga menziesii; assembly: GCA_001517045.1. Lineage (NCBI taxonomy): Eukaryota > Viridiplantae > Streptophyta > Pinopsida > Pinales > Pinaceae > Pseudotsuga > Pseudotsuga menziesii. The sequence continues at coordinate 172,311 of LPNX010935744.1, read as the reverse complement.
CTAGCAAAAGTAAAATGCTAGATTAATTGTTTAGTTTACAACATTGAGAAAAATAAGGTATCGTCAACCTGTATCTTTTCCAAATCTTGAATTGGTTATATCAATGTGAAATGTTTAGGGTCTAGTTTTTACCCTTCGTCTTGAAGGCACATGATGTTGCCTATATTAAGTTTTTGTTATTTATTTCTTTAAAGGGATAAAAGCTTAGAATACTAAGAGCAAAAAAAATAGAACTTATTTTTTAATCTAAACTATGAGCATAACCTGTACACCTGATATTAAACCTATTGTTGGTGTAAAAGATCTTAACTCTACAAACAACATTAAAGAAGGAAAATACTATAAACTAAGTCTTGCAATACTAGTTCTACCAAAGTATTTTATATGCCATGAAATTTACATATGCCTGAAATATGAACATAAACCACAATTAATATATGCTTATGTATTATTATGAGGTTAAAGAATTCGACATTTGTATAAGTGATACTAAAGGTTTATACCAAGTATAGATTGATGTTGCCAAAGTATTTAACATAGGTGTATGCATTATAAGAATATAAACATAATCTTATCCTTTATCCTTTGTTTGAAAAACAAGGTCAAACAATGCAAACACGATTATAATACATTTACCAATAAAAACTATGCTAAGTAACTCTATAGTTAAAATCTCAGGCTTATAAGTTTTCAACCATGATTTTAAAAAGGGTTATTTAAAATTCTTTGCAGGCTTCATCCACACCCTCGAAACTATAGAACAACACCCACCAAATCAACGTAAAAGTGGAATCCACCTGGTCATCGGTTATTGGATAGGGTTTTGACATTGGTAAACCCTACTACGTAAAGCTAAACAACCTAAAATATCGCATTGTTTACTATACCTGTTGCTATGAGGAACGTTTCCAAGCTCATGGCCATTAGTGCCTTCATTTTGTCTCTGTGAGTGATGGCCTACGATGCCAAAGTATAGCTCAGTGAGTGCTCTTCATCCATGTATCAACCAAGCTATAAAATTTGTCTAGATAGCTGTGTGGTCTGAGTTTCTAACTCACAACTTACCTGGTGGTTTTTCACTGACAGTGGGGAGAACTGGGTCTCGTCGTGGCTCACTTTTTGTTTTTCCCATTCTTGTTGATGCCCTTAGGGAGTGTTTTATTCTGCACAGCTCTTGTAATGGTGTTTTTGTCCGTAGGTTCCTTTCTCATCTTTCGAGGTGGTTGTATACTTGGAGGTTTGCAAAAGAATTAATCACGACCGTAAGCACTGATACTGGAACAGGTAACCTTTTTTTTTAATCTATTTAATTTGACTATCAACAAGTTTTCCTTTTAACCTTAAATGAACTGTAAGTAACAGGTTATTTACCATTGTTTTGAATCTTGAATGTGCAGAGTTAAAAAGAGAGGAGGTTCGAAAACATGACTTCTAGCTGAGCAAGGAGAAAGGACCGGTAAGTAACTGTGACGTGGATCTTCCAACAATGCTCGGTTGATTGGTAAGCCTCGGCTCCATGACCCGAGGTTTCTTTTTTGGTGATGTATGGGGTTTTTGGAAAGATGTTATCTTGCAGAGTTTGGAACTCCCTTGCCATAGCTTCAATTTGAACGAGGCTTGTTTGTAAAGGCCATGTGGCCGTGGACTATTCTGTCGATGGTTTAAAATTTTCTTAGGATTTTGTAGTGGTAAATACCTTTTTTTTAACTTGTATAAGTTGATAGTAAATTGGGTACTTCGGCCTATGTGGAAAAGAGACTTTGTTAGAATGTGGGCATCGTGGTTTTTCTGGGTTGTAAACTTCTATTTTGTTTTAGCGTATTAATGAAAATATGAAGAACCTTGTGGTTAATTACGTATATCCGGTGAATGATTTGATAAAAAAGATGAGAGGATTTCGCGGTCATGAAATGCCCATAATTTTGATTTTTTTTATTAAGATGACGGTATTTTGTGGAAATTTAATATGAAAGTTAGTTTTGTTTATCTTTTTAGTATAAAGATTTAGTTTATGCAAATAAAAAGGGAAAGAGGATTGTTACTACAACCCGACTGTGTAAAATTTTATTTAATATAGGGCATTTATAATATAGATATTTTAATTGTATACTAATTTTTATTATTATTATTTAGGATATGGGTTAAACTGTAAAATCCCTATTCTAGAAAAGGGAAAGAAAAAGAAAGTATTGGTTGAGAGTTTCCTCAATTTAGGGTTTGTATTTTTATTTAATTTTAATCTCTCCATTATTGTTGTTTTACTATTAATTATTTTGCACTTGTTATTTTATATTACAATGTTACTACAACTATGTATTTTTTATTTATAAAAATTAGATTATTTCTACAATTTCATTATACTATTATAATAATCTATGTTGTTCCTATTTATGTTATTTTTCTCTTTCTGTAGTAGTTAATAATTATAGGTATCTATTTTAGTGTTAATATTTAAAGACAATGTGTTTACTGTGCTAACAAAAAACACAGTTACACAATCTGTGTAGTGTCTTTTAATCAACATTATTTTGTAGAAGTTTATATTTATAATTTTTACAGATATATTTTAGTTAAAGAAACTTCTGAAAATAGAGGGATTTCCTGCTAAACATTCCTATAAATATTTTAATAGTTTAAAGTAAATAATTATATTACTACACTTCTCGATTTGATTTATTCATCATACTTATTTTCACCTACTGTACTAGAGTACTACCTTCTTGAAGGTGTGGAAAAATACAGTGAGGTATCACCTACTCTACTAGAGTACTACCTTCTTGAAGGTGTGGAAAAATACAGTGAGATATTTTTATCCATCAGTAAATTTAAACTAACCCTAAATCATTTATTCTAATACATATCTAATTCATAATTTTTCTATCTTTGAATAGTAGAAGGATTTATCTAACTAATTTTAATAAACAGATGAAACATACATATAAATATATTAATTCATAAATTCATATGTTCTTATTCCTATGTTTGCATAGAGTAAATCAAAATAACATTTAGAACCTGGTAGTATAGCAGAGGAGACAACAACCTAAGGAGCCCGTTCCTCCCAACCAACTCCAGAAGACTACTGAGCTGCAAATCTTAGGACCCCCATGCCTATTTACTGGTCCATCTGGTTGAAAGAACTGGGTGAGCGAGTAAGTTTAAAAACCTCTGCAACTCCACAGAGTAATCAACAGTAATATTTCTTCCTATAGCAGTAAGAACTCAGCTCAAAAAAACTGCACTAGTTCAGTAAATCAACACTTTCCACTCAAAAACTTCTTCATGTCCCCTCCATCGAATTTCTTGTGCGCCTATTTGACTCAAAAATTTCACAAGTAAAATAATGAGTAGCCTCAGCTGAATTCAATGGGTAGTTTTATCAGCATGCCTAGGTCTTTTGGTTCAGTTTTCACTTAATGAGCCACCTACTCTTGTTCCACTTTCTTGGGGAACATGACCACAAAAATAGGGAAGTTTCCTCCCGCAATAGCTAGAAGTAGTTTGAGGATGCTGTCAAGTGTCAATATGCTCTCAACCCAGCCTCTTTCACCAAGTGGCCAGTAAGCACTCATTTACTATCCTCCTTAAGTTGTTGTCTCATCTTTTAATTATTAATTAATAAAATATTCATCAATTACATGTAATTATCCTTACCCCACTTGGTCAATAATTACAAACTTTATAATAAAATTAAAAAATAATGTCTCCTAAAACATAAAATGTTTTTACAGTTTGGGTTATGTGATAGTTAGGTGAAACAACAATCAGTTAGCAATGAGGTGCATTTATGACACTCGGGTCACCCTAGAATTCTTCCCTGTTTGAAGGAGGAATCCCAGTTAGCCTCCCCAAATGAAGGAGACGGCTTAGTTGGCCTCCTTGACTGAAGGAGGGCATGGGTGTGCTCATGCTGATATCATAGTCTGCTCATCTGATTCCAAGTAAGTCAATTAAAATTAGGATAGTGGGTAAATAGGCCAAAATTTACCAAATAAGTGTGCATGTTGGGTAAATGACTCCAACAACCCCCCTTAAGCTATACCGAGGAAGAGTAAAAAAATGCATGAAATGATAGGGCCCCGAAAAAAAAGGCCATAGGTTACCCTGTACAATAATGTAACTCAAACAATGCTAAAAAATAAATGTAAGTGAGGAAAGAGGGAAAGCCCAGTGGGAAACCCCCCCCCTCAAGCTGAACACCATAAGGTAATCTGATCACCCTGATGAAATCACCCCGAACAATGAACGGAGGTAAGTGAAATTATTCTCTGAAAATATCTTGGTGAAGATGTCTGGAATCTGCTCATCAGTAGGGAAGTATTGCAGAATGATGGTCCTGTCATGCACCAATTCCCTGATATAGTGCATGTGTATCTCTACATGCTTGGCCCTCTTCCTCGTAACTGGATCTGTGGATATATTAATATCACTTTGATTGTCACAAAATATGATATTAGACAAAGTACTATGAAAATCAAACTTTGAAAGAATTCCTTGCAACCAAACAACTTGGATGCAAGCATTCACTGCTCCTTGGTACTCTAGCCTCTGTTGAAGACAATGCACTGGCTGCCAAATTTTTTCTAGACCAGCAAATAGGGCCACCACCAAACATGAATACATATCTAGAAGTAGAATTTCAATCAATAGAATCTCCTACCCAATCTGAATCTGTGTAACCAACCAACTCTAGCTTAGAGTTTGCATCATAGTGAATGCTGTAAGTCCTGGTGCCCTAAATATACTGGAGGATCCTCTTGGATTCCTTCCAATGAAGATAACAAGGTTGCTGCATGTATCTTGATACAACATTCATGGAATAAAATATATCAGGTCGAGAATGAGTCAAGTAAAGCAAGCTACCAATCAGTTGGCGGTAGATTGCGCAATCCATGGGTGGAGTGTTTTTTCCTTCTTCAAGGCTGATCCCTACAAGGAAAGGGAATGGAGCAGCCTTGCATTCATCCATTTTAAACTTAATTAACAGGTCTGATATGTATTGAGATTGAGTGACCATTATCCGATCATAATTTTGTGCAATTTCAAGTCCCAGAAATTGCTTCAAGAGCCCCAAATCGCTCATCTCAAATGCATCATGGAGGGCAGTTTTTATGACTGAAATGGAAGCAACAGTGCTACAAGTAATCAAAAGATCATAAACATATTAAAAAATGATAATAAAATTACCATAATACTTCTATAGATACACATTTGGATCTGATTTACATCTTTGGAAGTTTTGCGAGAGAAGGAAGGAATCCATCTTGGAATAACACTCTCTTGGGGCTTGTTTAACCCTTATAGTGACTTCTTTAATTTGCAAACCAAAGATGAATATGAAATGTATCCCTTAGTCTGATTCATGTATATCCTCATGAATATCTCCATGTAGAAATTTAGACTCAACATACATATGATGCACTTCCCAGTGCTTGGATGCCGCAATTGCCAAAACTAGGTGGATGGAGTCCAATTTTGCAACCGGTACAAAGGTCTCATGATAGTCCACACCTTGGACCTGGGAGAACCCTTTTGCTACCAAATTGCCTTATATTTTTAGGTGCTTCCATTATAAGCAACCTTTTCTCAAAACACCCACTTGCATTGAACTAATTTCCTCCCCAGAGGAAGAGAAACTTGCTCCTAAGTAACATTGTTTTGAAGAGAATTAATCTCTTCGTCCATGGAAACTTTCTATCTTAGATATTTTCGAGCATGGTAGTAGGAATTAGGATCTGAAATTATCATTAAATAACAAGTTTTTGATAGCAAATATTCATGAAAAGAGAGTGTAATACCTGCTCTTTGGAAATCAGACCGGGTTCTTCTTGGATCATCACGATTTCCAATGTTGTCACTGGCGGAAGAAAGTGTCTGTCTGGCCCAACTTGGGAGATGGGTTTGCACTTCAGGTTATGAAATTGAACTTGATCCTTTATGGTCACTAATATCATATATCATAGGTTCCAAATTAGGGTCATCACCCCCAATTTCATCATCAAGATATTCAGTAGAATAGGAAGGAAATTCAATAGTTGTCTCCTTCACTAGTTCTACCTCTTGAAGAGGCTCATCAAACCGGACACTTATTTCAATGATGATTTGTTTTGTTCTTATATCCAAAAGCTTGAAACCTTTGGATTCATTAGGATATCCAATAAAAAAACATTCAACACTTTGTAGTTGCAAATGTTTCCTCTTATCATGTGGAATTCGGGCCCATGCAGTGGACCCAAACACCTTGAGATTCGACACCTTCGTCTTGTGCCCGAAGTAGGCTTAGAAAGAGGTCTTCCCTTTCATGGATGAGTGAGAAAATATGTTCTGAATGTATATAGTAGCATTCATGGCCTATGCCCATGAATTTGTAGCCAACTTCTTGGCTTCCAACATGTAAGTGGTCTTCTCCTTGAGAGATCGATTCTTTCTCTCTGCTACACCGTTCTGCTGGGGAGGGTAGGGAACTGAATGTTGGATCTGAATACCACTTTCAAAACATATATTCAGAAACTCATTACTGATATATTCCCTACCATTATCAAATCTAAAAGTTTTGATCTTTTTCATAGATGCATTCTCAATCAGTGCTTTTAATTCAATGATTTTTTCTAAGACTTTTGATTGTTTCTTGATGAAGAAGGCTCAGGTATATCTAGAAAAATCATCTATAAAAGTGAGAACATACCGATATCCATTCAAGGATTTGGTGGAAATCGGTCGACTGATATTAGAATGAATCTGCCCCAATATTTCTAATGCTTGGTTTGCCTTCCCCTGATCAAACTTATGATGAGGATGCTTTCCCAAAATACAGCCTTTGCAAATTCCAGTGGTAGATTTGATCATCGGGAGGCCTTCAACCATGGAATTTTTCTGTAATTTATACAAGTACTTGAATTTTAGGTGGCTGAAACTTTCATGCCAAATCCTACTAACCTCATAACCATGGCTTTGCATCCTCCACAAAATGGGAAAACTCATAGGATTTTGCATGATGATTTGCAGAGCCTTTTGCCACAAGTTTCCTAGATGTAAGTTCAGTAATTTCTACATCATATAGGTTGAAGGATACTCTTGTTGGCTATCATGGGAAGACCTGGGTTTACTGTATTTAACCAACAACACCCCTAGCTCACTGGCCCTTTCGGTGACAGACCGCGAAGCGGCCTGAAGTCTCACCCGAAGTGATTCTAATGGGTTGGACAAGGACTCAAGCGTCTTGGACTAGGTTCTGTGGCGTCCTATTTGCGACTCGTAGCTCTACTAGCCATGAGGCCTCTCTCTCTGTGCATCGCATGATCTCCTCGTCTCGCAGCTCTTCTAGCCACGAGATCTCTCTTTTCCTGTCACGCGGTCCCTCTCTACGTCGCGCAAGTTCCACTGACTCGCGATGACTCTAGCCTTATCACATTGCCGTGCACCAGGCGACACGTAAATTTCTCCCAACGCTAAGTCCTTAACCTACGGTATCGCACACTGCAGCTCCTCTACCGGTGCAGTATCGCCTCCCTGCGATATCCTACTCCCGCGGCTCAGCGCACTTAGCGTTGTTCGTGTTGACTTGCAATACTCAACATACTAGGCTGTTTAACACTGCGACTAGTGACTGTTCAAGCAAAGCATAAATGAATCCGCATACAACATGCCAAAGACTTCAACTTATGTCCATCCTTCTAGATTACTGTGAACTGAACAACGCATACATACATTCAACTGTAAACCAGGCTCATATAATAACTAACAGATGCAACAAATAAACACAACACATGAATCAATCTCATAACACTCGATTTTAATGTGGTTCACCTCCAGGATGGAAGTTACGTCCACAGAACTGTGTTTCTATTATAGCTCAGGGGAAGGTAAACATAGTTCTGCTGCACCGCATATGCAGCTTGAGATCTTCTGGGTAAATACGCACACAGCCTGGAGCCCTTCTCTCTTAGATATCTTCTCTATCTCTATATTATCTCCCTTACAATATACTCTTCCATCTCTGTCAATCCCTGTGGATTGTTACATGCATGCTCTTATGAGATGGCTACTGGTTACAGTAAGATACTACAGCTAATAACAGAACCAGAGCTTGGCTTCTATAACTATCTAATAATCTACAACAACTAACAACTGAGTGAACCTTTTTACAATACAAAATATATCCCTTTATAGGCGGCCCAGAGGTCTCGCCATTAGAACACTATGGGCTTGTCCCAACAGTAACCCAAACCCTAACTAGTGATAGTCGGCATATCTGTACTTTGAGGTAGCCGCTATCTGTCACACCACATCTCTCTGCGGTCTTCCATGCTTCCCGGCGCTGATCATGGGTACTATGCACTGCTTCCCTTCACCATAGCTTCCTGCAGTCTTCCATGCTTCCCAGCGCTGACCATGGGTACCGGCGCTGCTTCCCTTGCTGTCCTTTGTCTTCAATACCTTGGCCTCATTGTTTCTTTTCCTTTATGAGGGTAGCTGAGCCCTCATGTCGTCCGCCACTTCCTTCAATGCAGTGGGTGAGCTCTCTCTTCTCGACCGCTTAGGTACCGTCATCTTCCTTGACTTCTCTGTCTTCTACAGTCACGGTTTCCGGCTCTGATCTGTAGCTAGAAACCTGCTACGGCGTCGTAGATCTACCTCTTATATCTCTGCCAAAACTGTCTGTCCGTCAAAATAGCAGCTTCTTCTGTAGATGCGGGACCCTACTCCAATAGTCCCCTAACACTTGTGTCTCGCCCTCGAGCCACTACCAGCGGGATTCTCCTGCTGTAGCTTCTCCTTGGCTTCCTACGAAGTTCGTTGCAACTTGTCGTGAAGTCCTGTGACTTTGTCCTGCATCGCTGCGACACGCTCTCGTGCCGAGGCAAGCAAAGCTTGACTAATACTAGCGTCTTCTGCTGCGTCAGTTTCCTCTCTGGTGGTAGTGAGCTCCCTCACTTTCTGCTCAACCGTATCGACTAACTCAGTGATTTTCTCCTGGTAGGGTTGAAGCAGTTCATTGATGTGTATCTCCTTTGTTCTTAATCACTGCACTTCCTGCTGCAAGCGGTTCATCTCCTTTTTCTTCCTCATCTTCTGAAGAGCTACTAAGCTCTTAATTTCTTCTTTCATTGCTGCCATGGTATTCGCTATCTACTGAATATTCTGTTGGATTTCTACTTTCTCAGGTGGCTGATCCAAGTTTGACCATGTGTTCGTCGCATCATTCAGTACTGACAGTGTATCGTCGATACGAGACTGCATCTGTGCAGAAGCGAGTCGAAAGGACTGTACTGTCGCTTGCTTGTCTACTTGGGAAGTGTCTCATGCACGAGCCTCAAGCTCATCGATATGCATTTTGTGGTCTTCCTCCATCTTGGCCATTGCTTCTTCCATCCTGGCTACTATTTCCTGAATGTGCCTCTCTGATAATAGCGTCTTTTTCATGTGGCATCACACATCTGTGCAAAACTTCATCCGGTCCTAACTTGTATAGGTTTCCTACGATCAGGGTGAAGTCTACTGCTTTAACAACCGACTTCTTCTTTTGCTGCTTAGTAAACTCGTCAGGTGCCAATCCTGTAGTGAGAAAGTGAATAATATTAGCATAGTAGTCGTTTGCGATCTGGATAGAAAACAACTGCGCATCTTGCAAATTGTCCTCTAGGTTACTTGGCTCTTCTCCTGAGTCTATCCGTGACAGATGATCAGGTCTAGCATTCAATCTTCCTGGTTTAACAATGATTTCAAAATCATACTCCTAAAAGAGGAGTAACCATCTGCAGATTCTCCCCCCTAACACTGGCTTATTGACCAGATACTTCAATGCGGAATGGTCAGTAAACATCTTGAACGAGGCACCCAATAGGTAGTGCCTAAACTTCTGCAGCGTATACACCATAGCTAGGCCTTCTCTTTCTATCGTGGTGTAATTGTTTTCTGCTGTCTATAGGTTTCTACTGGAGTATGCGATAGGATGATCAATATCCCCTTCTCCTGGTTGCGTTAAGACAACCCCTAGTGCGATGCCAGATGCATCGACATGTACATGAAATGGCTTAGTCCAGTCTGGAAATACTAGGATGGGTGCTGTAACCATCTTTTCTTTAAGTGTGTCTAGACTCTGCTGACATTCCTCATTCCATAGGAATTTTACATATTTCTTTATCAATTTCTCCATTGGTGCTGTAATCTTTGCGTAGCCCTTGATGAACTTTTTGTAGTACCCAGTATGACCAAGTACTGTCCTTAGTTGCTTGACCGAGTTGGGTGCTGGGAGATTTACAATGATGGCAATCTTTGCGGGATCTACCATCAAGCCTTGTCTGCAAACAATGTGACCCAACAAAATACCAAACGGTGCACAAAATATACATTTCTTTAAGTTTAGAGAAATCTGGTACTGCCTACATTTATCTAACATCAGTCTTAGATCTCCTATGTGCTTGTCAATTAGTCCAAATACAGTCCAATCATCAAAATATACTTCTAGGAATTTATGGATGTATTCTTTAAACACAGCAACTACTACTCTATAAAATATAGCTGGTGCATTCTTAAGACCAAAGGGCATTACCGTATACTGGAATGAGCCCCATTCTGTTGCAAAGGTGGTCTTGGATCGATCTTCTGGATGTATTTTGATTTGATGGTAGCCTGAAAATCCATCAGTGAAGGAGTAGACCTCCTGTCCTCCCACGTTGTCTAATACCTCATCAGTGAACGGTGTCGGAAATGGATCGTAAAGCGATGCATCGTTGAGCTTGCGCAAATCGACACAAATCTTGATGTCTCCTTTGGTTTTCTTCTCTTTTATGACCATGGGGCTAACCCATTCGCTTTCTTCTACAGGCTCAACGATGCCTGCTGCTAGCATCTTATCGATCTCATCCTTTACTTTTTCTTTATATCACAGATTTAATCTATATGGGCCCTGTTTGACTGGTCTAGCATCCTCCTTCAATGGTATCCTCATGACTCCTAGGTCTCTGACTATTCCCTTCATCTCTTTGAACTTGGTGGGAAATAGGTCTTGATAGTCATGTAACAAGTCTGCAATCTGTCTGACTGTTTCATCGTTCCAATAGTCTCCAATAGAGGAAAACTTAGGTTCTGTGTCTGTGCCAATATTGATTTTTTTAATCTTGATGGGATTTGTGATTGCTGGAATTTCTAACTGTGGTCCCTCAACATCGCGAGTTCCTTCTGACTCCAGAATGTTGGTGTCACGAGGATCCTCATCCTCCTCCTCTGGTTCAGATGCAAAATTATGACAGTCTAACGCCTCTTTTAGCTGGATAGCCCACTCAGGTTGAGTTGACACTGATATGGTACAATCCTCAAATATCTTACTCTTTATTACTTATAGGGCCTGATCAACACTTGGACACTCAGATTCAAAAGCGAAGGTGAGTAGGAAGCTGTCTATCATAAGTGGCCATGTAGTTGTTCCCTTGCGTAGTTCAGTCTCTGTATACTAGTTCCTTGGAACTGTATCCAAAGTATGAATGAATCGGTGAACCCATTTATCCTTGGGAATGTCTGACCAATTCTGTTCACATGTCTGAATGTGTGATCTGGGGTCACTCTCTCCTGTGTATTTCTACTGGACATACTCTCTGTCGTCAGAAAATCTGATCGCCATGAATCTCTTAATATCATCCCATGATGCAATGTTCTCTTTATGTGCATACCACCATCTTGCAGGTGTGGATCGTACTACAAGGTCCATAGCTATGATCCTCTGCTCATGAGGAATCTATTGTTCAAACTGCTCGAGAAAGTCCTGGATATCTGTTAGACCATGAAATGATGGAATCTCATTGATCTCTGCACTAATCCATCGCAGTGACTTAGTCAAGTACGCGCATCTGTGCATTGAGACTTCATGAAGTCTATTCTGCCAGTTCTCTAGACCAACATCTGAATTTGATGCGCATGAGCTGTCGCATCACCAAATAATGTTCCCTTCTGCGGTTGGATTGATGTAGTTGCTCTGGTTTGTGGTCATCTGATAGAGGCTCTCCATGTTATGTGCCTCCTCCTCTACTTGGATAGGTTCAATATATCTAGGACCCTGAAAAGGATCCAACGGTGCGATGACCCGGATCTGCGCGTCCTCAAAGGTCATTTGTCTTCTCTTTAGGTCGATAACGGCCATGTTACCGATTGCCCAATCAATGCCTAGTAGTGCTGGATACGGTCTACTATCGCCAATGATTTCTATAACTTCAAAGTCTGCAAAGCTACGAACTCTGTCAATGTCAACTGGCACCTGCGGTAACCGACCCAGGGGTGACACACACTGCTGATTAGCTAATCTCAGATGGATAGGTGATCTAATTAAATTAGGGCTACCCATCTGTTCCCATGTCTGCTTAGTCAGAACATTTACATCTGATCCCAGATCTAGGATCACGTCATCCATTTAAAATTATCCAACATGCGCTGTGAGTCGCATCTCTCTTCCCGTTCTTGTATGTCCTGTAATATTATGAACAGCACACTGTGTACTGCTCACGGAAGAGGTTGGATGAGACTGATCTATAATGTGCTGAAGTTCCATGATAGCTTGCTCATTTCCTACAAGTTTTAGACAACTCTGCAGGAAGGAATGTACACTTCCTGTCATCTCATCCTCATCGCATCTTCCCGATGTGGTAGCCTGCGATGTTTGTACAAGGCTATCGCCACAAGGTGCTTGCTATGGTACGCCCCTAGACGGTGGTACCTATGATATTGATTACATAGGGTCATCAAAGAAAGCCTTAGCTTCCTGAAATTTTTGTTTGTTCTTCTGCAGGTCGAGTGGTGTTGCTTTATTCGGAGCTCTGCGTACCCACTCCTGACCTGTGTTCTTTTCCGTCTCCTACAATGTCCCACTGGTAGAAACACCGCTGCGAGTCACAATATTGATTCTTGGTTCTGGCTCTTCCTGCTCAGCAACAATAAGCTGGATGTTCTGGTGTACTGCTGGCTTAGGTTCTCTGATCTTAGCTATCAAGGTAGGACACTCCTCTATAGTATGATCATAAGATTTACAATAGTTGCATGTGGTAGTAGGGCTTTGACAGTCCATAGCATAATGTCCTACAAATCCACAGTTGTAACAAGTAACTGGTCCATGACCATGGCCAAAACCTTCTCCCATGCCGAAGCCTCCTCCTCAGCCTCATCCTCTGAATCCTCCTCCACGGTCTCCATAAGCCGGATCATGTTGTGGTCCTGCTGCTGGACCCCGTGTCTCTGACTGGACTCTGTACAAGTCTTGCTTTGCTCCAACCATGAGATCATAGGCTCTGCAATCGTGTTCATCATGGCCTACAGACTTGTAGAAGATGCAGTATAAGTTCTTAGGTGTCTGCACGTACTTCTGAAGTAGAGGGCAGTGGTGAGGTAGATGTCCTCGTGTTTTGCATATTTCACACCATGGTCCGTGGGTTTGTTGTAACGGGTTAGGAGCCCCTGTTGCTATATATGCTACAAAAACCAGACAGTCATCTTTGGTATGGCCTTGTGCTTTACATTTTACACACCATATGTCTTGCGCAACCTCTTTCCCTTTCTTAAGCTCATGCAACTGTAGCGTGAGATTAGCCAACTGATTTTGTAAGGTTTCCATTCCTGTACTTCTCTCAGCTAGAGGTGAAGCTTCTAGTTTCATCGCCATCTCCAATGCGTCATCCTGCATCTAGAGTTTCTGCTACATTAATAGCAGTCTAATGTGAGGGAGCAGCGCTGCAATAAACCATTTCTTATGCTGCTCCGGCGTGAACTCAAAACTGACTTGGTCAATAAGGGCTTTGAATTTCTGATCAAGGTCCCACACCGACTCTGTAGGTAACTGCTTGATGTCTTTGAGTTCTGTAATGCACTGTGACTCAGACTTAGGTTTCTTAAACTCTTTAACCATGGTGGTCTTGACCTGGACAAGTGTCCTGGGTACTGTGGTATACTTTATATACCATGTTAAGGCTTGGTCTCTTAGCGTGGTGACCAACTGTACAAGTTTAAGGTTATCGTCATTGATTGCTTTAATGGTCCACATGGCTTCACATAGAAACCAGTGCTGCTCTGGGTCTTCTGCCCCTATTCCCTTAAATATAGGTAGCTTCATATCATCCCCCATTATATTTCTACGTGGTGGATGTTGATTTATTGTGTTACTACCACTCGGTGGTGTAGGTGGAGGTGATGTAGTGATGGTAGGTACTGTCTGTGATCTACTAGATGGAGTTCCTATGGGATTGTTCTGAGTCCCGGTCTATTTCTATGGGGTGTAAGGGTGGTAAGGGATACCCCCCTCTGTTCCTTCTGTGGTACTATGACTCTGCTATCTAGTACTATCTGAACTGTCTTCAAATATTGGAGATCTGAAATCTACTTTATACTTCTTTCCACTAAGTGTTCGTCCAATGTCATCAAAATCACTTTCAAACTCTTGTGACATTACTATTTCTACTTATTCATTTGAAACTAGATCCATTGTTCCTTTTTCATGTAATAGCATCTTAATGGACAAGTTTAAAGATCTTAGGTACTTACCACGATATCTTTTGAAGAAATAGCGCTCAGCCTCATTGAATTTTTTCCTCTGGTCAACTGCAAAATCTGTGATGAAGCCTTCTAGCACACTCGAAAGCCAGAAGTCTACTGCCCTCGTGATAGGATTATCAAGGTTCTTCATGATCTGAATCAGCTCCGGTGTCCAGAAAATGTCTCTTTTCTTTTTGAATATTCTTGTATCAGTTAACTTTGATAACCAGTCGTAAAGCTCTTTCCCAAAGGTCGCAAACAATATCACATGCAGGTCTGTAATGATATTTTTTTGTAACCAGTCCTCTGTACTCAGTCTAGGACTGTTGTTCTCTCGTTCAACAAACTCTTTCTGGTTAGACCAAACCCACTCGTTGAGTTCATCTCTCGTAGGATGCCACCAGAACATCAGCGCTCTGTTTGTTCAAAGATGGCAACGGAACCATTTGTTGGCTATCATGGCCAGACCCGGGTTTACTGTATTTAACCAAAAACACCCCTAGCTCACTGGCCCTTTCGATGACAGACCGCGAAGCGGCCTGAAGTCTCACCCGAAGTGATTCTAATGGGTTGGCCAAGGACTCAAGCATCTTGGACCAGGTTCTGTGGTGTCCTATTTGCGACTCACAGCTCTGCTAGCCGCGAGGCCTCTCTCTCTGTGCGTCGTGCAACCCTTCTGCTCGCGTCGTGTGATCTCCTCGTCTCACAGCTCTTCTAGCCGCAAGATCTCTCTTTTCCTGTCGTGTGGTCCCTCTCTGTGTCGCGCAACTTCCACTGAATCGTGATGACTCCAGCCTTATCGCATCGCCGCGCACCAGATGACACGTAACTTTCTCCCAACGCTAAGTCTTTAACCTACGATATCGCACACCCCAGCTCCTCTGCCGGTGCGGCATCGCCTCCCTGCGATATCCTACTCCCGCGGCTCAGCGCATTTAGCGTTGTTCATGTCGACTTGCAAGACTCAACATACCAAGCTATTTAACACTGCGACTAGTGACTGTTCAAGCAAATCATAAATGAATCTGCATACAACATGCCAAAGACTTCACCTTATGTCTATCCTTCTAGATTATTGTGAACTGAACAACGCATACATACATTCAACTGTAAACCAGGCTCATATAATAACTAACAGATGCAACAAATAAACACAACACATGAATCAATCGCATAACACTCGATTTTAATGTGGTTCACCTCCAGGATGGAAGTTACGTCCACAGAACTGTGTTTCTATTATAGCTCAGGGGAAGGTAAACACAGTTCTACTGCACCGCATATGCAGCTTAAGATCTTTTGGGTAACTCCGCACAAAGCCTGGAGCCCTTCTCTCTTAGATCTCTTCTCTATCTCTATATTGTCTCCCTTACAATATACTCTTCCCTCTCTGTCAATCCCTGCGGATTGTTACATGCATGCTCTTATGAGCCGACTACTGGTTACAGTAAGATACTACAGCTAATAACAGAACCAGAGCTTGGATTCTATAACTATCTAATAATATACAACAACTAACAACTGAGCGAACCCTTTTACAATACAAAATATATCCCTTTATAAGCGTCCCAGAGGTCTCACCATTACAACACTGTGGGCCTGTCCCAACAGTAACCCAAACCCTAACTAGTGACAGTCAGCATATCTGTACTTTGAGGTAGCTGCTATCCATCACACCATAGCTCTTTGCGGTCTTCCATTCTTCCCGACGCTGATCATGGGTACTATCCACCACTTCCCTTCACCACAACTTCCTCCAGTCTTCCATGCTTCCCAGCGCTGACCATGGGTACCGGCGCTACCTCCCTTGCTGTCCTTTGTCTTCAATACCTTGGCCTCATTGCTCCTTTTCCTTTATGAGGGTAGCTGAGCCTTCCTATTGTCCGCCGCTGCCTTCAATGCAGTGGGTGAGCTCTCTCTTCTCAGCCACTTAGGTACCGTCGTCTTCCTTGACTTCTCTGTCTTCTACAGTCACGGTTTCCGGCTTTGATCTGTAGCTAGAAACCTGCTACGGCATCGTAGCTCTACCTCTTATATCTCCGCCAAAACTGTCTGTTCGTCAAAATAGCAGCTTTTTCTGTAGCTGTGGGACCCTACTCCAACAACTCTCTTGGGCACTCCAATATGAGTCATTTGATAGACACTCATTATTTTTGATGCAAGAGATGGTACATACAGAACATTAGAAAAATAACCGTGCTCAAGATTTATTGTACCTTATCCTTTTGAGATGATGGTAGAGTCATATCCCATGTGGATGGGAATGCTCTTGTTGGAGTTGAGAGAAGAGAAATATTCTTTGCTAGACATCATGTGGTTTGAAGCTCTGGAATCTATGAGTAGAGCCATGGACTTTGAAGTGCTTTCCATGAGGGAATGACCTCTTTCATGCTGGTATTCAAGGAGAGAAGTAGCTTCATCAAGATTCTTTTTCATGCATGCATGTTTAGGGTGGAAGCCCTTCCCACAGTATGAACACTTGAATTTTTCCTTCCCATGGTGGCCTTTTTTTTGTTCTTCTTCAAGCTAGAAGGCTCTTCTTGCTGCTGGTTTTGAACTTTAGGCTTAGGAGCTTCGAATTTGGTTTTGGGGTTCTTCTATTGCTTTCCTTTCCCCTTCAAATCCTTGGGTCCCGAAGCAAAGAGGGCTTGATCACGGTAGGATCGATGATCCCCATCTGGACAAGCTTATCATGCTCGCTTGTTAGGGACTCAATGAAGGCATTGAATGAAGGAATATTCCATCAAGGGGTTGTGAGATTTCCCACACAGAATGTAGAAATAAACACCAAATAGTCAGCTCCATGTTTTGAGATAATGGCAAGGATGAGCTGATTATCCTTCTTCTTCACCTCACACTGCTTCAATAGGACTATATGCTTGAATTTTGTGACAAAATCATTAAGGGTCTCAAAATTGCTAGGTTGAAGAGACATCAACTCATTTTCAAGCTGATAAACCCTCAAGTCATCCTGTTTTTCATATAGGGAGGCAAGTTGGTGCCAAATATATTTTGGATTCTTCAATCCCGAGAGGTGGAATAGAAGATCCTTGGAGATAGAGAGACACAACAAACCGAATGCTTCATCTTTCTTATTAAAAAATATAGCCTTGTCTACAACATGAATAGGCTCTTCTTCTATGTCCATAGTGACCTGGTAGAGTCCTCTGGCACGTAGTTGGATCTCCATGTCTCCTTTCCATTAATGGAAATTGAACGGAGTCAAAATATCTACGGGAGAAGCCATATCAAACTGTTATATCCAATGGAGTGAACTTGTAAAACCTGAAAAATCAAAACAATAAAGTCACCGTAAGGTTGAATAGCCTGCACATTTCAAGTTTTCATCACACCCAACATAATTGATCAAGCAAGCTTGATCAACAATACCTTAATGGGTACTAAGTGGTAAACCTTCTACTTTTGGTGCAGTGCTGGAATTTGAGATTTTGCTCGATTTTTCATGCAAGATCCTTCAAAAACCATGTTTTTGAAGAGAATGAGCTTTGTCCCGCTGTGAGCTCTAATACCATATTAATCTGTCACAATAATCTAGGGACTAAAAAATAGTCTCATAAGAGATTTTAGACAATTAAGCATGAAAATGGCATAATGGTGCTGCAATGCAATGTTGCATCTCTGTATAATCAATAAAATAATGATAGTACAATATAATGGTCATGCAAGGTGCATGAATGCTAATAAAATTTGAATTCCCAAGGATTTCATTCGAATTGAATGAATGGGTGTACCTTAACTGAATGTCAGCCACACTCGGCACACATAGTTAACCACTGAGCTAATTAATAACTGACTCTCACACTAAATCCTAACTGAATCAGAGTGCAATAGATGACAGAGTTAACTGAAAGTGACTCATCACATGCAACTACATGTCCAACTGAAGGAGGTAGCACATCCATAACTCCAAGTAGCTCCAATGGAGTTAACTGAAGTGACACATGTCATCAGAAGTAGTTGTAAGCACCAATCTTAGCTCCAGTTCATAAATATTAAACAAAAATAATCAAATAATGAATGGATTCACCTTCACAACTCAACTTAACTTATTTTTAGGTGAAACAACAATCAATTAGCAATTAGGTGCATTTATGACACTCAGATCACACCAGAATTGCTCCCTATTTGAAGGAGGAAGCCCAGTTAGCCACCCCAAATGAAGGAGAAGGATTAGTTGGCCTCCTTTACTGAAGGAGGCCATGAGTGTGCTCATGATGATGTCATAGTGTGCTCATCTGATTCCAAGTACGTCAATTAAACTTAGGATAGTGGGTAAATAGGCCAAAATTAACCAAATAAGTGTGCATGTTGGGTAAATGACTCTAACACAACTCACAAAATAGATCACACAATTTTACTCAGGAATTGAAGAATGAAACAATGCAAAAATGGCTTGCAACTGTGAATGCATTCATTAATAAAAATTATTTAGATAATAATGATAATGAAGTACAATGGCTAAATAGCCACATGCAATTCGAATCCATGTGAGGAAATTTGAAATGATTAGACTCTACTTGACTGAATGGTTAACTGACCTTGTCTAAATCATTATGAGAGTTCATCAAAGTTCTAAATCACAACTCAAGTGTCTAATTCAATGTTAACTAAGACTAAATCACCATGGTAGGTGAGAAATGTGCCTCTCCTGCATGCAACCATGCAAACCTAGCGCCAACTGAATGTAGAGGACTAGAATTGAATGTAACTGACTCCTAACTGATCTTGACTAGTCACCAACTCAACTCAAATGACCTTAGTTGGTATCAACACTCCCATTGGCTCCTAATTTGTAAGGATTGATCTAGGAGGCTCCTAAACTAATGCATGCAAGTGAAATTAGTGGCAGTAGGCCTCAATTAGTGTTTCCCACACTTTAGTAACTGGAACATGTGCCCCAATTAGGACAAGTGTACCCAATGGTGCTAGTGACTAAAAATAGACTGGAAGGACTCCCGATTTAGACACATTAGAGGAAATTTCACCTCAAAATGGGCCTCCTAAAAAAAATTAATAAAATAATAGTTAAAATAATAAAAAAATATTTATTAATTTTGGAGGAAGAAAAGAAAAAACTATTTTTTTGTTGTATTTTCGACATATCTCCCCATGTTTTTACTCAAATTTCATTCAAGAGAGCTCGTTGGATGTGGAATTAAATTTTGCATCCAACAAGTACCCACTCTGCATACTTTTGATGGACCCCACTACCCCAAAAACAAAAAATACCTGAAAAAACATGATGATGATGTCATCATCACGTTTTCTATAGTATTTCTTGTTTTTCGGGTGTCCATCAAAAGTATGGTAAGTGGGTACTTGTTAAATGTGGAATTTAGTTCCACATCCAACGAGCTCTCCCGATCGAAATTTGAGTAAAAACATAGGGAGATATGTCGAAAATACAAACAAAAAAGTTGTTTTTTTTATGATACATATCCCCAAATTTATATTAAAAAGGTGTTTAAGGCCTATATGGTATTTCAAATTTAAAGCAATTTCATTGGCTAACACATGATGACATGGAATTTGAGTTAAATTTAGAAGGCCCATTTTGAGTTTAAATTTCCTCTAATGTGACTCCTGATTTAGACATATGACCAAATTGGAAAAGGGAGGATTAATAATCTTAACACCCCCCCTTAATGCTAACTTGGACAATCTGTGGGCCCTGGTAACTAAGACCAAAGGTCACCCATTACATCAAGTAAATTAAAGTAATTGCTCAATACTATGAGCTGGGGAAAAAACCACATGGGAAAAAATCCCCCCTCTAATTAAGCAAGTAGAATCATGATCAATCTAGTTCTTCTATGCACAGGTATCCTGGGGCCTGGGATGTGAACCTCTTCATTATTATTTCTGGAGGAATCTTCCTCTTTAGAAGAATAATAATATGCTCAACTAAATAAGAACTACAAACAGTTGCTAGATGAAAACTGGACCCATGTAGAGCAATTGAAATCAACTGATAAGTGAGAAAAGGTTCTGTAGGATTTAAACCATGTGAGGAACACTCAATAAAATTATATGTTGCATCCATGAATAGGAAACCATGATTGGTAAAATCATCCCCAAGTGTTAGGAGCAAGTGTTTAGGCGGATGCAGAATGTCTTCCTCTTTACTAGTTTTGTGAGGAGATGAGCATGTGACCAAAGCTAGAGAAGCCCTGGGACTATGGAAAATGAATGCTTGACCTCCATAATATGAAATAGCTTCAAAAATAATTAATGATTCACAAAATAAAATATCAACAACCTCATAACAGGAAACTAACACCAAATCCCTAGCAGCAAATTTGAATAATAATTGTGGTACTTGATTTTTCACACCGAAATTGGTGAGAGCAGCTATAAGCATGACTGAAAGCTCTTGGATTTTAAAATTTGAACCAAATAATATCAGGTCAGATCTAAATAATATCATATCATATCGAATTAATTTCATATCATATCCAAAAGTGTGGAATGAAATCAAATCCCCAGCAACAGTTTTGAAGGAGACTTGCTCTACTTGTTTCTTCACAAAATTGATGAGAACAGCTACAAGTAGTACTGAAATCTCATGAACCTGAAATATTGAAACAATAAATATTAGATAATATCCAAATAATATCATATCATATCCAATAAGGTTCATATCAGATCCAAAAGTATGGTCCACCGAGACGGTAGATTTACATTTTTCTTCTTCTTCAAAATTCTGAATTTTGGTGCATGGAATCCTGCAGGAATTTGCTGGAAGATCTAGATCAAGGGGAGAGAATTGATCAATCTTGTAATATGATATTTTTTCCAAAATATCCAAGTTATTACATATTTTCACACCAACAACAACAATAGAGGGAGAGAAATCAAATTCCTCTTCACTTTCGGAAGCAATCACTGGCAAATTTGGCATAGAATTTAAAGGAGAATAACTAGAGGAGGACTTTGCTTCTTATTCATCTTGAACAACTTCATTAGAGAGAGTGGAGGCCAATAATTTTGGATCAATAATGCTTATGGTGCTGGATGTGATCTCCAAAGTGCTATTATGATCCTCATCAATATTTCCAAAGGTTCTGTCCAGTTTTGTCTAGAGATCCTTTGGATATTCAACAGATTTAGTGAGGTAACACAAGCTAGGAGAGAGAGCCAGAGCTATTGTTCCAAAAGTTGCATCACATTAATTCAGCCAATCATTCTCACTCTCATAGGACTCTTCACCAAGTCCAATAGACATCATATAGATCTTGTTTCTTCAGAGATGCAGTCATCTTCATCTTCCATTCTGAATAGCTTGTGAATGTGGTGAGAAGAGGAACTGATGAATCCATTCAAAGTTGTACCTTCAATTTAAAAAAAAAGACAAAGTAAGGTAAAAAAACCTAAAGATTTCAGGTTTTCATCACACATAGCATAGTTTATCAAGAAATCTTGATCAACAATTCCTTAACTTGGGCTATTAAGTGGTAAACCTTCGGCTTCTAGTGCAGTTTTGGAAGGAGCAATTTTGCTCAAAACAATTATCTAGTAGGATATTTGAGGAGGATAAGTGCCTTTTCCTTCTAAGGCTCTGATATCATATTAAAATTGAGCACATATATCTATGGATCAACACACAACTCACAAAATAGATCACAAAATTTTACTCAGGAATTGAAGAATGAAACAGTGCAAAAATGGCTTGCAACTGTGAATGCTTTCATTAATCAAAAGTAATTGGATAGTAATTACAATGAAGTACAATGGATAAATTGCCACATGCAATTCGAATCCATGTGAGGAAATTCGAATTGATTAGACTCTACTTGACCGAATGGTTAACTAACCTTGTCTAAATCATTATCGAAGGACTGAATGGTTAACTGACCTTGTCTAAATCATTATTAGAGTTCATCAAAGTTCTAAATCACAACTCGAGTGTCTAATTCATTGTTGACTAATCCTCACTGACTGTGGTAGGTGAGAAATGCACCTCTCCTGCATGCAGCCATGAAAACCTAGTGCTAACTAAATGTAGAGGAATAGAACTAATTTGTAGCGATTGATCTAGGAGGATCCTAAACTAATGCATGCAAGTACAATCAGTGGCAGTAGGCCTCAATTAGTGTTCCCCACACTTTAGTAACTAGAACATGTGCCCAAATTAGGCCAAGTGGACCCAATGGTTCTAGTGACTAAAAATAGACTAGAAGGACTCCCTATTTAGAGATGAATCTTGATTTAGACATATGACCAAATTGGAAAAGGGAGGATTAATAATCCTAATATGTCTATGTGCTTGGTTCTCTTGTGAAACACATGATTCTTTGATAATTAAATGGCCGAATTTTTGTCACAGAAAATTGTTGTCAGTTCCTGATGGTTCTATGACAAGTCTTTTAACACTCTCCTCATCGAGATAGCTTGACATGCAACACTTGTCACTGTAACATACTCTGATTCTATTGAAGACCAAGTTACTATGGGATGTTTCTTTGAATCCCATGAAACAACACATGTACCAAAATGAAATGTGTAACTAGATGTGCTCTTTCTATCATCTATGCTACCTCCATTGTCACTGTCAGTGTAGCAAGTGAGTTTAAAATTTTTTGATGTTGAATACATAATGCCAAGGTCTTTTGTGCCACTTACATACCTCAAAATTATTTTACCTTCTTTCCAATGTGAGTCTTTTGGTGACTCCATGAATCTTGAGATCAAACTTACTCCATACATGATTTCTGGTCTTGTCGCTGTCAAATACATAAGACTGCCAACAAGCCTTTCAAATAGCATATGATCTATAGTTGATCCTTTATCATCCCATTAGAGGAAATTTCACCTCAAAATGGGCCTCCTAAAAAAAATTAATAAAATAATAGTTAAAAACATAAAATAATATTTATTAATTTTGGAGGAAGAAAAGAAAAAACTATTTTTTTGTTTGTACTTTCGACATACCTCCCTGTGTTTTTACTCAAATTTAGATCACAAGAGCTCATTGGATGCGGAATTAAATTTTGCATCCAATGAGTACCCACTCGACATACTTTTGATGGACCCTACTACCACAAAAACAAGAAATACCTGAAAAAAATGTGATGATGATGTCATCATCATGTTTTTTCAGGTATTTCTTGTTTTTCGGGTAGAGGGTTCCATCAAAAGTATGCAAAGTGGTACTCATTGGATGCAGAATTTAATTCCACATCCAACAAGCTCTCTCGATCGAAATTTGAGTAAAGAAACAGGGAGATACATTGAAAAAACAAACAAAAAAAGTATTTTTTTTATGATACCTATCCCCAAATTTATATTAAAAAAGTGTTTAAGACCTATACGATATTTCAAATTTAAATCAATTTCATTGGCTAACACATGATGACATGGAATTTGAGTTAAAGTTAAAAGGCCCATTTTGAGTTGAAATTTCCTCTAATGTTGCTTAATTTTAAACCTGTTATTACTGGTGTTGGGGATGTCTTGCAATTAGACATGTTAAATATTTTTAAAACTTCACTTGCATACTTTGACTATGATATAAATATACCACTTTCATATTGTTGAACTTCAATTCCCAGAAAAAACTTCATAAGCCTTAGATCAATCATTTCAAATCCACTTTCCATGACTGCTTTAAATTCTTCTATTCCAAAGTCAAAAGTAAATATTAAATCATCTAAATATAGGAAAACAATTAACAAATTACTTTGCTCATTCACTTTGGTGTACAATGTCGGTTCACTTTCACTTCTGTGAAATCCATTTTCAGTGAGATATGAATCAATCCGACTATACCAAGCTCTAGGAGCTTGCTTCAAACCATAGAGTGCCTTTTTCAATCTGTACACTCTATGTTCTTGACTTGGAACTTCGTATCCTTTTGGTTGTTCCACATATACTTCCTCTTCTATATAACCATTCAAAAATGTTGACTTAACACCCATTTCATAAAAAGGCCATTTGTTTTGCACAGCAATGGACAAGACTGTTCTAACTGTATCCATGCGTGCAACAGGTGCAAATGTTTCATTGAATTCTATGTCGGGTTGCTTTGTGAACCCTCTTGCTACCATTCTTTCTTTGTGCTTCTGAACATTCCCATCAACATCTTGCTTGGTCTTGTAAATCCATTTGACGTTGATTACATTTTTGTCTTTTGGCATATCTACCAGCTCCCATGTTTGATTCTTCTCAATGCATTCTATTTCTTCATCCATGTCTTATGCCCATACTTCTTGTTAGATAGCTTCTTCAAATGTTATTGGATCATATATAGGAGAAAATAATGCAAAAAGAGAGAATAAATTTGGTGTACCAGCTTCATATATTTCACGCATACTTCTTGTCTTCACTGGTTCAATCGATGTCGACCTCGATGAAATGCTTGATGGAGTCTATTGTCCTCTTGGTGTGCTTGTCAACGTAGCTTGATCTACCACTTCTGTCAATGGTCCTTTTGTTGAACCATGTCATGGTGTCATGGGAGTCGATGATGCTGCGATCGGTTGACTTACATGTGGTGTTTGAACCACTTCCTCTACCATATCATCATTGTCGACATTCGACACAATCTTGACATTTGTGTCGACAGTTCCATCCCATGATTCATTCTCAAAAAATTGAACATCTCGACTGATTATCACTTTCCTTGCGACAGTATCATACAACTTGTATGATTTTGTGTCTTCAGAATAGCCGACAAAAATACACTTTTGTGCCTTGTTGTCTAGCTTCTTTCTCAGCTCATCTGGAACATGAACATATGCAACACAACAACAAAAATTTAAATGAGAAACACTATGATTCATACCTATCCATGCTTCTTGAGGAAATTTTTTCTTCACACTATTTGTCAGACATCGGTTCATAATGTATACACACTAGTACAAAATGAGAAATTAATGACTAAAAAAATGACTAAAATCTGGCTATAAACAACTATTTTCGAGTCGACAACTAGTAGTAGCTAATTTACACTATTTTATAGCTAGTCGTATTTCACTTAGTCATTAATAGCTTGACTAATTAGTCATTGATTTAGTCACGGATTTAGTCATTGATTTAGTCACTGATTGTAACAATTAATGACCAAATATACAACTAAATAAACTACTAGATGGTAACATATTAATGACTAAGCTAAATACGACTAGATATAGTAAATTAGCTAATAATATTCATATATATGTGAATTTAGTCATTTTTGTAGTCACAAATTTATGATAGGGTACAGAGGGATCGAACCACAGACCTCCTGCCTTTAATTAGGAAGGTGCTCTACCATTGAGCTAGCACCCTTTAAGAGGTTATTTCTTGATAATGATGATATTCAAACATATTTTACATTATTCAAGAATACAAAGTAATGATTATCAAGTTACTCTAGATCCATAATGGCTTACCCTATACTATTCCTTTAAGTCATTTTTGCACTTATAAATAAATGCAATTGAAAGACTTGAAGAATTGTTACAAGGTAAGCCATTATGTATCTATAGTAACTTGATAATCATTATTTTTGTATGTTAATTTATCACATTCTATATAAACAAATATGTTCAATGATAACCAATCCAAGATAACCAATTAGCACTCAAATAGCACACCAATCAAACATCCCCTCTTAAAGGGGCAATGCAATTCCTATAATCACCAAATTCCTTTTGATTACAATCTTAGGACACATTTTACAACCACCCAATGTAGTGAAAACCATTGGAAAATATGTGAGAGTTTCAACAAACTCAATTTTAAAATAAATAATCATGGAAAATAGAAAACCCTAAAACAATGTACTATTACAAATGTTACATAATAAATCCTTATGGAAACACAAACACTTAATGCAAAAATCGATTGTCAATTGATTCACCAAACGATTTCAATTTTGGGTTGTGAAGCTTGGGATTAGAGAGAATCATTGTTGATAGAAAAGAACCTTTATGCATTGTCACAACAATAGACAAATAATATTATAACGATCATTGTGTAGTATATACACATATTTGGTCTTTAATGAATACAATTAAGAATGCTATATCACTTGATTGCATTGTAGCCATTGTTGTCCAGTACTAAAATATATTTGACATGCCTTTACATGACCTCACATAGGACAATTGTTGCATTTTCCTCCGCCATATTTTCTTCAAAGTTTCAAATTGGCAATCACATATGGGAAAAAATTTCTGCAACCACATATGGGAAAAAATGAAAAAAATCAACGGCCATGATTTAGTGTGAAATTGAGGACTTAAAAATATGTTCTTCCATAATCCTTTGGCTTGTTCTAGGAATTTGGCTGTAATTCTCCTTAGATCCAACTTCATCGATGACAAGACATACACTATCCTCGTAATGTCATCATGAGACTAAGTCCTTAATTTAATGGGAGAATAGAAGTTAACAAAAAATATGGTTATCTAGAAGATAACCAATTAGCTAATTTTCAGTTATTATCTGTGGACTCTTTTAAAAGAAAAGTTGAAGAGAATGAGACAAACTTGTTCTCCCAGAATTTATCCTCCCTATTAACATGAACTTCCTCAATCTTCTTAATGGCCTTCAAAGTATTTTGAACATTTCTATCTTATCTCTCAGGCCTGTTTCTTCTCCTCTCAAACTTGAGCATTGTGTCCTATTTGTTTTAAAGCAACTGTATTAACTAAAAAGTTTGCATGTCTAATAATGTCATCAAATTAACTCCATCCACATCCAAACATGGCCTTAATAATTTGGCATGGCACAAAAAATGGAACGGTTTTCTTTGCATTCTTCAAAATTGTTAAAAAAAAATACTATTGTTGCAAAAATTGACTAATCTCAAAGTTTGTTCTGGAAACTATCTAAGTGCAAAGAGATAGACCCAAATAAGTAATCATCTGTATTGCAAGTTTGGATGAAAATTGTGGCACAACATGGAAAAACATGGGCAAACATGTCAACATGTCTCATGAGCACACAAAAGATACCTTAGTAAGTTATCTTCCATGTAGATTTTTGTATGCTTTAGTCCACTTCACCTTTCGAGGGTTATGTTTCATTTTGAAAATCTTATGACATTTGGAACAGAAAAATCGAAATACCTGAAAATGAGAAAACATAATTTAGGAGATAGCACTATCATTTTAGTAGGCTAGGAAGAAACTGGAAAAATTGTGAGATATGGCCTTTTTGGACAGCTCAAATTCAATGTAAAATGTTATATTAATTGGATTTATACTAGGTTCAAGATGGATAACAACCTACCCGCTTTTTCTCCCAATATTAGATCAGTTAAAACAGGTGGAATCTTCCTTTTGAAATGTGTCATTTATCCATGTTTATAAAGAAATAAATGTAGTGGCAGACCTTCTTGTCCAATGAAGGCTTGAGTTTGAATTTCAATACAACCCGGGTCATATATACAAGAGTACAAAGAGGGTATTGGTATTCCATATCAGCCATGGAAATTCAATATGATATTAATTCATTTGAAAGGAGAAGACTTTGAAGTTGTTTCAAAGGAGAAGTTGTTGACAAGCTGCCCCTTGATGAATTCCTTAAACCTACAATTGAATGTAAAAAAGAAATAACATAAGTACATTTTCCTCTACTAAAAATAAAAATAAGAGTAAGTAAACAGATAGCTTACTCAAATGTCGTCAGGGGATCAGATGATGTAATAGTCATCTGCAATTGTGTTCTATCAGATGGGTCTATTTCAACTCTAATATGATGCATCAAAATACATGGAATAAGCACAATATTCCTTGGGAAAACTAAAGAAATGAAAAATAAAAATAATTGTACCTAGTAGTTGGTTGTGTACCAAGCAAAGTGTGGCTTTGGTAGCCTCAAAATAAAATGTGGTACTTGCAACTAAATTTTTAGGATTGGGATCCTGTAAGAGATTATTTTTTCATGTGGTCAACCTATCAATTAGAGACAAGATATTGTAAAAATACATTCACAGGAATATACTCACAAGTCCTATAGAAATAGTTATCCAAATGTTGTTGAACAAATTTTCCATTTCAGAAAGTGATAAAGGATTCACACCTCTGACTTGCATTTAAAACAATACTTCAAGTTATAGATCACCTAGATAAACTAACTGAATCCAATGCAGCCTCAAATGAACACGACAAAATTTTATAGGAGATACTTGGCCTCAAAATAATAGTAACCAAAAACATTTTGCAGCTATACTGAACACCTTGCCAAATATTCTTACAAGCCAATATCAACTAATAGAGAGTCATGTATAAATTTTCATGGCACTTGATTCACAAGTTTCATTGCTTAATGTTCAACTCACCAACTCTGTTCAAGTATATCATGGCATTTTGATAAATTGCAGGCAGTCCTTGTAGCATTTGATGCATAAATTGTCAAGTTAAAAGAAAGACTAATAATGCAAAAGTTAAGGAGAGGATATAGATATACATGACCTACTTGGTTACCACAAGTTCAGAGGTTCAAGAACATGGTGTCAACAACAAGCTAGAGAAAATTTATGTAGACCTCAATGTATGATTTTTAAAGTTGGATGTTTAAAATATTCCTTTAGGGGAGGAGACATATCTTTCCTCCCTCAACCATGTCTAGGTTTAAATACTTATAGCATAAAAAGGATTCCAATGAACCTATATCTCCGCTTAGAGGTCCCACGTGGTGGTTTTAGTTGTTTTCCATGACCATGGATGTCGAGCATCCTCCTTTGGCATCCAAACCCTGGGTATCTTCACCTGACCATGTTAAAGGTCACCTAGTGCTCAAAATATCCTTTGGAAGACAAGGATACCCATGGAAAGTATTAGATAAGTCTATCATCCCTTCTAAAAATTGTTCAATCAACGAAGGCATAGACATTTAAAGGAACAAATACCAATGGTGTCACTTATTAAGGACAATTCCCATATACTGTCCTAAAAGGTGAAAAACCAGTCTAAAATACCCTATGTAACTTGATCCTTATATCATCTCAACACTTGCAAAGCACTATAGTATCATGAGTCAATGAATAAGAGGTATTGAGAATATAGAGTGTAGCTTCCTCAAATCTAAGATAAAAACAATATTTAGATCACTATTTAGACCACCGTAATAGTATTGTAGTTGATGACAAAAATGAGAGATTACTTTAGATTGTTAACCTTTATATCATATGCCTTCAATGACCGGAAATGTATATAAGATAAGAGCACAAAGCCACACTTTCAAATCTATGTAAGGATGGATAACAATATATCCATATGGACTGAATGTATTGGGGCCATTCTCTTAAAGATATAAATAGAACAATGCTTCCCCAATAAACACAAAACAAGATAATGTTTCTAAACAACTGTATTAATGCCATAATGTTATAAACTACTGTACTAATGCCAAAGAGAGACAATATGGGAATAAGAACTACAAAACAAGATTACTGCATGCGAGCTTTTACCTCAGATATCATTATATCAAGATATGCACATTGCATAGTACCATGGCCAATTCAGATCATTTACATGATGTTGATCAGTGAACATTCAGGATTGGCAGCGTTGCTAGAGCACTTTCACAAAAGATATGTTTCTATTTTTGGCATATTATTATTTTTAGATAAATCAAGTTTTATATCTTTCAACTTTAGACAATGCTATTTTAGAAAGGCATAGTGCCATTGCATGCAGATATTTAATAGAGAAAAAATCTATTTATTAGAATTCTTTTGATAGCGTTATTCATGAATATTGCCAAAATAAACTCTCAATAGGTCAAAGTAAAGTGCTTGTGTCCAATTTGCACATCATCAGGGCCAATTTAGTAGGCCAAAATGCATCAATTCAGCAGACAAAGGGTAGTGATGCATGACTTTTATGAGGTTAAACTTAACCTAAATTTGGCTCAAGTGCTGCACAATATTGGAGGAGAATTTATGGACATTAAATTGGCACACTTATTTTTAAGAAAGATCATTGATTCAACTCCAGACAACTCTACCTTTTGATCTTTGGATATTGTTGTTTCAACATGATAACGGATGCAACTACTTTCTTTTTTGGATGCTCTTATTTTTGGGGAAAATATTGCATATTTATGCATGAAAGTGCTATCAATCTGGAGGATCTTCTCTTGTTATCGTTGTAAATAGAATGTTCTACTCTTGGACATCTGTTTTTGATGTTTTTGGAGAATGTGTGCTGATTTTTAGGAGAAAAAGATACTATAGAGCACTGATTTTGACATAGTTTGACTATGGATATAATTAGAAGAAGCCATTGTTGTTCGTTACATTAAAGCATTGATTATTTTGAGGGAAACAAATTCTGTTGATTGGAAGATGACAATGATGTTATGAAGATTAGTATGATGTTTTTATGTTTGAGTTCTGCATGCTATTTCCTATGACACCCGGATACAGATAAATATCTGGCTCTAGAGCCAGGATTGAGATAAGGCAGGGAAATAGAAAATACAATATATATATAATTTAAAAAATAGTCACATATCAAAACCATTCAAGAATCACAACAACAATACTAAAATTACTATTAGCCATCCATGTACCATAACTAATAATTTGATGTAACACCGAAGTTTTAACCTTGAATTATAATGAATAAATCATGTAATAATTGTATGTTGTGGCTTATGATAGGGGAATCAAGCCGCGTGGGAAGAGGTTTAATGACCATATGTTGCATTGTAAATATTCCTAGCGCAGAGATCAAAGCGAAGGCCCAACTAGAAGATACGTATTAATCCCAGTGGGGTCTAGGTTTATGGTGTGCTTGTTATATTATCCACGATATCCTCATGTATATGATTTTGATGATGGTTCTCTGACCTAGTTCTCCATGTAGTTCTGTTTTGGTCCGGGTGTGACCCTCAACTGATTTTGGTTCTAGTTATCATAACCTTGATCTTTACATCACTATACTCAACAATTGCACAAGTGGATGGAAGAATCCAATTGAATAAAAGTTACAGTTCTAGATTTTAACACCAATAATGAGGTCCCACCAGAATTGAAGACATGATATACAATCAATCAAACCAAGAGAAAACCATATTTCACAAATCAGTGAAAAAAGTAAATTAACAAGTTTTAATTATTGGAATATTTGAACAAAACCTGAATCAGGTATGTTGTAAAACAATGACCACATATACTTGAGTGAAAGATTTCAAATTCATTTGGACAACAACAGGTGTATATTTTGGGAATGTTGGAACCTTTGATAAAAAATTTGAAAACAAAAGTCATCCATAAGAGAAACAAATGAAAGAAGAATTAACATATCAAGAGCATCTGTTACCATATTCTAGGAAAATTTACACAAGCTAACATCGTATAGATAATTTACAAGAATCAATATTAATATAATTACAGTTTTTTTACTGCATTCCACAAACTCACTAGTTCATTTTCATTTGATATTGTCTGTCTATATAGAACCTACACAAGTAAGGTGGATAATTGATTTTTCTTAAAACCTTTGTTTCTATAAGCAAGAATGACATCCATTTTTCACACTGCCAAAAATGTGGGTTTGACATTAAATGGAACATGGTTTGTTCATCACACTTCCTTTTATTTGAATTGAACATCATTTTCTTAGCACACTTCAACATAGAATTCGGTACATAAACAAAGTATTTCTTAGCAGCATGCTATATATTAACATTAACACAACTAAGAAGTGAAGAAATAACCTGACGAGTCTGAATGAAAGAAACTAGGATTTTTTTTTTAAATGCTTCCATAGTAATTGCAGTTAAAGTTGTTGTTGGGGCTGTAATCGCCTACACCAAAAATAACATGATTGGCCACTCCAATAATCCTACAATAGTTTTTTCAAAAATCGTTGAAGCATAAAACAAGCAGCATAACCAACTTAAGATCATGTTACCCACTCACATCTTGAAAAAATTCTAGGGCTTTGTTAAATTGTTTCAATCCAATAAAAACCATTCCCCTACATTATATTAGCAGAAAAAACGTTAAATTTTAACAGAACAAAATATCCATTTCCTAATAGTAAATAATAAAACATTTAAGTTTCAATAGATGAGGAATTCACTTTTTCTATAGTGCCCGACTCTTTTGACAAAATGTATATTAACTATACCCTATACTTATTACCACTTACCCAAAGAGTAGAAATACTTACTATATACTCTGTACTCATAGCTCACACACAGTCAACCCTTGAACCCATGCTACCCTTCTCATAATCAAATGAATTTAAACCATTATGGGATTCTAGGGAACAAAATTCCCATGACAGGCAAGATTATCAAAAATTGATGTATATAAATGCATAAATGTCTCTAAGACTCTTCCTAATTACAAAATCTCCCCTAAAGGGTTTTCTTAAACCTTGTGGAACTTGAAAATGTTTCATGGATTCTTGATTGGTTTTGGTAGTGTCAATAAATTTTACATTAGTAATAAGTCAATAATAAACCATGAACAATTTGTTGATGAAATTGTCATTGATGCCAACATGGACATGCAGCAACCCCATAGGAGTTCATTGATGCCACCAATTTGCTGAAGACGTTGAAGACCCAGCTGATGATGCTGAAGACCCTAGAGATGGTCTTGAAGTCCTAGTAAATGTTGGAGAATCCCATGAAGAAGTCTTTGGAACCTTGAAGGAATGGTGAAGGCAATGTGGGTCATTTATATGATCTGGCATGATGATGCTCTTGCATTTGGTAACATACCCCTTGAAGATGTTCTTCAAGCCCTTGAAGTTTTTGTAGCTCTAGAATAAGGTTGATGATGATGTATGGTCTCCCTTGTGGTTAGATGGCGTGATGAAACACACCCTTGCATGTGGTGGCTTGGGTCTTGAACCCACACATATGGAGGATAGTGTTGTAAGTGACTACTCCTTACTGTCTATCCTATAAGGAGATTTGGAGTTGGTGGCCTTGATCCCAATGAATGTGGCTGTCTAAAATGTTGTAGTAGACTCCAAGCAATTCTGGGACTGATATGGAATGGATGACTGTACACCCACCACGTCTTGTAGCAGCTGGTGTGATCCCTCAATGATCTTCAAATGCCTCTTGGTTTGGGAAATGTGTTAATCAAGCTCAAATAAGAATACTGTGATTTCTCCTTTCTAATCAATGATATATCAGCCATCAAGCTTAGTGTGATAGTGAGAGAAGTAGTTCCTCCTCGCTATATGACAACCCCTTTTTAAGTCCAAAATGCAGTACCAATGGTGAGTATGACTCCTGTAGCAGCTCGACCCCAAAGACTCCAACAGTAACTTAGCATCAAGTAAATAGTATTCAGTAAATATGAAGCTCAGGAGTGATAGAAACTTGATCCTTGTTCTGATGGTGAAAGAACTCCAAACAAAAGGGAGCAAGTCTGCCTACTCAAAGTTGTTTTAAATTATTGTAAAACATACTCAGGTCAGCTCCATTAAATTAAAATGTTTCTATAGGATGTCGGCCCAATAAAAATTTATGAAGTCAGCTCCAAATTAATTAAAAAATATATAGGTCAGCCTCAAGACAATAGTAAAAAATGGGTATAAATACCCCATCATGATATCATTTTAGATGGGTGGAAATTTTCATGGGATAGCTCTAAGATTTTCTTTGGGGAGCAGCTCGTTGGCTAAAGGAGCAATATCTTTGGAAATTCGTGGGAGCAGGAGTCTGATCATCATTCTTGAAGGCAACTGCAATTTTTTTTTAAGTGACTGGTTCATTTCTTGTTAGGCTCACGGCAGCCCTGCTAGTGCCCTTTCACTGTTGCTAGCAACCTACAGGATTGGTCTCAAGCCACCTGAGCTCTATTAGGGCCTGTTGCAATTCACCCAAGCCCTATTTGGGCCTGTCACAGTCCACGATGGTAGCAGTGCGTGTTCTGAGACATCGTGCATGAAGGAGAGGCATGGATATTGTGGATCCAAAGCTGTGAAGATATAATAGAGGTTGTGGCCCTTTGAGATAGAGTTTATAAGATATATGCATTGGAAAATAGAGAGGAGGGACACATTACTCTTAAAAAAAAAATAAGGAGCATGAGGATAGTCTGTTATTCTAAGTCTGTTAACTGATTGTCACTACTGTAGGCACCTACAAGACTTATCCATCGCTTCTGAGCGTGAATATCATCACTATTATCCTATTTTGGTATTTTATGAATAGTTTGGAAATGGAGAAAGGTCTCTAAAGGCAGTAGAAGTGGGTCTATGTTTTATATCAGTCATTAACAGGTCTGCATTTTACATCAGTCTATTAAAGTTCCAAAGGATGTTACGAGAGGTCGAGTTGGGTATATTGCTGCTACAGGAAAGAGAAATAGATTTGATTCTGATATAAAGAAATAGAGAGATTGACTCCTTCAAGGCTGCCATAGTTTGGGGTTGAAGAAATCATTGGTTATGGATTCCAGATCCAGTCAGAGGAGCTACCATTTCATGAACAAATCACATTCTCCATTTCCAGTCCACAGACCGAAGTTGATGCTTGGATTAAAACACTTCCACAGACTGAGTGATGATTATTCTTAGGGTTTCATCTATTGCATTCATCTACTAAAGGCTGACTACGGGAATGAATAGTCCAAGTCTTGTTGAAGTTTGCATGTAAGGTGAAAGTTCAAGGTATGTATAACATTCATGGATGCACAGTGATGATGATGCCCTGATATATCTGATGATGATCTCTTTTCGAGACTGTGTAAAGCTTGTTGTAGCATCCACAGTTGAAATCTGATCAAGTCAGCAGAGGTTGAAAAGCATAACTTGACAGAAGTAGGGCAAGTTGTTTAAGCAGCAGTCAAGTAAATTAATCAGATTGATATGATAGAGAAACTGACAGAGATGGTTGTGAAGCTTGGCATCAACATGATGTTGTGATGAGGCTGTGACTAATTGTTGACAGTGGTGTATAAGTCAATCATGATGATGATGACCGAGATGTGTTAGTGATTCCTTTTCATAGTGACAAAGTAATTCCTTCACAGTGATGAAGTGACCTTTTTTCCCAGTAAAGGAGTGATCTTAGTCCTTCATGAAATTGTGAGTTTAAAGTGCAGTTGGGTATATGAGACTGTAGAAGTCTATGAAGCAATGAATAAGATGCATGGGAAAATATTTGGTTGAGAAGACTTCTTGATGATTGGCATAACCAGCAAACGAAGTGTGAGCATATTTTTGAGCAATAGATTTAACAGGTTCATGACATGAGTTGATGAACAAATCTATGAAACAATGAAGAAGCAGTAAAAATGCTTGATGACTTGCCACAATGATGAAGTCTGTGTAAAGCATGCCACAGGACTTATGGTATTAATGATGGTTGCAAGAAAACTACAGTATTGATGCACATAAACAGTCTCAGATCAAATTGCAAACCTCCAGAAATAGTTCTGGTTTGAAGTCTTCTCCAACCACTGCAAACTGTCCACTTATTCAGCATCAGACATATACAGGCTTGACAAATGAAATATTTGCATGAATGAGTGAGAGTAGTAGTAAAGAAAGATAATGCACAAGAGTAGATCCTTGTAGCAGTTGTATGATGACTTGACAGTGACCAATAGGATTCCTGATATGATTGATGAACAGAAATGATGAGCAGCGTTGGTAATGAGCAGTAGTGAGCAGTGTTACAGCAGAGTTGAAGTGATAAGCAGAGAAGATGAACAGCTTTGATATGTCAGAGATTTCTTGATGGTTACAAAGTATACTGTATTGTAAATGCAAGATTTCCTTGTTTTTGAGGTTAGGATACCTCAAACCCTTCTTAGCAGGGTCTAAGAAAACCAGGCTAGGTCCTGGATGCAGAGTAGGTGCTCTATGTATCAGTAGGTGCTGATTTTGCCGAACGATTGTAGCCGAACCAAAACTAATCCACAAAGTTACAAAATTATATGGTGTTATGTTCTTTTGTTAATGGTTCTTTATGAATGAAATGATTATGCTATGTGAATGATGTTTATGAAATGATTATGGTAGAGTAATGTAATGATGAATTGGTAGCTAACCGTGATAAGCTAAGAAAGGTTTAAAATTGGCTTCACACTGATTCACCCCCCCTCTCAGTGTCCAATTAGTTTCCTCATGGAGCAGTATTGTAACTCGACTGTTTCATGTCCCCACCATATGATTTGATTGTTTTGTAATTCCACATACAAATTTATGCATTGTTCAACTCCAAGAAATGTGTTTGTTAAGTAATTTTTGTAACAACAACAAAGAAACAAGTTTTATCTATGGAAACGATGGAGGATCAGGCTATCAATGATTCCCAAATACTGGAAGATGCTATTTCCTATCGAAATGAAGCCAATGCAGTAGTAGAAAGGGGTACATAGGTAATTTATTTTATATGCAATTAATTCTTATTTAACCAATATGTTTGTGAAGAATTCCTTAGCTACTATGTTTTTAAACTCAAAATATTACTTTCAATTTCAATGGATGTTTCAGTAAGTATTATATGAGTTTAATACCCAGTTATCAATCATTGCAAGAAATGGAAATTGAAAGGTCATATCAAGAAGAGTTGAAAAAGGAACATGAAGGCATTCCATATTCTGCATTGTTATCAAACAAGGAAATACAAGAATCACTTGAAGCTTCTGAAGATGAAGAGAGATTTTCCAAATAGAAGGTTTCATATATTTCCCTTCCTTTATTCTTCATAGAGAGTGCAAAAAACTAGAATGCATAGGAATAAAAACACATTCATTCCAGCAAAGAACGAGAGAAGAAGTGAAGAGGAATGGAATTTCATTCAAAAAGGAATTACTGACCTTTAGCCTTTAATTGGTCATGACTCCTGAGATTCTAAGATAACATTTCCTATTCCAATTTTATTCTATTTTTGCTAAATACAATTAGTTACTCGAGTCATATATAATGTGACCATTAGGCCATCATTGCTTCTTGAATTTGTCACATCCCCCCTTGATGTCAACTCTGACTGATTAAGCTCCTTCCCCAGAATCCTATGAACATGTCTTGCTGAAAAGAACCCATGGAGATGAATTAAATATCCTTATCCTAAAGCTCCTATACTACATCTGTACCACTCCTCTCTGTCCTTTCTAGCTCTGATACCACAAAAAAATTAGAATACACAAGAATATAAACATAGGAATGAAAGGAAACAATGAAATAAGATGTTGCAGAAGAATGAAATTCTATTTGAAAAGGATATACTCACACTATGTGTTATTTTTTGTTAGGGTTATATCTCTCGAATGTCAGATGGTGGGTCTTTATAAAACAATTTTCTTACACCACCATACTGAGTAATCTTTCATATTTCTCGAGATAACTATCATTTTTTATGCTTTCTATTATTCTTAGCCATGTTTGGCTTGCAACCCTTGTTTCATTCCTGAAGAGTCTTTTGTTTCTTTTCATCTAGAAGTCACAACTTACAAAATCTAGGCTAGTTTCCTATATGCCTTGAAGATTCCTATATGTGTATTTTGACTTGGGTCACTCCTTGATCTGTTGGTCCCCTTGGGGTGGGATTTTGGCCATATGTCAAGTTCCCTATAAATGCAATTCCTTAATCATTGTATTACATCACAAGTTAAAAATAAGTATCAATGATCTTTATTATCTTTTTGAAAAACACACATCTATTTATGCCCTTAATTACCGGTCAACTATAAGGTCCTTAGGTTGTTATTCATCCCTAGAAAATTAAACAAAGGAATTTGGAGACATTAGGCCAAATATGACTATCCCATATCATATCTTAAATTTGTTTTGTGCATCCTTCACATTTCTCCTCAGAAAAATCTAATCTTTTCCCTTCATAGTGGAGTTTCTTTTTTTAACTGCCATGGATTTGAGCCATTGTCTTTCTGGACTATAGGAATTTTTTTCTAAGATCTTTTGGTCATTCCTTTTTCTCCTCCTATTCTTGAGGATTCCTAAGGGGTTGAGAATATACTTAATCATCCAAAATTCCTTAACCTTCATCCAACCTGGCTCCTAAAACTTGCTCTATAATTGTTTGAGGCTTGCTCATGCATCTAGTAATTTGTATAAATTTCATGAATCCTCCCAAGAGAGAGATTCTACACCATATTTGACTATTGATAAGTTGTATTAATCAAATATTCCCCCTTACTGAATGTTGGTTCCATTTGAGAATTGCAACTCCTTGTACACATGTTCTTTCCCTGCTGGGACATACTTTGATCTAAGTGCATTGGGATCAAAGCTGATCCATATAGCCCCACAAGACTTTTCACTCAAGTCGTATTTAAAATATCCAACCTTCATTGAGTTCCTCCTCTTGTTTTCTTGGGCATGTAGATATTTTCGAGATAACAGGTTTCAGATATTTCCCTTCCTTTATCCTTCATAGAGAGTGCAGAAAACTAGAATGCATAGGAATAAAAGCATATTCATGCCAGCAAAGAATGAGAGAAGAAGTGAAGAGGAATGGAATTTCATTTGAAAAGGAATTACTGACCTTTAGCCTTTCATTGGCCATGAATCCTTATATTTTAAGCTAACATTTCCTATTCCAACTTTATTTTATCTTCACTATATACAATTAGTTACGGGTGCTTGCACGAAGTTGGTTCCACTTTTTGGTTCCACTTAGGAAATCAGAAACGCACTTCCAAAGTGCAAATCAAGAACGCATATGCATTATTGATGGTACGTTCGGAATAACCCGAGGCCAAACACAAGGCTAAGGTTCATGAAAACGTATTGCATATGCGATATATCGCATATGCGTTTTGTAATGTTAAACATTGCATATGTGATATATCGCATATGCAATATATCGCATAAGCAATATGCAACAATTACAAAACGCATATGCGATATATCGCATATGCGTTTTGTAAATGTTGCATATTGCATATGGTGGTACAAGGAACCAAAAAAACAATTTATTAATAAAGGATACAACTTTGGTGGTTTTCTCCCTCTTTGGATTTCCATGTAAAATCATTATGTATTTTGCATTTATATTGAATGGTTGTTGAATGTTTTATTAATGTGTGATTATTAATTGAAGTGATGAAGTTAAAATTAGTAGAAGTGTCTAATACTGATTCACCCCCCCCGATCTCAACATCTATAAATATTCAAACAATTGGTGTCAAAGCATGTTTTATTCACATAGTTTGACAACTAGAAGACATCCCATAGATTACTCATGGATTTTCAATTAGTATATCCTAAAAAAGTTCCCTTTTTAAATGGAAAAGATTATGTACCATGGAGCATAACAATAGAGGCATATATGCAAGTTGTTGAGCTTGACATTTGGAGTGTAGTTCATAATGGATACACAAATCCAAAGAATCAACCAAAAGGTTCAATAACAAATAATCTACAGAAAGACAATCCAAAGAAAATGAATGCGATTTTGAATGGCCTATCATATTGTGAGAAGAACAAAATGGGACAATGGAATTAAACTACATAGCTCTGGGAGAATATATACTATCTTTATTCAAAAGAAACTCTCTCAATAAAATGAGGTACAACCCAAAACAAATGATGAATCCATTGAGAGAAAAAGCAAAGTCTCCAAAGATAAAGAAGACTTTGAAACCGAAGAATAAGTATATCTAGAGGAAGAACTTGTTAGTTCTCTATGTGAACTAAGGAAATATGAAAGAGAAAACTAATAATTAATGGAGCAATTGCAAAAGTATAAAGATGAATATTATATTTCAAAAGAAGGGACTAAAAGATTAGTTTTGGATGTTATGCAACCAAGTCCCATAAATAACACACAAATAGTAGAAACATGATAAAAGAGAGTAATCCATGCCTGAATAATGAAGAACATAGATAAATAAAAATCCTCTTTGAGGGAGGAACCTCCTTACACAATTTAATTATGTACCCAAGACAAGACAATATGCAATGCTTACTAATATGAGAATATCCCCTTACTATATATAGGAGACATAGGTGTACATTAACAACTAATAGACCCAAGCCTACATCAATAATATGTAACACACTGCCATATATGAGGTAAACTGTGCCACACTATAGGGGTAACCGTGCCCAATAGGGGGAAATGTTCCCAAAATTTAGGTCTTAACATTGGATTGAAAGAAAAAATTGAAAAGACACAACAAACCCTGAGCAATAAACTAGAGGATAAGGAAAAAAATTGCAAGCAAGAAGATGAAATTATCTTCCTAATAAAGGAACTGAAACAAATACATATGAACCATGAATAATTTGAAAATACCATTGTTGGTGTAAGAAAAGTCAAATAGTAGATGCCAAGAAAATTGATGAAGACCTAACAAGTCAACTTTAAGAGAATAAATAACATTTTCAAAGGAAAGAGTTTGAGATCCTTTCTATAGAAGAAGATTTGGATAAGATAGTTTCCCAGTTGGAGACAAATTCAAAATTTGAGAAGAGCACCATGATTTGAGATAAAATATTTGGTTGTTCAATATCTCCACATGAAAAGCGTAGTCTTTGTTTTGACAACAATCATAACACCGTTTAAGAAATATTCAAGTCAATTGAGGAGAAGACTAAAATCAACACAAATGCATTTAAAATCCCTAATTGAAATAAATACACAAACATTGAACAAAAGCATAATCATCCATGGTATGATAGAAGCAAGCACAAGAGGGATGCACTTCCCATGAGACAACATACACTTAGTTAAAAAAAATCCTTAGTTCCTTACTTTTCAATATCGCATATGCGATATATCGCATATACAATATATATCGCAAGTGTGATATATCACATATGTGAATATGCGATATTGAAAAGCAAAAAAAAACAAAAAAACAGAGGCCACATGCCCCTCAAATCTCATTTTCACAGGATCGGGACAATGAAAAACCACAAGAGCGAAATAGCGCAAGTGCGATTTGCGTTTTAGCTTTTTGAGGTCGAGGTCGAGTTTGAGGTGGATTTCTCCAATGGTAGGTAAATGCTAGATTATACTCTTCATTTAGTCTTCCATTCTTTAATTTTTTCCATAATTTCATTTTTTTTATAATTATTTTGAACAAATTTAAAAAAAAATTGAATGTGAACAATCAAATAATGATTATAAGTAAAATAACTTGTAGTTTTTTGTTTAAATCTTAATAGACAACACAAATGAACAACACAATGTGGAAAACCCACCCTCTAATAACCCAAAACAACCTAACCCACAACCAAACCCAAACCCGGAGGGAGAACAAGATAGATACGCATAGATTATTGCGCGCTTGGTGTCATTGAGGCACCTTAGCTCATCTATTAGAGGGGGGGGGGGTCGTTTGAGAGATTCTTTAGCCGATGCCTTGGACACAATAACAAACACAATTTCTGATGCCCAAGGAGCTCTGTACAACATTACCTCGTACAGAGAATCCAGGAGGCAATACTACTTCGATGGATTGACTCATAAAGACATCAAAGCCCTTAAAATTACAAAAGACCAGTTATTTTCATTATTCCGGGACCCTAGCACCGGATTGGTTCCACCCACCAGCCGAGTACACATTTCCATAAACTGGTGCATTGAACCAAATATAAAGGCCAATTGGATAGATCGTTGGTATATGGTCTTCGATGAAGACCCCCATGGGAATAGGGACATCCCATTTTATTTCCTTAGGAAGTTGTATGTAGAATTCATCCTAGGGAAACATGTTAACTACTTCGATCTCTTAGGAAACCAGGGTGTTGGTCATGGGATGCCCCAAAATAGGGAAGGTGCTAGGACAGATCCTAACTATGTGCCATGCCCACCATGCACACCAAAAACCCCTCGGGTATATCCTCCTACAAGTCCTGTCATTGAGTATGCACAGGAGGCATTATTTGACATGGCAGATACATTGCTTGAGCATGGGACTGATGTCCAAGGCAATGTAGACCAAGGGGCTGGCACTTCTATAGTGGGCCCATTTACAGACCACATAGGAGATGCAGAGTCTTTAGAGCATCATGTTACTCCACACCCTTGCACATCATGTGGAGGAATATGCTATGACCCTGATTCCGAATTTTGAGACGATGGATTACTTCGCTTTGTAAGTAAAACTCATTATTTTAATATTATATTTTGTTTCATGTCAAAATGTTCAATTGTTTCTCAATTTATTTCTATTTAATTATCTAACAAATTATGTGAACAAATATACAGCTGGTGTCCCATGGCACACCACAGTTGCATAGTCTGCCAATCAACATTGAGAACATTGATGCGACTGTCAATATTGCTTATGGGTTTGGTTCTTCACCAATAGGGGTAAGAACTATACTTGTTAATTTGTCAATTTTATTTACATATTTATAGTACAGATTGTAACATTCAATATGTATCCTAATTTTGATACAACATGTTTTATGCATGTTGCCCAAGATGAGTATATTGTATCGCAGCCTATTCCCCTTCATGCAGAGGTAGATTCGTAGACACAGTTATTATTTGAAATATGATTTTAATTATGTTTCGCTTTCTTTGGAAAAATCATTTTGTAACTTGTATCACTTTGACATATGTTACTTTATGCAAGAACCTATTGTGACAGTGGTGCTTGAAGAGCACCAAAGCGAGGTTGTTGTCAACCCACCTCTTTCCCCCAGACAGACCTATGTATGTTTTGCTTTCTTTGGTAGTTCATCATTTTCCTTCCAGGTAGTATATATGTCTCTGATTCACTATTATATATATATATATGTTACTTTATATGCAGGCCCCTAGTGAGGCACCGGTGTGTGAAGAGCACCAAACTGGTGGCCCACCTTTGACGAGCCAGCAGGTATGTTTATGTAGATCACTTTATTTGTACATTTGTGTACACATCTTGATTGTAACATTCAATATATATCCTAATTTTGATACAACATGTTTTATGCAAGTTTCCAAGGATGAGTATATTGTATCGCAGCCTATTCCCTCTCATGCAGAGGTAGATTCACAGACACAGGTATTATTTGAAATATGCTTTTAATTATATGATTTTAATTATGTTTCGCTTTGTTTGGAAAAATCATTTTGTAACTTGTATCGCTTTGACATATGTTACTTTATGTAGGAACATATTGTGACAGTGGTGCTTGAAGAGCACCAAAACGAGGTTGTTGTCAACCCACTTCTTCCCCTCAAACAGGTATGTATGTTTCACTTTCTTTGGTAGTTCATCATTTTCCTTCCAGGTAGTATATATGTCTCTGATTCACTATTTTATATGAAATTGACATATATATGCTACTTTATATGCAGGCCCCTAGTGAGGCACCATTGCGTGAAGAGCACCAAACCGGTGGCCCACCTTTGACAAGCCAGCAGGTATCTTTATCTAGAGCGCTTTCTTTGTATGTTTGTGT
Source organism: Pseudotsuga menziesii (assembly GCA_001517045.1). Taxonomy (NCBI): domain Eukaryota; kingdom Viridiplantae; phylum Streptophyta; class Pinopsida; order Pinales; family Pinaceae; genus Pseudotsuga; species Pseudotsuga menziesii. The sequence continues at coordinate 128,494 of LPNX010935744.1, read as the reverse complement.
ACATATATTTCTCTGATTTGGTGCTTGAAGAGACGCAAATTGGTGAGCCTCTCCCCCCCCAAGGTACATGTATATTTGTTGACATTGGCATATATATATATATATATATATATTTATGCAGACTGATAGTGAGCAAGTGGTGCAAGAAGAGCACCCAATCAGGGTCGTTGTTAGTGAGGGGCCAGGACCCGTGATTACTTACTCATGTACAGTAAGTAGAAATTTTATTTTGGTTTTGGAATTTGAACAAATGTACATATAATTTTTAAAGGTTGGTAAATTAACTTACAAATGTTGGTTTTTATGCAGTCTCCACTGATGAGACCTATTCCTCTTGTTCAGCGATGGGGATCACCAGTGAGCAGTCGCAAAAGAAATATACACTTCTCTGAAGACTCTAGCAGTGGCAGCAAAATAGGGGATAACTAGAAAAAATGTATAGGGGGCATACATAGATGTATCTTTTTGTTCATATGTACACACAGATGTACTTTTTGATCCACTATTTTGTATTGTGGCCATGTGGCATGGCAATTTTTGTACAACATTATTGCTATACATATATAATATAAAGCAAGGTTCAAATTTATACATATATATGGTTGACTTGATCTTGGACCATGATATCATGGTTGACTTGGTCTTGGAACATGATATGCGTGGTTCACCTATGTGATATAATGATATGTGTGGTTCGTGCATGTGTGCTAACTTAAATGAATTTTCAATACTTAAAGGAAGAATTCAAATGACTCATCAACTTTTTAACATCATATAATTCTAACATACAATAACATACCCTAATTTACACACAGTAGCACACACTAACATACTCTACAATTCTAACATACACACATTAACATACTCTACATTACCCTACGACACTAACATCATACCATACTATGATACAATAACATGTACCATAACATAACATAGTAACAATATGTACCATTTAACACTAATTCATGCATGCATGTGTAATATATACCATATCATACCCTACAATACCCTATGATACTAGTTCATCATACCATACTAAAATACATCATGTACCCTACAAACCCTAAATTGGTTGAAGTAAACCCTAGTTGGTGCATGCAAATTTGTGTTCATGAAAGCCTAGTTGGTGCATGCAAGTATTGGTGATCATGTGTTTCTAGTTCCCTCTCCTAACTTGCATGATTGCTCACTAAACCCTAGTTCCATCTCATACCTTGGTAACCCTAGTTGGAGCATGGAAATTGTTGTTCATGAAAGCCTAGTTGGTGCATGCAAGTATTTGTGATCATGTGTTTCTAGTTCCCTCTCTTAACTTGCAAATTGCTCACCAAACCCTAGTTCCATCTCATACCTTGGTAACCCTAGTTCCACCATGGGCCTTTAATTCCATCTCATCAAAATACCCCAATAGATAACAACAGACAAAATACTACATGATCTTTGCAAATGTGCCAATTTCAAAAATTGTCCAAAAATTTCTCCCATGTTGGTCCTATATGTGAGAAAAATCCCAATTTCAAAAATTGTCCAAAAATAATAATAATGTTATTATAGAAAATATACAAAAACACACATAGTCTTATACATCCAAAAAACTGTATGAACCAAAAGATTATCTTACTTAGCCAAAATAGTGAAATATATACATAGATATTACCTTTATTTGAATCACAAGGAAGAAACCAAATAGGGCCCTTCAATTATCTCTTCTAACTCCATATCTTCCAGAATTTGACTTGCTTAAGGAAGAGAATCAACAATAATGTTTAGTTCCCAAAAACATGCTGAAAATAAATGTACTAAAGAGTAGCAATATTTGACAATTAGGTATTTTTTAACATCCAATTTATAGTGAGGTCCTAGTCAACAAAAACCTAGAGAGTTTTTACACCACCATTGAAAGCACATTTCATCAAGCGCATTGAGGCCATTAATTATCCAAAGTTGTTTGTTCCAATGCAAGTTCCAACTTTATACTTACTCACATGCATATCAAAGAAAAATAAGATGCCCTATGATACTAAAATTTGGATCACTTTGATATACACCATCAAGGAAACCCATGACTTTGATATGTAAGCTACCATGGGAAAAGAATTAGATGTACATGTGTTTAGTGTACTTTTTGAGACAATGCTTGAATAAGATATTAATTCTTGAACAAAAGAGTGTTTTTTTCCTCAAGTAGAATTAAGAACTAAGTTCATCCCTAGCCAAATCCCCCATATGACCAAATAATTACTTTAAACATTATGAGTTCTCTTTTTCCATACCAATGCCACTAACAATCATAATAAAGGCACATCTCATACCTTGTTCCGTCTCATAAAGCACATCTCATAACTTGCATGATTGTGCACCAAACCCTAGTTGGACATCTCATACCTTGTCTTGACCCTAATTGGAGCATGCATAACTTGGTGACTCATGAAAGCCTAGTTGGTGCATGCAAGTATTGGTGATCATGTGTTTGTAGTTCACTCTCCTAACTTGCATGATTGCTCACCAAACCCTAGTTGGACATCACATACCTTGTCTTGACCCTAGTTGGAGCATGCAACTTGGTGACTCATGAAAGCCTAGTTGGTGCATGAAAGTATTGGTGATCATGTGTTTCTAGTTCACTCTCCTAACTTACATGATTGCACACTAAACCCTAGTTGGAGCATGCAACTTGGTGACTCATGAAAGCCTAGTTGGTGCATGCAAGTATTGGTTATCATGTGTTTGTAGTTCACTCTCCTAACTTGCATGATTGATCACCAAACCCTAGTTGTACATCTCATACCTTGTCTTGACCCTAATTGGAGCATGCACAACTTATTGACTCATGAAATCCTAGTTGGTGGATGCAATTATTGCTGATCATGTGTTTGTAGTTCACTCTACTAACTTGCATCATTGCTCACCAAACCCTAGTTGGGCATCTCATACCTTGTCTTGACCCTAGTTGGAGCATGCAAAACTTGGTGACTCATGAAAGCCTAGTTGGTGCATTCAAGTATTGGTGATCATGTGTTTGTAGTTCACTCTCCTAACTTGCATGACTGCTCACCAAACCCTACTTGGACAACTCATACCTTGTCTTGACCCTAGTTGGAGCATGTGCAACTTGGTGACTCATGAAATCCTAATTGGTGCATGCAATTATTGGTGATGATGTGTTTGTAGTTCACTCTCCTAACTTGCATGATTGCTCACCAAATCCTAGCTGGACATCTCATACATTGTCTTGACCCTATTTGGAGCATACAACTTGGTGACTCATGAAAGCCTAGTTGGTGCATGCAAGTATTGGTGATCATGTGTTTGTAGTTCACTCTCCTAACTTGCATGATTGGTCACCAAACCCTAGTTGGACATCTCATACCTTGTCTTGACCCTAATTGGAGCATGCAAATTGGTGACTCATGAAAGCGTAGTTGGTTCATGCAAGTATTGGTGATCATGTGTTTCTAGTTCAGTCTCCTAACTTGCATGATTGTGCACCAAATCCTAGTTGGACATCTCATACCTTGTCTTGACCCTAGTTGGAGCATGCAACTTGGTGACTCATGAAAGCCTAGTTGGTGCATGCAAGTATTGGTGATCATGTGTTTGTATTTCACTCTCATAACTTGCATGATTTCTCACCAAACCCTAGTTGGACATCTCATACCTTGTCTTGACCCTAATTGGAGCATTCACAACTTGGTGACTCATGAAAGCCTAGTTGGTGCATGCAAGTATTGGTGATCGTGTGTTTGTAGTTCACTCTCCTAACTTGCATGATTGCTCACCAAACCCTAGTTGGACATCTCATACCTTGTCTTGACCCTAGTTGGAGCATGCACAACTTGGTGAATCATGAAACCCTAGTTGGTGCATGCAAGTATTGGTGATCATGTGTTTGTAGTTCACTCTCCTAACTTCCATGATTGCTCACCAAACCCTTGTTGGACATCTCATACCTTGTCTTGACCCTAGTTGGAGCATATGCAACTTGGTGACTCAGAAAGCCTAGTTGGTGCATGCAAGTATTGGTATTCATGTGTTTGTAGTTCACTCTCCTAACTTCCATGATTTCTCACCAAACCCTAGTTAGACATCTCATACCTTATCTTGACCCTAGTTGGAGCATGCAACTTGGTGACTCATGAAATCCTAGTTGGTGCATGCAAGTATTGGTGATCATGTGTTTGTAGTTCACTCTCCTAACTTGACCCTAATTCGTGCATGCAGGTAAGAAAGCCTCTAGTTGGATTCTGATTTGTACAAGGCAATGTAATTAAATGTATATTAAACTAAAAACATCAAGAAATGTAAATTTCAACAACACGAGAGCTTGTTATTTTCTGAACTATATTTGGTGGTGTCTAAAGACACCATTCTTGGTGCCTCCAATGTACCATAGATGGTGTTTGTATCATAGGCACACAAAAGGCTAGACATTAGTAACATCATATGAAAGAAAAGAGAACCCAATGAAAATGTGCAAACATGGTTTATAGATAACTCACCCGAGGTTGTATGATTGTGTTTATAGTGTCCAATATCCTTTGAATAATATTATGTCTGTGAATGGTATCTGTCAATCACAGTTTTATTACATTGGTAATACAGTAGGCTAAATAATGGAAATTGTGCTTAAGAATTCACTTTTAAAAAGGTTAAATAACACACCTGACAATGCACTCATACAAGTAGGCCATCTGGATCATCTCTGGTGCCAATGGTGTCCATCAATCTTTCGTGCTCTATATGAGGTAGCAAGTATCGTACATGTGACCTATTTTTGTGAGAAAGTGTGTGGAGCTTGATGTTTATACCAACTACTAGGTTGGTGAAGTGGTATACAATAGATCCTAGTCTATAATCTTGATATACATACCCACCCTTCCTTTTCTGTTGTGTTGCAAGTGTCAAGTACTCCCCTTTTATAACCATCGAGCCGGTTGGGAATTCAATATTTTCATCATCTGTAATAGGTTCTAGAAGGGTTTGTTTCCCCTCTAAGCAACGTGCCAACCAATAGTCAAAACCCCATTCATTATTTTTTGGGGAAACCACTGCATATATCTAACCTGTGAAAGGAAATAGGTGGAGTTAACAATAAATTTTGTAAATAAGGTCTTGCATTTCTAATTTATACATAAATTAAATTCTACAAAGGTCGAGTAAACAATACATAAATGCATTTTCTTATTTAGGTACTGTTAAGTCAGTGATTTGTTTCTTCAAATTTTGTTTGATTTGCATTTTATTCCCAGTTACTCTTTTGATTTAAGTTTGATTATTTGCTTCTTTTAGGAGAATTTTTGGTTGTTAGGTGAAATTTTGAATTTTTGGTTGTTATCTCCTCGTGACAGATAGCTGTTTAAACCGACTTTGATGAGAAGACAGTTATTCCCTATCTCTATTTTGAAGCTGAAAACTTATAGTGCACCGGTGTTCTAGGCCAAAAGCTCGGAAATGATGTTTCAAAGCTCGGTTGAGGGCTTCTTTATTCCGACACCTGTAATCAAATCAAGCACATGAAGACACCTGTAATCAAATCAAGCACATGAAGACACCTGTTCAGCCATTAAACAGCACGAAGGCTGGTTTAAAGCAACTATAGTGGAACATTAAAAAGGTTTAATGAAGAACGTTGAATCCTCGGTGATCTAAATCATTCCACCTGGTGGGGATATTTATTTTTCTTTTAAAAACAAATGGATCAATCAAGAAAGTTGTAGGGAGTTTCTCATTGAAACTTAAGAGGCTCGAGAGGTATAAAATCAGTTACTAGATCATCTACTGAACCCTAAAGTCATACAGTTTCCATTTTTTGAAGAGTGGTAAGAGTGGTAAGGTGAATAGAGTTGAACCTACTGATATAGGTTGGATAGAGAAAATCCCAGGGTGTGTTGAACGTTTCCAACAGGATGGCTGGCTGGACTTCTTTAAGAGAATAGATGGTTACAATGCTGAAGTTTCCTATAGATTTGCACAAAGTTACAAAAATGACTTGGTTGTGTTTGATACTTTGAAGTTCAGATTAACGGTAGATTTGATTGTAGAAGCTATAGGGATTAAGAATGAAGGTGAACTATGGTTTAAGAAACTGCCCTTTACCTTTGATCCTCAGAGATATCTATTACCAAATGTCACCCCAGACTGGAGTAAAGGCATCCTTATTCAAAATTTCATAAAGGAATGGGTTGAACCAATCAGAATTTTGCAGAGTTATATTACTTGCGAGGGCAGGTATGCTTATGTATTTAAGTACCACTTCAGATTTCTGCAACATATGGTGGGGGTGTCCAAGATGAGCCTTCCATTATTCTTATTCAAAATATTGCAGAAAATGTCTAACAGGGTCAAAGGGCATATGGACCATTCTTCTCAGTCAATCTTTCATCATGGGCTAATTAAGTTGATTATTAGCACTGTTTCGCAGCATGAAGGAAAGACCTGGGATTTTTTCATCTTTTGGTCTGGCTTTCAAATCAAACAGGAGGATCAGCGGCCTAAAAAACAAGCAGACAAAGGGAAGGTACTGATGAGAAAATTAGGTCAGAAAGCTAAACTTGAAGACAAGGAAGATGTCAAAGTTGATAAGGCAGCAGAGCATGTGGAAGTTAACAGTAAACCCAAAGTGTTTTCAGTTGGTATTACAAGCAAGTATTCATTGTTTTCAGAAGAGAAGTTGCACCCTAGGAAACAATTGATATCAGTAGAGGTTTCCAAGGAAGTTAAAGCTACAGTTACAGAAGAGGTTGCTGCACTTAGGGAGGAGTTTCAGACCCAACAAAGAAGTCCACTCACCATTCTCTTAGATGATGAGGGATATTTACTACAAGAAGATCAGGTTGTTGATAAAACTGAAGATAAGGCTGAAGCATGCAGAGAATTCTCCACTTCAGAAATTAAAACAGTCAAACCTAATAGGAAGAAGAAGAAAAAGTTTGAAGTGATAGCCCCATATTGCAGGCCTAAAACCAGGCCAACGAATAAGCTAAGATGGAATATGAAGAAACTGCTCAATCCTAAATTGAATTCCAAGCAAGTGACTATCTTGAAAGATATTTCCTCAGGTGAAGAACCAGAATTTGACACAATGAACATTAAAAGCAAGGGAAAAACAGTTGCCAAAGCTTCCTCTTCTCATCCTGCAAAAGTAAAAGGATCATCACATTCAGTAAAGGAGTTAAGGAAGCTCGAGTCTGAATTGTTTGCCATATTTCTTGAAATAATAAATGAAATTTTAAAGCAACAACAGAAAGAAAAAGCTGAGGTACCTCCTGTTCAAGATCAAGAATGGGAAGATGAAGATGAACTTATACTTAGGCAAGCAGGTATTCTGAAAGACCCTAATATTCCTGTTGTTTCCATAGACATGTTAAATATGGATGCAGACATTTTTAAGAGGTTTGACATACCTGAGATGCCCAGTTATGAGCAAGAGATCATGACAGGAAGGTCAGTTGATTCAAATAAAGAAAACTTGCAGAAAATCAATAAGCAGGTCAAACAACAGATGAACTATATGCAAGAGATCAATGAGGGGCTGATGATGGCTAACAGAAGGATTAGAAAATATCTTCAGGATGTCAATGACCATTGTCAGGAGCTGACAGCAGTATCTAAAGAGGTTCTAAAGAGAAAAGGAACCACTGACTTGCACTGTACAGAGCTGGAGAAGATAGTCAAAGACTTGTAGTAGAGAAATGAGGAGCTCACCAAGAAGATAACTGACATGGAGCAAGTGCAGAGGCGAGCTAAGAAGAAATCTCAAGCATTAGATGACATTTCTCTTCTAGCTGAGGCAGCTAAGGACCTATGAGTTAGCTATTGATTTAGTTTTTTGTTATCTCTTTTTGAGGAACATGCTAGTTAGTTGTTTACTATTTTTTAAAAATAGCATATTTTGTAATATTGTAAATTTCACTTTATCTTATCGAATTATTTGAGGTAGTTAGGGTTAGATCCCTAACTAATTTTGTAAAGAACGGTATTTAGAGAGGTTAGAAAGGCATTGAGAGGGTTTGATTTTTGGGATAGCTTCAGGAGGTTTGCAGACTTGTTCATGAGTTAAGTATCAAAACTCTTGTATGCATTTGATGATGAAATTATGAGATATATGACACTTTTACCCTTCAGTTTCTGTGTTGGATTCATTGCTCAGCTTGTCTAGTTGCTTAATTGATATACTCATTACTGGTTTATGTTTATATGCTGGTGATGCTTGTATTTTATGAATGAACTTCAATATCGTGTTCTGTTGGATCTTATTGAATGTATTATGCATCTTTGTATTCTTTTTTTTATCATTTAGTTATTACTTCACTCATGAGTGTATTCCCTGTCTTTCCCCAAAAGTTTACAACCACTAAAACTTTCCAAAAAACCTAAAACGTACTTTGTTTTATCAAGTTTTATTTGAGATTGTGTTGGCTTGTTTCTCTGGCCTTAGAAACAATTTCTGGCACAAACATATTTGTCACCATTACCGGCGATGAAGTTGAAGACACATCTTCCCTGGGATACTTATCAGTTTTACTGGTTTTAAGAGGTGAAATTAAACCAGCATTTTATAAGGCTATTTTCACCAAAATTTGACATAGTGGGTTTTAGAGGAGTGGGAACCAGGAATAGACCAAATTCACTGTTACATTCAGGGGTTTCAAACCTTGAACAAATATTGAAAACAACAAGAAAACTCAGAAGTTCTCAATCTTTACCAGCCCTCTGTGACCCTGACCAGTTGGGGGCTTCAATACATTCAGCTGAAACCTCACCTTGGATCAAGCCTATTATACTTGATAGCTCTTTTCAAATCTTTACAAATCCTCAATCCTTTAGAAAAGCCAAAGCTGCCTCTCCTGGTAAAATACCTCTTTTTCAACTGAAATTAGGTAAAAGTTCTTTTCAGTCAATTTCTAGCCAAGCTTCCTCATCTTCAAAACCAGTCAGTCCAAAAATGGCGGCCCAAAACCCTCCCATAGACATGATGGACCAGATGGTTGCAGCCAGGTATGCACCATTAGTCTTACCTCTGCCTTTACATGCATTTCCTGGAGGTGATTACAAGAAGTATATGCCTAGGTTCAATGGACAGGGGGAAACCACTGCTGAATAACATTGGGAGGATTTCCTAAGTTATGCTGACAATCAAAACATTGAGGTCAAAGATGTATGGATGAGGGTATTCGTTCAGAGCCTTGATGGGGATGTAAGGAAATGGTTCAGAGAGTTGTCTACCAACTCAATCACTATAATTGAAGAGCTCCATGATCTCTTCATGAGGCAATAGGGAGACACAAAAGACCACACCTACTATATAACTGAGTTTGGAGCTCTCAGAAGGAAAAAAGAGGAGACTGTTGCAGATTTTTCCAAAAGGTTTAACAAACTGTATAGTAAGATTCCAGCAAAAATTAAGCCTACTGAAACATCATCTAAACTTACCTATGCCAATGCCTTTGAACATGAATTTTCTTTATTATTGAGAGAAAGGAGACCTATCACCTTGCTGAACATGCAAGATGCAGCATTGGAGGTAGAGTCCAATTTATTGTCTTCAAATAGTCTTAAGAAAGAAACATCCCAACAGCTTTATGATAAAAAAGGAAAGAAGGAAGCAGCTTCAGGAAGTTCTGCTCCTCATACTACTGAAAGCAAGATTGATGAAATGGCCAAGCTGGTAAATATTCTCACTGCAAAATTGAATAAATTAGATCTTGAAAAGAATTCTGGCAAACCTACTCCAGAAGCTGAACGAAATCCAAATAACCAGAATCAGTTCAGAAGGCAATTTGCTCCTAGATTCATACCAAGAGAGCGCAGGAACAATGATATCCAGCGAGAAAGGAGAGAAAATGAAGATCAAAGAGTGCCCCCACCTCTTCAAAACAATGTAGCTGATGAAGAAGAAGTTGATGAACAACTTCTTTTTGAAGAGACTGAGACTGATCAGGATATGAACAATTTTGGAGATGGATTCTCTAGAGGTTTTGTTACTGAAGAAGAATTTTTGAATGCAGAATATTATGATGCAGACATGTTTGAAGCTGAGGATGACCTAGAGTTAGAAAAGACTGTTGTAACTGCTACTGTTCATCAGAATGGACCCAAGAAGACTATAAATCTCATATCAGGCCCAAAGCAGGTGGTGGAAGCCCCAAAAAAGAAATCAGTTGTCCCTGCTAAAATTGTCCCTGCTAAACAAACAGCTGATCCTGTGCCAGAAAAAAGACAAGTTGCAGAAAAATCAAGGAAGACTCCAGAGGTGGAAGAGGTAAACAAATCTGTTCAGAATTTCAGTTTGGAGAATGAGTTAGGGAAGTTAAAGATTCTTGTACCTTTAACTGAGTTAATAAAGAATCCTTCATATAAACAAACAGTCTTGAAAGTAATGAATTCAGCAAGTAATCAGCCTATTTCAGACATAGTTAATTTGCAGGAAGAAAACCCTAGAATCTTTATTGGATTAGCTCTAGCTGAAAAAACTGAAAATGAGGCTGGTGCTTCACCTCCTTTCTATGTCACCTTAACAGTCCATGAGCAAATGATTCACAATTTCCTTTTAGATTCAGGAGCATCCCACAATTTGATGCCAAAGGCTGTTATGGAAGCTTTGGGCCTGAGTATCACTAAAACTTACCATGACCTATATGCGTTTGATTCCTGAGCAGTGAAGTGCCTCGGAGTAATAAAGGACATGGTTGTCATCCTAGCTCAGTTGCCCATGAAAAGTGTGATAATAGATGTTGTGGTAGCTGATATAACACCGAAGTTTGGTTTACTACTATCTAGGTCATGGGCAAAGAAGGTTGGAGGCACCTTACAAATGGACCTTTCATATGCCACCATTCCTGTGTTTGGTGGAGAAAATAGAAGCCTGTACATAGAGCTGCAGTTTGCTTACATAGTGACAGATGATAAAAATCCCACAAATCACCCACTGTACTCTGTTGATAGAGACCTTGGTATGTGCATGCTACATTTCAGTGATGAGGATAATTCTACTGGTCTATTACAAGTGGAAAAGGAACAGCCAACAAAACATAGCAGACAGGAAGAAGATGCACTGTGGAAATTGTATTTTGATGGATCCTCATGCAAAGAGGGTGCTGGAGCTGGAGTTCTTCTCAAATATCCTGGAGGTGAAACAATGAGGCTCATGTACAAGTTGGAATTTTTTACTACAAACAATACTGCTGAGTATGAGGCTTTGCTACTCAGATTAAAAGCTGCTAAAGATTTGGGCATTCAGTAGATTGCTGCATTTGGTGACTCCGAACTAGTTGTTCAGCAGGTGAAGGACAATTATCAAGTGAAGCAGGGTTTGTTGAAGCTTTATCAGAATGACGTATGGGACATGCTTGAAAACTATTTTGTGGCTTTTAATATTACTTACATTCCAAGGGATTATAATCAGACAGCAAATTCATTGGCTTTAGCTGCCACACACTTCCGAATCCCTAAAACCACTCAGTTAAAATATCCAATTGAAATAAGGTATAGACCTTCTGTACCTGATAATGTAAAACAGTGGAGAGTGTTTGAAGATGATACTGAGATTAAAAGGTTCATTGAACTTACAGATGAGTTTTCAAATTCCTTAATTGATCAGGATGAGGATGATGAAGAAGAACAGTTGGATGAAATTGCTGCAGAAGAGATAGCAGGTCATAAGATCATTGAATTGAAGAGTAACTTCATTCCCTAAGGTTTGGTACCTCAGGAAAGAATATTTACAAAGGATGATACACCCTCAAAGCCTATTGTTCAGTCTTCAGAAGAGAATGTGATAGACTATAATATTGGTTCAGCTGAACATCCTAGAATGGTCAAAATTTCTAAATCATTGACATCTGAACAAAGAAATAGATATATCAAACTGTTAAAAGAGCATGTAGATGTCTTTGCATGGTCCTATGAAGAACTAAGAACTTATGATATAGGCATCATACAGCATAAGGTGCCTTTAAAGCCAAATGTTAAACCATTTTTTCAGAAACTGAGAAGGATCAATCCAGCTTTGTTTCCCGTAATTGAAAAAGAAGTGAAGAAGTTGTTGGATGCAACGATAATAGTGCCTCTCAGGTATTCTTCTTGGGTGGCTAATTTGGTCCCTGTCAGAAAAAAGAATGGAGATATCATATTATGTGTTGATTTCAGAAACTTGAACATATATTCATTAAAAGACAACTATCCTCTTCCTAAGATTGAACAAGTATTGCAGCAAGTGGTTGGAGCACAAAGGATCTCTATGGTGGATGGTTTCTCAGGGTACAATCAGATTGCAATGCACCCGGATGATAAGGAGAAGACAACCTTTACAACTCCCTGGGGGACATTCATGTATGACAAGATGCCTTTTGGCTTGATGAATGCTGGAGCAACCTTTCAGAGAGCAATGGATATTGCCTTTGTGGGAGAAAAATATAAGTTTGTGGTTATTTATTTGGATGATATCACTGTTTTCTCGTAGTCAGATGATGAGCATTTGAAGCATTTGAGGCAGACCTTCCTAAAATGCAGAAAATTTGGCCTTTCTCTAAATCCAAAGAAGTCACATTTTGTTGTGCAAGAAGGTAAACTACTTGGCAACTTGGTGTCTGCTGATGGCATCAAAATAGATCCTGAAAGAGTGAAAGCTATACTGAAGATCATTTTACCTAGGAGTAAAAAGGATGTTCAATCATTCATTGGTAAAATTAATTTTTTGAGGTGGTTTATTCCCAACTTTGCTGAAACCATTAAACAGATCACAGCCATGCTCAAAAAGGATCAAGAAGTCAGATGGACTTCTGAGGAAAAGGCTGCATTTGAGAAAATCAAGGTAGCTCTTACTGAAGCACCTGTATTGGTAATCCCTGATTTTACTAAAGAATTCCTTACTTTCTCATTTTCATTAGAAGACACAATTGCAGCTGTCTTACTTCAGAAGAATAAAGAAGGATTGGAACAGCCTATTGCCTTCTTCAGCAAGACTCTTAGAGATTCTGAGCTGAAGTATAGTATATTGGAGAAACAGGCTTATGCTCTGGTAAAGGCTTTGAAATTTTTCAGAATTTATGTCCTGCATTCAAAAGTCATTTCATTTGTTCCAAATGTTTCTCTGAAAGATGTTTTAACACAGCCTGCTAGTGAAGGGAAGAGAGGCAAATGGATTGCAAAGATTATGGAGTATGATGTGGAGATCAGACCTACTAAGCTTGTTAAGGGACAGGGTTTAGCCAAGCTACTGGTTGAATCAAATTGCCAGGATCTGGGATTGTATGTTATGGCTGAAGACATAAATCAAGAAGAAGATCAAGCAGCACTGAAAAAAGAGAAGATCATGGATTTTTACTCAACATCTACCTGGTATGCAGACATAGTGTATTTTTTGTTGTTTTTACAATGTCCTAAGCATTTGGATAGGAAGGCTGCTAGATATTTAAATCTTAAAGCTACTAAGTACTATTTGATGGAAGAACAACTATTCTGGAAGGACCCAAGTGGTATTCTGCTCAGATGTTTGGACAAATCTGAGATTGAAGGAGTGATTTCTGACTCTCATGAGGGTGCTTGTGGAGGGCACAAATACTGGAAGACAACAACATACAGAATTTTGAGAGCTGGATACTATTGGCCCACCTTGTTTGCAGATTATTATCAGCAGGTAAGAGCCTGCATCCCTTGTCAGAAATTTGCTGGTAAACAGAAATTGTTGTCTTTTCCTCTAAAACCCATTGCAGTCAATGCTCCTTTCCAGCAATGGGGTATGGATTTTATTGGAGAAATTAATCCAGCATCTTCAGGACAGCATCACTGGATTTTTACAACAACAAATTTTTTCACTAAATGGGTGGAAGCCATTCCGACAAGGAATGCCACAGATAGGGTAATCATGGATTTCATTGAGGAAAATATCCTAAGCAGGTTTGGCTTCCCTCAGAAGTTAGTGACAGATAATGCTAAGGCCTTCAAGTCTAAAGCAATGATAGCATTTTGTGAAAAGAATGGTATTTTGCTGAAGCACTCCACTCCTTATTACCCCCAGGGTAATGGCTTGGCTGAATCCTCTAATAAGAATATCATTCAGAGCATTAAAGAATCTACTAAAGCATAACAAAAGATCATGGGATTCAATGCTGAAATATGCATTGTGGGATGATAGGATCACAGTGAAACAAACAATTGGAACTTCTCCCTATCAATTAGTATATGGTACAGAGGCAGTTTTCCCTGTTCATTTGGGGATCCCAGTGATGAAATTTCTCCAGATTGCTCAAGAGGAGCCAGATGATATGGAGAGAAGAATTTTTGGGATGATAGAGTTACAACAAAATAGGGAAAAAGCGAATGAAAAGGCACAGTTGTACAAAGCCAAGATCAAAAGCAGATTTGACAGAAACAACAAAGAAAATACTTTTTCAGTTGCTGATATGGTTCTAAGGTGGGATGTAAGAAAGGAGCAAAAGGGTAAACATGGTAAGTTTGAAAATCCTTGGTTTGCCCCTTTCTTGGTGTCAAAAGTTTTGGAAAATAATACTTTTATCTTGCAGTCATTGGAAGGTGAGGAATTGTCCAGCCCTGTTAACGGGAGATTCCTCAAGCATTTCTACAGTTTATAAGAGCATTTTCACTTTTCATTGTACATACCGGTGTGAGTGAAGCATAATAAGACTCCATAGCGCAATGGAATTTTTGCAGACAGGTAGATAAGATAGCAGACAGAAGGCACTGGTCTACAGGTTCTTGAAGCCTCGCAGGGAGGTCTTCATCCCACAGCTCAAGCCAGATGTTAAGTCAGTGATTTGTTTCTTCAAATTTTGTTTGATTTGCATTTTATTCCCAGTTACTCTTTTGATTTAAGTTTGATTATTTGCTTCTTTTAGGAGAATTTTTGGTTGTTAGGTGAAATTTTGAATTTGGCCTTTATATTTTTGCTTTATTTTTTGATCCTTCACATTCTGGAAGGGTTTTTAAAAAGTCATTATATCAGATAATGGATTTACAAATGATATTCTGAGCATAGTCATTACTCAAACAGCTTTAAAACTTCATACAAAATGACAAAAAGTTGTAAATCAGTGATAAAATAGCGTTATTGATATTCTTGTAGTGCAAGTGGAAAAAAAGAATGAAGGCGCGCTACAAGAATATCGCGACTGACAATTTTTCCGGTTTTTTAGCAAAATTTTGGCGCGATTTCAAGCAGTGAGTGACTAATCACATGTTTTGAGGAGTTTGCTACGTACTGTCTCAAGAATCATCATGAGAGCAGGTGATTTTATGACGTGAAGGAAGATCATGGTCATCATTTGTTATAATGCAGCTCCTCATGACATATAGCTGTTTAAACCAACTTTGATGAGAAGACAGTTATTCCCTATCTCTCTTTTGAAGCTGAAAACTTATAGTGCACCGGTGTTCTATGCCAAAAGCTCAGAAATGATGTTTCAGAGCTCGGTTGAGGTTTTTGGAGGTCACTCGGAGATTAGGGCTTCTTTATTCCGACACCTGTAATCAAATCGAGCACATGAAGACACATGTTCAGCCATTAAACAACACGAAGACTGGTTTAAAGCAACTATAGTGGAACATTAAAAAGGATTAATGAAGAACGTTGAATCCTCGGTGATCTAAATCATTCCACCTGGTGGGGAGATTTATTTTTCTTTCAAAACCAAATGGATCATTCAAGAAAGTTGTAGGGAGTTGCTCATTGAAACTTAAGAGGATCGAGAGGTATAGAATCAGTTACTAGATCATCTACTGAACCCTAAAGTCATACAGTTTCCAGTTTTTGAAGAAAAAATGGGTAAGAGTGGTAAGAGTGGTAAGGTGAATAGAGTTGAACCTACTGATATAGGTTGGATAGAGAAACTCCCAGGGTGTGTTGAACTTTTCCAGCTGGCTAGCTGGCTGGACTTCTTTAAGAGAATAGATGGTTACAATGCTGAAGTTTCCTATAGATTTGCACAAACTTACAAAAATGACTTGGTGGTGTTTGATACTTTGAAGTTCAGACTAACAATAGATTTGAATGCAGAAGCTACAGGGATTAAGAATGAAGGTGAACTATGGTTTAAGAAACTGCCCTTTACCTTTGATCCTCAGAGATATCTATTACCAAATGTCACCCCAGACTGGAGTAAAGGCATCCTTATTCAAAATTTCAGAAAGGAATGGTTTGAACCAATCAGAATTTTGCAGAGTTATATTACTTGATGAGCCTTCCATTCTTCTTATTCAAAAGCTTGCAGAAAATGTCTAACAAGGTCAAAGGGCATATGGACCATTCTTCTCAGTCCATCTTTCATCATGGGCTAATTAAGTTGATTATTAGCACTATTTTGCAGCAGGAAGGAAAGACCTAGGATTTTTTCATCTTTTAGTCTGGCTTTCAAATCAAACAGGAGGATCAGCAGCCCAAAAAAAAAGCAGACAAAGGGAAGGTACTGATGAGAAAATTAGGTCAGAAATCTAAACTTGAAGACAAGGAAGATGTCAAAGTTGATAAGGCAGCAGAGCATGTGGAAGTTAACAGTAAACCCAAAGTGTTTTCAGCTGGTATTACAGGCAAGTATTCATTGTTTTCAGAAGAGAAATTGCACCCTAGGCAGCAGTTGATACCAGCAGAGGTTTCCAAGGAAGTTAAAGCTACAGTTACAGAAGAGGTTGATGCACTTCGGGAGGAGTTTTAGACCCAGCAAAGAAGTCCACTCACCATTCTCTCAGATGATGAGAGATATTTACTAGAAGAAGATCATCATGTTGATAAAACTGAAGATAAGGCCGAAGCATGCAGAGAATTATCCACTTCAGAAATTAAAACAGTCAAACCTAATAGGAAGAAGAAGAAAAATTTGAAGTGATAGCCCCATATTGCAAGCCTAAAACCAGGCCAATGAATAAGCTAAGATGGAATATGAAGAAACTGCTCAATCCTAAATTGAATTCCAAGCAAGTGACTGTCTTGAAAGATATTTCCTCCGGTGAAGAACCAGAATTTGACACAATGAACATTAAAAGCAAGGGAAAAACAGTTGCCAAAGCTTCCTCTTCTCATCTCGCAAAAGTAAAAGGATCATCACATTCAGTAAAGAAGTTAAGGCAGCCCGAGTCTGAATTGTTTGCCATATTTCTTGAAATAAGAAATGAACTTTTAAAGCAACAGTAGAAAGAAAAAGCTGAGGTACCTCCTGTTGAAGATCAAGAATGGGAAGATGAAGATGAACTTATACTTAGACAAGCAGGTATTCTGAAAGACCCTAATATTCCTGCTGTTTCCACCTACATGTTAAATAGGGATGCAAACATTTTTAAGAGGTTTGACATATCTGAGATGCTCAGTTATGAGCAAGATATCATGACAGGAAGGTCAGTTGATTCAGATAAAGAAAACTTGCAGAAAATCATTAAGCAGTACAAACAACAGATGAACTATATGCAAGAGATCAATGAGGGGCTGATGATGGCTAACCAAAGGCTTAGAAAACATCTTCAGGATGTCAATGACCATTGTCAGGAGCTGACAACAGTATCTAAAGAGGTTCTAAAGAGAAAAGGAACCACTGACTTGCACTGTACAGAGCTGGAGAAGACAGTCAAAGACTTGCAGCAGAGAAATGAGGAGCTCACCAAGAAGATAACTTACATGGAGCAGGAGCAGAGGAAAGCTAAGAAGAAAGATCAAGCATTAGATGGCATTGCTCTACTAGCTGAGGCAGCTAAGGATGTATGAGTTAGCTATTGATTTAGTTTTTTGTTATCTCTTTTTGAGGAACATGTTAGTTAGTTGTTTACTATTTTTATAAAATAGCATATTTTGTAATATTGTTAATTTCACTTTATCCCATCGAATTAGTTGAGGCAGTTAGGGTTAGATCCCTAACTAATTTTGTAAAGAATAGTATTTAGAGAGGTCAGAAAGGCATTGAGAGGGTTCGATTTTTGGGATAGCTTCAGGAGGTCTACAGACTTGTTCATGAGTTCAGACTTGTTCATGAGTTAAGTATGAAAACTCTTGTATGCATTTGATGATGAAATTATGAGATATATGACACTTTTACCCTTCAGTTTCTGTGTTGGCTTCATTGTTCAGCTTGTCTAGTTGCTTAATTAATATACTCATTACTGGTTTATGTTTATATGCTGGTGATGCTTGTCTTTTATGAATGAACTTCAATACTATGTTCTACTGGTTCTTGTTGAATGTATTATGCATCTTTGTCTTCTTTTGTTTATTATTTAGTTATTAATTCACTCATGAGTGTATTCCCTGTCTTTCCCCAAAATTTTACAACCACTAAAACTTTCCAGAAAACCTAAAACCTACTTTGTTTTATCAAGTTTTATTTGAGATTGTGTTGGCTTGTTTCTCTGGCCTTAGAAACAATTTCTGGCACAAACAGGTACTACTCATGTGCCTGCTTGTATGAGATCCGATATGTGATCATAGTCTCTAGAAATATGTGTCTGATCATATTCCAAATGGTCTATTTCATTATCCCCATTGAAATTGGTGCCAAGTGTCACTTGATCCCATGTATCAACGGTATCAGTATGCTCACAATCACCCCGTTCACCAATGCTACAGGAACTACAAAAGCAAGCCTTCAATCTTGTCCAAATTTGTAGGGCCGAGTTGTTTGAGATTCTAATTGAATGAAACTATCGAGTTCCATGCACTGTGTTCACCCGAGGTGTTTGTGATCGGTCCAAATTTGTAACCTCCCAGAATATTATTCGCACTAAGTGTTTCCTTGTTGCTTGTTCTCCCATGACAGATGCACACCATTGGACTATAGATGCAGCGTCTCGAAGGAGAGCACCTGTAAAATTCATCTCTTCCCTTTGAAGGGCAGTTTTAATGCATGCACCAGCACCATCGTGCTTTCCTTTTCCATGACCAGTTTCAAAGTAGTTCCATACATGTGGCGCCTTGTATTTTATGTGCAACAAACACAACCATTCAAATACAGGTGCATTCTTGAACTATCCAGCACAACCATCTAACCAAATGAAATGACAATAAAATGGTATATCCTTAGCTATCACGTGATCATAGAATAATTTAAAGCAATGTTGCATGTAATAGATGTCATGGGTCCAGTCGACACTTATGTAGAAGTGACTTTCTTTCAGTATCACACGTTTCTCTTCATTGCTATCTTTCCCATGTTGATACCTGATATGCACCATTATGCTCACCTACTCTGAGTGATAGTATTGACTTTGAATTTCATTTTGGGGTTGTAGGGTGTAATTTTCCACAAAGTCAAACACTGATAGTATTGTTCCGAGAGGGAAGGTGTCCTGACATATTTTGAATTTCTCATCTTTCCACCGTGCCATATCGACATGTTGAATGCACTATTGGATCTTTCCATGAAACTATGGAATAAAATCACATACTCGCACCTGGTACATGAATATTAATATGTCAATAAACCACATAAAAAAATGTGTACATGAATATTAATTTGTCAATATTCAAGAATTTACTTGTGAAGTCACCAATTTAATCTTCCTGCTTTCTTTCCCATCATTTTGTTGACATGTCTCATACTAATAGTTCTCCTTCTCAACAATTGCATTCCCGAATGCTTGATCTTCACTTTCATGGATGCAATCAGACCATAAGGATAGCCCAGCACAATTGTTGCAAGAACCGTCTACACATTGTTTTAAGTAATGTTTCTTCCCATCTTGCCTCGGACACATGATGCTATGGATGAAATGTATGGATTACTTTGGCGGTACTGTACTTGAGCATTCTTGCACATGGTTAGGATGTAAAAAATGACATATATGTGCAAATGTATGGTAATATAGGTCAAAATCTATGTGGTATCTACAACAACAAGTGTTTCGGATGGTATTGATTCTAACATACCAAGGCTTGCATTTTTCAAAATATCTTTTCCTGAGCCTTAGCTCTACATGGGAAACTTTAAACATATCGAACGGTTGAGTTTGTGTCATGTCAAGATAATGCTTAACATGAGGTTCAATGTGATGAGAAGCCCTAAAATGTTTTAACACATCCTTCGTGTTAGAAGAAGGCCTTGTGTTATCATGCCAAAACGTTTGCACTAGGCCCTTCACTGCTTCGACTAACTTCATGTCTTTGCGGGGCAACCTACCACTAAATGCCCATAATGTTTCAATTTGTCCCTCTACATCAAGGTTGTCTCTTCTTACTGAATATTTTTTAAGTGTCTTTGGATGTAAAGGAACAATTTGTGATGTGCATTAAAGTAAACGACGTTGTCTTGTGGAGCTACATACAATTGATTTAGCCAATACACAACGAGCCACATTACAGTCTTTTGAACGAGTTTTTTTACCAATCGATGTGAATGCAACAGTAAGAGATTTAAAAATGTGATTACTTGATTCCATATTCTTCATTGTTGTTATGCCTAAATTTCTTCTAACAGTTGCCATATTTCTAGATTTAAGAAAAGCTAAAAACAGTTGGCATTTACCGGCTTCAGATTTGTTATCAAAATATTGTTTCATTATTTGAGAAGAATGATGAAGGATAGTGCATTTAGCCACCTTACCTTCCATGGAAGTCAATCGGCTCTCGTCCACTTGTATTCGTTTAGGATTTCTCTTTCGTTTTGACACAAAATTTCTTGCCGTTTGAAATGCTGGAGTAACGTTTACATCCACTACCGGCTCACAACTTTTATTAGGAGATTGAACCACCAAACATGGTTGTTGCTGAGTCACATTTACATCAAGAGTAACATAATTATTGAACTCTTCACAAGATTTTCCGTCTACTAATGGATGAATAATATCAACTTCCGTATAACCAGCTTCTTTTAATGTTGCATTATCTTCCTTAGCCTCTACATCAAGTATCTCTTGAGGGGGAATGGGAACTATTTGCTCATGTAATGAATGTCGATGATTTCTTGAATCTTCCCTTTTCTTTTGTTTTTTATTTTCTGCTTCTTCCAGTGTAAGCACCTTCCTTGCTGACTTTATTCCTCTATTATGTACATTCCCCATTGAAATCCACCCAAGCCTGTACAAAACTATGAAATTATGTAAGTAATGATAAAAAATTGCATGTCAAACAGTTCTCTGTGCACGGGTTTAGACGAATCATGTCTTTTGATACGTTAAAGGTTGCCAACACTATGCCACCCTACATTTTCTATAAAACCCATATCGCATATGCAATATAACGCACCTCCGATATATCGCATATGCAATATTGAATTCCATCTTTTTAATGAACAGGCAAGTTTTTACATGTTTTCCATAATGCATTCCCGATATATCGCATATGAGATTTAGTGTATATGAGCTATATCATGTATGCAATTTAGTGCTCAATGAAAATGTGCAATTTACATTTATCTAGATATGATGAGGATGAGGGTGATGAACATTGAGGGTGTCCATGAGCATGATGATGACGAGTATGAGGGTGAGGGTGTCGATGAGGATGAGGGTGAGGGTGTCGATGATGATGAGTTTGAGGGTGTTGTTGAGCCCAGAATTGGTCCCTTTTAACCATCCTCAATCACCTTTTATTCCCCTATCCTACACCATTCAGCATTCTAATCAGACCTGTTGTCCCCACTTTACTCCCCAAACTGCCAAGGTATGACTGGTCATTGTTTTATCTTGTTAATGCTTATGATTGTGTTAATTAAAGCTGTGTATCTCTCAAATGTGCTAACATGTTATGATTTATGAAGGTAATTTGAGATAAGTGGATTGCAGGAAGATGGGGCTGAACAAGTCTCGAAAGGAGGGATATTCGCCGCTCAATATGATCCTCAGCCCTTCTATCATCACCCAAGGCACGTGATTCTAATGTGACATCTTAGAAAGAGCGGTGACAAGGAAGCTATAATAGAATGTGCCATAATTGGAAATCCTGGGTACACTGCTGCTCGAGTATAGTTGTGATCAGAAAAGATCGCCATTCCTGGGCCAATTAACAACTTTCCCATATTTTCTATGTCTTTACCATGCCACGTTTGTAACAGCTAGTGTTATTTAGGGCAGCTGAAGATCAAAGATCTTCATGGCTTCCCTTTAATAGGGTTGGATGTTATGATCTACATGTATAAATATGGAGAGTTGTCTCGACCCAGGGGGTTACTGAACATATAATTCATTCATTGTATTAGCAGTGGAAGAAATTTGTGTAATCATTCTCTTTTTAATATAAGGAGTTTCCTTTGATTTAAGAAGCTTTACGTTATTCAGCTGGCATCTCTGTGTGAAGGCTGGGCCCACCTTCCACAGAGATTGCTGTGTTAATCTAGGATTTTCTAATTCATCCGTTGTGTGATGTCTTGTTAATTTTATTCCTTTTGTACGCAGTTGTAGTAAGTGTGGATTTACAGTATAATTGTGGTGGAATTTCCTTGAGATCTATGAATGGTACAGAGTGACAGTCGACTGAGTAGGTAACTATCCTTTATGCAATTCATGTGGTAGTTGTACATAGCTTTGTCCATCCTATAGTTTTAGCTGTTATCCCACGAATCCTTGCAACTTAGCTTTACTATTACGATTGTTGAATTTCATTCCTGTATTTCAATTTCTTAGAGTAGCTGAACTCAATCCTTTGCAATTGAATTCCTAGATTAACATTTGATTTATGCTTGTGGCTTTCAAGAGTAATCAGATTGAATAGGTTAATTACTTGTTCAGGGATGTGAATAGGACTTCCTTTTATCTGCGATTGTAATTTGAATCTTATGTTATTTTTCCTTGATGCATGGTAGAAAGTAATTGAGATTGTAGTATTTAAAAGAGAAATGGGATTACGCAGATTCTTGGGATGAGCATAGTTGCTAGAGGATAATAGCGTTCAATTGCAATGACTTCATCTTTAAGCATATACTGTGCATTTATCCTTTGAAATACAAGACTTTCCTGATTTGACAATAAATATTGTACGCTCTATATGTTGGTAGTAATCTACTTGCATATCGGGTGCTCGACATTTTGGCGCCGTTGCCGGGGAAGGATAGAAATTAAACACTGTTGTTAGTTGCAATTTTTGTAATTGCTTCTAGTCAATCTTTTCTACTTTCCTTGCTGTAATGATTTGGGTTGCATGAATACAAGAAGGTAAAGCGTGATCATATTTCAAACCCCAAAACCCCACAAAATACTAATAGTGCAGGTGGCTCGGGTCGCGGTCAAGGTCCATCACTGGGCAGAAGGACATTCATCGATGATATTGTTGACAGAACTGATTCATCCACCAGGGCTCGCTATCAAGAAACTCTTATCAGAAGAGACCATGCCGATCCTGGGGCACCAGCGTCAGGATCATCGATGGAGGACACACGAGCAGCCATGACCTTCACAAATATCCCTGCAAGAGAGGACACAGCTGTTACAACTGGACCTGCTGGTAGAAGCCCGATCTACCACATTTACGGGAAAGTTGTAACTGAAGAGGAGTGGACGTACACTAGTACATATGGGCAGATTTTTCCACGTTAGTTTTCCACGTTTTTTTACTTTCGTGGAAAAATCAAGGGTAAATTATGTATTTTTACAATTTTTTTAAGGAAGCCCCGACTTTCGTCGCTATATCCATGCCTAACCGTCTCTATAGCAACGGCTGTATTTTGTTGACTTTTTACAAAAATCAAGGCATCGATACAGCAATGGCCAAGACCGTTTTCTTTTAAGAGTGAAGGTCTTGCACCTTTTCCACGAAATAACAACTCCTGCAAACTCCTTTGGGACCCGATTCCTTCGATTAATTCAACCACCAGTCGTTTCAGACCCATCTTGAATCCCATGATATAGACCAACACAAGGTGAATGGATTTGCTCACCCAATTCATTCAACAAATCTCGTCGCCTCGAATGCCCCCACCCCACCCCAAGCAAGAACGGATTCAGTATCGGGAGATTCAAAGGCAGAGTCTCCACTTCGATTCTCTGGGTTCGGGTACGCACAGTCTTAAGATCACCTCCACCCCACCTAAAGCTCTTGGTTGTTGAAATGTGGCTTCGCCTATGCTCTCCCACCTATCCAGCAGCAGATGAGATGACTTCAGGGATTGTATATTGATTCGGGAGAGTTTCTGTTAGAGGGGGGATAGATAGAAAAGGCCAAGAGTTGGGGCCTCTGTTAGTTTATTTTTTTATAGGTTTATGGATGATGGCAATGCTGGCTTTGTGTGTAGTGGGTGTGTTGTTTTATGAAGGGTTTTGGCTTCATGCTGGCTGTGGGGTTTTTTTGGGGGCGGTGTGGATTCAGAGTGGATGGATTGGGCACGATTCGGCTCACTATGGGATTTTTGCATATTATGTTTTATTTCTAAGCATTTTGTTTGAATGTGGGAACTGTGTTGTTAGATTTCCCTGTAATTGTCAATGTAAAGAAAGAGTATGAACATCCTGGGTTTTTGACTTTTTTTTTGCAGCTTGAGAAAAACATTCAGCTCATTGCGCTAGCAGTAAGTTGGACTAAACATGTAGATGATTGGTCCCCTCAAGTTTCTGCTGCGCATACAGGAACAAGTGTTGCTGTCACAACTGCAAAACAGGGAGGTAATGGAAAGCGACTTCAGAAAAAAAGCACCCTCATAGCAATGACTGCTCCAATTGATGCCAGAGTTTTTAGGAATTTTTATTGGTGTAAAGGTGGAAGGCTCTCCACCCAGGTACTTCAATTACCATATGCAATAGCAAAGCGAGCTGGACGCCAAGGTGTGTGCTTCTCTGTACATTGACTAATACATTCTATTTGGCATTAATAGTATTATCTTATATTACTAAGAGTCTAATGTTGCCACAATTTGTGTCAATCTAGGTGGAACAAGGAAAATATCTGGAATTCTTTATGTAGAAGGCTGTGATTTCCCTAGAAGAAGTAGGCAGTATACTTGGCGGGAAGCTGTTGAAAGGGCTAGGAGTGTGTCACAGGTTGCAGTTCAGGTCTTTCTGTTTTTTGGTGTTATTTAGTTTCTTTCAAGAAATATGAAATGTACATGCAAACTGCTTAAACCATTTAAGATCTGAAATTAGTTTATTTTTTTACATGCTGGACACCTTCGCAGGTTAGGTATCTTGATGCTTATATTAAATGGAAGGATCTTGTATATCCAGAAGATTGTCATGATGGTAAGGCTGTGGACAAAGAGGGCATTTCTTTCAGGAATGCCACCGTTTGTGGGAAAATATATGAAGGTGGTTAGGCTAAGTATTTGTTGGACTTTGGAAGCCAGAAAGACATTCCGATCTGTGCTGTCAAACATGGTAGAAAATTTGAAGAGACTGAAGGAAGTGGAAACAAATACTGCTTGGGAGAATTTCATGTTCTTCTGTATGTATTGAAGGCCTTTGAATATGGACTTCTCTGGGATTGTCCAAACAAGGGTTCTAAGCAATTTTGGAAAGGTCCGAATAGGCCGATGAAAGGAATTAGAATTAAGGATATATATTCATTCCTTTTATGTAAGGAAGAGATGAATGGAAAGTGTTCATGTGCCCAGTGTGGGAAGGAGGTATTGGTCAGGTATATTCTCTTCTTATGATGATATTTCACGAGTTCTTTCCTTTGCTCAGTATTTGTAGGTGGTAGTTGATGGTACCCCAAGGCTTCTTCTTCTTACCACTCTGTTACATGTATGTAATAGGAAATGAACCCTAGCTCTAAAATAGGTAGTAAATACATAAATTATGACTTCAGAAAATTAAAAAATACAAAAAATCCATACCTGTGCATCCACACACGCCATCAAAAGGTTCTTCTCCTTGACACACTTGTCATCATTATTTTGATTGATTGCCAAGAAAGACAGAAATTATACCATTTCTACTATGCAAGGTGGACGATTTTGGCCAAACTTCTTGGGATTTATATACAACCCTTTCCCTTTCCGACCCATATCTGATGGGAAATGCTATGCATAGATGTTATAGAATCCTTCCAGAAGATCTCTAGCCATTTTTTCCTGCAATATCAGCCATAAAACAAGATGGGATATAAGAAAAATGGGTACACCTTATAAACTTTAAGCATCGAAAAACATATCAGATAACCTTGTACTGGTAAAAAGTATGAAAATCAAAATGTCCATTAAACTTTGATGGAAATAAGTTATAAATTATTACAGTTTAAACACTTGGATTATATTCAAAAGCGTGACTTTCAATACAATGAATATAACTAAAATTTATCATGTTAAATTGCTAATAAAAGTTTGAACTGGTGAAGGTCAGGGCTCAAATCTAATTCCATGGTTATGACACATTCAAATTCTCACCATTACTTGGGATGTCCACACAGCCATGGTGTGAAATCCATACATAGTCCTAGTGACCTAGAGCATGTTCCAAATCACCCCTCTTAAAATCAAATCCCAGTTTCCCGCAAAAGATGGTGAACAGTAAGAGGATAAATCCCATTAGCTCACCTCTTCATGCACTGAAGAGAGAGTAGAGCCTACCCATACAGGCATTGGCTCATTATTTCTAAAACCTTAATGTTCATCTAGAGTTTTACACATGAAAAACTAGGCTTTATAGGCCTGCAACTTCCAAGAGCCTAATTTTTAGATTCCAAAGCAAAATATTACTGCCAAAACTGACACATTTATAGGTAAAACTTACTGTTGTATTAGAACTTTAACATGGCAATTGTTGAGAAATGCCAGTTTTAGAGGACCCTGTTTCTTCTCATGTATATTCATCTAGAGTTATGGTAATACAGTTTCTTTATTGTCATGCAAGTTCAGTGCCTTTGGTTTTTGTTGTAGAAGTCTCTTCTGGTTGCTTACATTGATTTACAGATAATCAATAAGTTCTCTTGGCTTAAAAATGTAAGCATGTTTAAGGATATACATTTCAATTTCCAAAGAGTGATGGAGATGTTTTATAGTCTCCAAACTCCACAACATATCCTACATAACAAGAGGAAAAAATTTGATGATCACTGCAATCAACAGGAGTGATTGATGAAATCAATTGGATTCTGAAGGTGGTGATGATGCTAAAACTTGAGCTCAGATATCCACGAGTACAGAGGTTTATGATCCTAAGGAGTCTGTCCATGCTGAAATATTCAGTAGATTTGCTGAGGGAGATGGTATTATGAGCAGTCACCCCACATTCTTGCAACTAAGGATGTTGCTCTTGTGTTATCATACTCCTTGATCCTGCTAAACACAGATCGGCATAATGTGCAAGTTAAGAAAAAGATGACGGAAGAGGAGTTTATTAAGAATAACAGGACCATTAATGATGGGAAAGATCTTCCAAGAGAATTATTATCTAAACTTTACCACTCTATTCTGAACAATGAAATCCGAACATCATATGATCAAAATCCAGCTGTTCCTGAGATGACACCAAGCCACTAGATTGATCTCATTCAGAAATCTCAGAAGACTCCTCCTTACATTGTTTGTGATTCTAGACCTTTCCTTGATCATGACATGTTTGCTATTATATCAGGTCCAACCATTGCTGCCATGTCAGTGGTCTTTGACCATGTAGAGGATGAAGATGTTTTCCAAGAATGTGTTGACGGTTTTCTTGCTATGGCAAAAGTGTCAGCTTTCCATCATTTGGAGGATGTGTTGGATGACTTGGTGGCTTCTCTGTGTAAATTCACAACACTTCTGAACCCATCTGCATCTGTTGAAGAGCATGTTCTTGCCTTTGGTGATGATACAAAAGCAAGGATGGTGACTATTGCAGTTTTCACAATTACCAACAAGTTTGGGGACTATATTCGGAATGGATGGAGGAATATCATCAACTGTCTCATCAGATTACACAAGTTAGGTCTGTTGCCTTCCCGAGTTGCAAATGATGCAGCTGATGATCTAGAACTAGCAAATGATCCTGTACATGGGAAAGTTTCCTCTGGAATTCCACTTATTTCTCACATGCCCTCAATAGGTACACGCCGATGGACATCAGGGTTAATGGGTAGATTCAGTCATATTTTGTCTCTTGACAGTGACAAACTCAGTACTTAGCCAACTGAACAGCAACTTGCTGCACAGCAGCGCACTGTGAAAACAATCCAACAGTGCCGTATTGATATCATATTCACTGAGAGTAAATTTTTGCAAGCTGAATCGCTACTGCAATTAACAAGGGCCCTCATCTGGGTAGCAGGTAGACTGCAGAAGAGTAGTTTACTCAAAGATGAGGATACTGCTATGTTTTGTCTTGAGTTATTGATTACTATTACACTGAACAATCGGGACAGAATTATGATCTATGGCAGGGCATTCATGATTACATTGCAGGTATTGTACAGACAACAATTATGCCTTGTGCTCTAGTGGAAAAGGCTGTCTTTGGACTCTTATGTATCTGTCAACGATTGCTTCCATACAAGGAAAATCTTGCAGAGGAACTTTTAAGATCTTTACAGCTTATTTTAAAACTGGATGCTAGGGTAGCAGATGTGTATTGTGAGCGCATTACTCAAGAAATCATGCAACTTGTGAAAACAAATGTTGGGCACATTAAATCTCCAGTAGGATGGCGTACCATTGTATCTCTACTTTCCATCACTGCTCGCCATCCAGATGCTTCTGAGCCTGTTTTTGGGGCATTATGATTTATTATGACAGACGGTGCACACTTAACCTGTGCAAACTATGTATTATGTCTTGATGCTGCTCGTTCTTTTGCTGAATCTCGGATTGGTACAATTGATAGGTCTATGCGAGCATTGGACTTGATTTCTGGGTCAGTTAAATGTCTGGTGTAGTGGTCAAAAACCGACTCCCATGATTCCATATTTGTTGGTCTTCCACGAGAAGATACAGCAAAGTCCTCCCAAGAAGTAGGAGAAATGTGGTTGCGAGTTGTACATTGTTTCCGAAAGGTTTGCATAGATCAGAGAGAAGAGGTCAGAAATCATGCCATTTTGTCACTACAGCGGTGCCTGTCAGCAGAAGAGGTCATTTACATAACACCGTCAATATGGTCACATTGTTTTGATCAAGTAATTTTTAGAATTCTTGATGATTTGCTTGAGATTGCCCAAGGACACTCTCAGAAGGAGTACCGTAACATGGAAGCTACCCTTCAACATGCAATGAAGTTCCTGTCGAAATTATTTTTGCAGTCGTTGGGTCAGCTATCTTCCTTGTCTAATTTTTGAAAACTGTGGATTGGGGTGCTCAGCGTTATGGAGAAATATATGAAGGCAAAGATTAGGGGTAAAGGCAGTGAAAAGCTTCAAGAACTTATTCCTGAGTTATTGAAGAACATGCTGTTGATATTAAAGGCTCGAGGGGTGCTTGTACAAAAAATTACACTTAATGGTGATAGACTGTGGGAGATGACATGGTTACATATCCAAGGGATCTCGCCAATCTTGAAGGTAGAATGTTTCCCTGATCAAGACCCTGAAGACAAGCCAGATCCCAAGTCAAATGGCAGTGAATTTGTGGAGGATGCAGCAACTGGTTGTGAGGTTGCTATAAATGATGGTAGCCAGGTGAGACAGGAAAAAGGTGAAAAATAAGATATAAAGTATGAAATACCATTGCCACAAGGTCATACTACTATCCTTTTGTTTGGTTAATGCATGCACAGTATCTTGCTTGCAATTAATCTCTTGATTTCCCAAGGATACAATTTTTCTGCTACCAGGTCCAGTTCTCTGATTCTAGTTTCTTGTCTCCATACCGCTAATGCACTCATCTGTTCTCCCAAAATTGTGTCAAGGGGACCAATATGAACAGTGATAGACTCTGGCCATATCCAACAGAGCTATTCGATATTCCTTAATGAGGTGGAAATCTTCCTCCCAAAATTGCATGGAAGGATTGTTGAGCACAAGGCTTGTGCTTTTTAGGCATGGTCTTGTCAATTTGTCCTTTATTTACTTGCATGTTTTAAGCACCGAGAGGGATCCAATTCCTTGAGGTCTAATTTTTTTAATTTTAAACATAAGAAATTTGATCAGAATAGTTGCCATCATTTGAGACAAATCAAATCTTTAACTTTGACCCTGGTTTGCAGCGTAAACAGGTATAGTTGGAAATTTCCTTTTCCAAAAGTGTTCTAATTGATGTCTTTAGTTTCAAACCATGTGAAAACAGTTCCATATACCTCTACTATTTTTATCACTAGGATGAGTGTGATCCTGCATTACTATTTTTTAAAAACATTTGCTTCAGTGGAATTCCCTCTGAACATATTTGAAGTGTTTATCATTGTTAACATCCTCTCTTGCTGTATACACCTACCATTCCTATTCTTTTCCAGCATGTTAAATTTAAAGAAACAAATTTTCTAGTATCATTTCTGAAATGTGGAATGAATATCATTTCGTGTCACTTGTGATGAATAAAATAACTTTATTGCAATTATTTGATCCCCTGGCACGGTAGGCAAAAAAATTATCGGAGTTCTATGAAGTTTGCAAAGGTCTTGACCTTGGACGTGGATTTAAATTTCCTACTCTTGAACAGGTACAAATAATTTCATATTGAGTGCAACTTTTTAGTGTAATGGCATGTTGCTGGACATTACAGATGTGCATGGTTCTGTCTTATACTTACATTTTGTTCTTGTGAATCAAATTACTGGATGAACAGCCACCAGCATCATTCGTTTCTACAATGGAAGAGTATGTTAAATATGCCCCAAGATCATCATCAGTCCGTAGAGAGTTGGTATGAACATCTATCCTAAGAGAGTATATAGTTTTTTGAGGACACCCAAATTGCATTTTGTTTGTTATTTCAAAAGTTCCATTTAAATTTCTAATAATTATTTCAGTTCTAAAAAAATATTAATTAATATTTGTTGTTTCTTGAACAGAAAACTGAGTCTGTTCCAAAGGTTTTAGCTCTGGAGTACAAGAAAAAATCAGAGCCCCAGGATGATGTACTACCATGACCTCCTCCACCTCCCGAACCAGTCAAGGAAAGTCCTGCACCTGTACAATCTATGCCAACTGTGACAACTGATCTTTTGGTAAAGATTTGTATTATTGCTCTCATTATATTGGAAAATTGTATACATGATACAGGAATACAACATTGACTGTAGGATTTGAATTGGCAAGATGTTGATTCTTGTGGTTTCTGTCAAATGTGAATATTGTGGTTTGTGAAATAATTGGAAGCTCTAAGCAGTGCTTAACCAACTGTGAAATGACCTTTTTGAATGCTTGTCTAATGGCAGGGATTTGATGACATTAGTCCTCATCCTTCCTCACTCGAAGAAAAGAATGCTCTGGCCCTTGCTATTGTTCCTACTACGGGTAAGATGTTTATCATTGGTGCATATTGACCACACAGATTATTGCTATTTAGTATTTATAGTTGTCTTTGTTGACATTTTTCATTCTGTATTAAATTGCAGATAATTCTTCCAATGGAACCTCAAACAGTGCTCGAGATATTCCAAATGGAGCCACTGGTTGGGAACTAGCTCTTGTCACCACTTCAAGCTCTAATTATATTGTGCAAGTAGAAAGTAAACTGGTAATACCAGCTTTCTATATAGATCAACCTGACATATAGTATTTGGTTGTATTCTGCATTTGATTGTATGGGTTATCAATTAATTTTGGCTTTTTATTGGTTGCAGGCTGGAGGCCTTGATAAGCTTACATTAGATAGCTTATATGAAGATGCAATGACAAGGCAGGTATCTAGCTATCATATAGGTCAAGTGGCACCAAATCCCTTTGAGGCTTCTCCAATGATGCAACCAGGACATGACCCTTTTTATGCTTCTCAAAATATTGCTCCACCATCAGCTGTACAGATGGCTTCTATGGCTCAGCAGCAACAAGCTTTCATGGCACAACAACAGATGATGGGGCCGCAAGTTCCTACCAACCCTTTTGGAAATCCGTATACAGCAGCATATCCTTATGCTGCAGGGACTCCTTATCAGGCTCATTCTGGCCATTTCCTAGATTATATCCATAACACATATTTTGAGGTTGATTAAGGTCTAGAATGTGCCTAGAAATGCTTGGAATGGCTTAAACGAGAGTAAACAACTCTGTGACCCCTGTGGCACACCCTGGCACAAATAGAACAACGCCCTTTAGAAACAGTCAGATCGCAAGTGTAGTAGAAATAATGACCTGTCAAAATAGCCTGTCAAACTTTATGGTCTTTGTATAATGTTTGAAGCTGAGAGAGTATATCTAGAATGATATTTGCCAGCTGTGATAGCTCCCCTGTATGGCCAAAATGAACATTATGGTGCAGAATTCTGCTAAAACTTATGAAGTATTCAATTTCAAGCAACTTGTCTCTTTACTTTGCAGAGAAATCATTCTAGGCATCTGGATGATTTAAACCAATTGGGATCTGAAATATCGAAGGTTTCCAAGGATGAAATTGTAATAAAGTCCTCAAGTTTCTCTACAACGAATGTATGCTAAAAACTATCTTGCTTCACTAATATTAACATAACATCCTTTGTACTTTCTTTAGTGATTTTCCGGGAATTTCTATATTATTCCAATGACTGGTTTGGATTTTCGTTTTCTAGACAAAGCCATATATAGTTTCAAAAGACACTGACTTTGATGCTGGTTACAACTTCTCTGGTGCAACTCATCGAAATCTGGATAAATTATTAACTAGGCATCCAATCTTAGGAGGTACACACGTAAGATTCTATGAGCTTTGACACAACGTTTTTAAAAACACTAAAATTTTGAGATTAGGTTATTTTGTTTGATAGAGCACTTGATCTGAATTGAGTTGGAATTTGCAAGAAATGCAGGGTTGTCAGAGAATCCTGGTGTTTCATTGCCAAAAAGCAGGGTAGAAAAGAAGGTAGAAATATAAGATATTTTAATTGTTTGAGCTGACGTCCAGAATTATCCCTGTCTAAACATATTCTTACTTTAGATTACAGTAAGACTGGATCAGAGCTTTGTTCTTCGTTAAATGTGCACAAAATTCATACTGTAGAGCAAGCTATATCTACAGTCAGGTGGGGAAAGTGGGATAAAATGGCTGCAAGGGATTAAAGGTAATACTAATGCGGTGATTTTCAGGCTAGGTGTCTATTAAATCTGTCAGATGCTAGCAATATACAGGCACATAATTGATATGGAGAGGCATAAAGTGACCATAAAATTGTTTTACAGGTTCCTGGAAGTCTCTGAAACTCATGCAACAATAGATATATCTGGCAGTTTTGGTATGTTGCTTCAGAGTATGCTGTGACATGTAGTGTTTCTGATAAGGTCTCATGTTTATAGTTATGGAGTGGTGCTTTTTGAATTACTTTCCACCTCCGGCAAGAGGTCTCTGGATCCATCATTTTCTTGCTATGGTTTGGTAATAGATTCAACAACATTGCTTGGGCATGCATGCTTGTTAACAAAGTCAGAGAACATGAGGTTTTCACCCCTGGCTGATGGGACACAACACCTCATGAAGATTTAACAGAATAACTTCAAATTCCTATTAAAAAAATACATATGAATGATCAGCTTAAGAATTAGGTTGCAACAGACTAGATTTCTCTTTATTTGCATGCAAGTTGTAATGCCAATCAAATGGATCAATTGCATTGCTTAGGGAACTCTAATGATTTAGACAACAATCCTCAATTACAACTGTGGCTGTTTGGATCAACTTCAAATGATTAATTTGAGGGTTATGCTTTCTAATTACAACATATGAGCAAATAAGTGCATTTGATAGCCCCTCTTTACAATCCATATGGATGTAATGGCATGTTTCCTAACCTTACATCATTTTAGGCATCCATCTACAAGTACAGTATGGTATAGGATGATCTACCTACTTTAGTTTTGTGTTTCTCACAGTCAAGAAAATGTAGATATTTTTTTGCCACTGCTATTCTGAGAACTATTTATGAGCTAGATTATAGTAAAACAGTTCTTCTGTTGTCTCAATTGTGGTTCAATGATATGGTAGGATTATCACGTGCCACAAGTTTCAATCTATTGATATGGGCAGGTTGTTAAGTAAGCATAACGATTTTATCATTGGTAGTTGTGGCTATATGTTTCTGAAGCCATAGACAACTTGATTTTTATATGCAACTTCCCATTGTGTTACCTCCTAGCCCTGTGGGGCAATTGCACGAGCACCCCACAGATTAGATATGTTCTGCGTAGAGGACTTTAGTCAGTTAAATCAATTGATATTAATGTAGATGGGATGTTTTATCAAACATGTGTGTTCAAGAATCAATACTATACTTACAAGCCATAGATGATATAGTATAGACAACCATTATATGGTTAGACATTTTCAGTAGTGGTAACAGATCTCAAATAGATCTTAAATGCATCATGTTTGGTCCAGCTATTCAGCAAGGATGACAGTAATATCGACAGTGGCTTGATTAAAGGATTATGACCTACTTCCACATGGAATTGGTCTTATAGATCTTTTTATTTTTTTTAAACAGTTATAGCTGTGGATACAGCGACGGCAATTTTTAAAAAAAATTTGCAGCTGTGGATACAGCGACGGCTTGGCTTGGATACAGCAACGGCTCAGTGTGGATACAGTGATGGCTCGGCGTGGATACAGCGATGGATCTGTGTGGATACAGCGACGACTCGGCATGGATACAGCGACGGAAAGGCATGGATACGAAGACGGCCAGGCGTGGATACAGAGATGGCCAGGCGTGGATATAGCGACGGCTTAGTCATCTAACGAAATATAGAACATTGTCACTCTTGCGACGCAAATTAGGGTTCGTCTCTATTGCAACAAAACAGTTGCCACGGGAACAAAAACACTTAGACGTGGCAATATCCACGCTTTTCCGTGAATATTGCCACGTTTTTGCCGTGGCAAAATTGATCACTTGTACTAGTGGTAGTTCCACCAAAATATTACTGATCAATGGAAGAACAAGGGAAAGAAAGAAGAAAAGAACGAAGAAGAAAAAACGAAGAAAAGAACGAAGAAAAGAATGAAGAGAAGAACGAGGAAAAGAACGCAGGAACGAATGAAGAGGAGAAAGAAGAAGAGAGGAGGAGTAACAGACATGACTCTGAAGAAGAAGAGGCAACGGGGGAAAACTATCATCATGACAATTACTCCCCACCTGAAGGAACGATGGCTACACTGCAATTTTTGATTTAGCAGCCAGAGGGGATAGCCCCTATGAAAAATATCTCACCATCGATGTTTCCTCGCTTCCATGGAAGGGCAGAAGAATATCCAGACGAATTCCTTTTTGAATTCGATATCCTCTGCCGCAGCTATGATTACATCACCGATGCACAAAAGTTAAAACTTTTCCCTACCACCCTAAAGGACAATGCATTACGCTGGTTCATTATCCTTGGGGGAGGAACTATTACTAATTGGGATAGAATGAAATAGGTGTTCCTGGAGAAATATCAGGAATATTGCAACACCAAGGACAAATGAGAGGAATTGTTCAAAATGGTGTAGAAGGAAGACGAAAGTATGGAGGATTTTGTGGAAAGGATGTTGTACAATGTGCAAAGAGCTGGGTAGATGAACATGGGGCTGGATGTGCTCAAGATAATATTGCTTTGTGGGATCAGGGATGATTTTTTAGACATGTTAAACCTGCTAGGAAAGGGAGATATCTCCAAAGAACCTTTTGGAAAGATTGTGGAATTATGTAAGAGATATTCTAGGGCGTCTTCCAGGAACAATAAGCGGGACAAACGAGATAAGCTAGAACGTGATGTCTTCGACAAAAATCAAAAGTCGTCCAATGGAGGAGATACCCGTGCAGAGATAGGAAATCTCCTTGAAAACTTTAAAATAGATATGATGAGCTCCATCTCCTCGGAGATCCATGTCCTGAAGGAAAAACAAAAACAGGCAGTGGATCAGGATCTCACACTAGGTGTGTTCTGCCCCCGATGTAGAAAGAATCATCCGCTGAGAGAATGCCCACTTGATAAAGTAGAAGTATGTCAGCTGTGTGAGCTGAACCACGACATGAAAGAATGTCCCTCAATTCCCCAAGTAAAGGTTGTTCTGCAGGAATCAACTCCAGAGGTGGAATTGGCCTATTTCATTGCACAGAAGAAACCTTGGAAGCCTCGAAATCAAGGTATGCCTCTAGACTCGTTTCCATTTTTGAATAATATGAGAAATTGGAATAATAATATGCAAAATATGAATACACAATTCCATTCAAATTATGCTCAGTGGAATCCTTCCCAACCCGCAATATAAAATTATAACTCATGGAGTCCCTGGACACAGCCACCACACCAACCTACGTCATGGTCTCCTGGATGGAGGAATTTCCATCCCGGAAACCAGTTTCCTCAACCACCTCCACCACAACAGTCACCATATTCTCCTCAATATCCCCAATTCCCTCAATATCCTCAATACCCACCTCAGCAGTCGCAGCTGCAATTGCAGAACAATTCTTTTTCGAATGTACCGATGTGACCTCAGCTGCCTGCTCAACCTAATCCTAACCCAAATAATAAAACATTCCATCAATTAGAGACTGTTAATATGTCGGCCTACTCTCTTTCCCATGTACCTTGTAACGATATTCGTTTACAATCGGGGAAAATAGTAGAACCTATAATTACAGAAGATGCTCCACCTTCTGTGCATAAAGAAGGGGTGAGTCCATAGCATCCGCCCAATATAATTCCTATTATTGAAGATGCTGAGCATCCCTTAGATGGGAAGGCTGAAACATCAAATGATATATCTGACAATACGCAGTCTACCCAGCTGATAAGGCAACCACCATACCCCAAGAGACTAATGCTACCAAGGGCGGGGGGGCAACCTTTGTTTAACCTCCTAGGAGAGTTAAAGAATCTCTATGTTAATATCCCCCTTCTTCAAGCTCTTCAATATGTACCTATTTATGCTAGAACTGTTCGGGACCTGTTCACCAAGAAACTAGGAAGGAAAGCCAGAGATACTACCACTTTTCACGTCATAGGGAATTTATCTGCCTTGATAACAGGAAAGACCCCAGTGGCTAAGTATGATGACCCTGACAATCCTACTGTCACTTTACAGGTAGGACATACATAGATACCCAATGTGCTAGTAGATTTAGGAGCAGCGATCAATGTCATAACAATTGAGACTGTAAAGAAGCTTGGGCTCACTAATCTTAGACCGACCCCCACCATTTTGGAATTGGTGGATAGATCCACCATTAGACCCGAAGGAATTCTGGATGACCTTGTTATCTCAGTGGATTCATGGGAGTACCCTACTGATGTTTTGGTGTTACAACCAAAATCATAGCTGGGAGGACACCCATTGATCCTTGGGAGGCCTTGGTTTTCCACAGTTGATGCTTGCATCAGCTGTCGATCGGGGTCCATGACTATATCTGATGGCACTGAGACTAAAAGCCTCACCCTTTATCCTCCATCTCGGCCAAGTTTAGAGGCTAAAACTTCTCTCTGGATAGAACCAAAGGAAGAGGAGGATGTTCAGCCACTATTAACTATAGGGAAGGCATTAACTTTTAAAAATGAAATGGAAGATGATGCTATTACTAATTTCATTAGTGAACCCACTTCAGTCGATAAAAAAGTTTATCAAATCCTGAACATTACCCTGGGAAAGTAAGAACAAGAAAATATTATAGAAGAAACATTAGTCGGTGACACACACATAATCCCAGTAATGAAAAATTTGAATAGTATTCCTATAGAGGTAGAGCCTGGAAAAACCTTGAATATTAATCCTAATCTCTCCTTAGATGAGCAGAAATGCCTAATCAGTCTCTTGAAAGAACACAAGGGGGCGTTTGCCTAGGAGTATACGGACATGAGGGGTATTCCCTCTAATTTATGCACCCATCACATTTATATTAAAAGTGACTACCGACCTGTGTGTCAGCCTCAACGACGAATGAACCCCAATTTGAGGGACATAGTGAAGGAAGAAATTCAAAAACTCTTGGAAGCAGGATTTATATATCCTATTTCAGATAGCGAGTGGGTTTCCCCACTCATAATTGTACCCAAGAAAAATGGTAAATGGAGGGTTTGTGTCGACTATAGGGAGCTGAACAAAGCTACAAAAAAGGAACACTTCCCTTTGCCCTTTATTGACCAAGTACTCGACACCTTATCAGGGAAGAAGTTCTTCTCCTTCCTAGATCGGTTTAGCGGGTACAATCAGATTCAGATTGTTGCTGAGGACCAGGATAAAACCACCTTCACTTGTCCCTGGTGAATGTTTTCCTATAGAGTGCTCCCCTTTGGTTTATGTAATGCACCGGCAACATTTCAAAGAGCTGTAATTGGCATATTATCTGAGTTAGTTAATGATAGTATGGAAATATTTATGGACGATTTTACTCCCTATGGAAAGGATTTTGAGGAAGCACTGGAGAATTTAAAGAAGGTTTTAATTCGCTGTGAACAGACTCAGCTCTCATTAAGCACTGAAAAGTGCCATATGATGATGAGTGAGGGGTTGGTATTGGGGCATTTCATCTCTGTCAATGGCATTCAGGTGGACCCCTCAAAAATCAAGGTGATAAAAAATATACCTACCCCTTCAACTCAGAAAGAGGTGTGAAGTTTTCTAGGACATGCT
Source organism: Pseudotsuga menziesii (assembly GCA_001517045.1). NCBI lineage: Eukaryota > Viridiplantae > Streptophyta > Pinopsida > Pinales > Pinaceae > Pseudotsuga > Pseudotsuga menziesii. The sequence continues at coordinate 89,996 of LPNX010935744.1, read as the reverse complement.
GGATATTACCGAAGATTTATAGAAAACTTCTCCAAGCTTGCTTCTCCTTTGTTCTCTCTGTTAATGAAGCATGCATATTTTGTGTGGAGTGAAGCATGCCAGATAGCATTTGATAAGCTTAAGGAGAAGTTGTCCATAGCTCCTATCTTAAGGGGACCTAATTGGACCCTACCATTCCATATTTCTTCATAATCCTCTGATATTGCCATTGCAGCAGTTTTAGGACAGCGGGATGGTCAAGTACCTTATGCCATCTATTATGTTAGTAAAAACTTAGCCCCTACTGAACTTAATTATACTGTCACTGAAAAAGAATTACTAGCTATTGTTTACTCCATTAATAAATTTTGACATTACATTACTGGATATCTTACATTTGTGAACACTGACCACTCTGCCATTAAATATTTAATGAACAAACCTGTCACCATGCCAGAGTGACCAGGTGGCTCTTGTTATTGCAAGAATTTGATATTACCATTATAGATAAACCTGGGAAAGAAAATGTCGTCACTGATTTTTTATCTCATTTCACTAACAATGATGATAATTTTCCTGTTGAGGACTCTTTTCCAGATGAACATCTATTTGCACTTTTAGCTCATTCCCCCTGGTATGCAAACGTCACTAATTATTTGGTTGCAGGAAAGCTCCTGCCACACATGTCTAAACGAGAAAAGAGAAAAATCATCCAGGAAAGTGCCAGGTATTGTTGGCTAAACGGTCATCTCTTCTACACAGGACCTGATCTTGAAATTAGAAGATGTGTAAGGGAAGATGAAATCTTTCATATATTGAAGTCCTGTCACAATGAAACTTGTGGGGGACACTTTGCAGATAGGAGAACATGGAACAAAGCACTGAGAATGGGCTACTATTGGTCGACTCTTTTCAGGGATGCTAAAAGGTATGTTCAGTCTTGTGACAGCTGCCAAAGGATGGGCCAACCCAATAAAACAGATCAGATGCCTCTACAATCTCAAGTAGTAGTTGAACCATTTGATAGATGGGAACTGGATTTTGTTGGCCCTATCGGTCCTCTTTCCAAACATAAATCTTACATTATGGTTTGTACTGATTATATGACCAAGTGGGTAGAGGCTGTAGCTTTGGCTAAGGCTAACGACTAGGTGGTGATTGATTTTCTGTACAGTGAAATATTTACCCGCTTTGGGGTACCGAAGGAAGTAGTTACCGATGGGGGACCACAATTCATGTCACATCAATTTAAATCCCTTCTTCGGAAGTATCGTGTGCAGCATAGGGTGGCTTCACCTTACCATCCCCAAGCCAATTGTCAGGTGGAGAGTACCAATAAAGTTATTGAAGCCATCCTTACCAAAACAGTTAAGAGCCATCAAAAGGATTGGGCTGACAGGATTCCGGAAGCACTGTGGGCATATCGCATGACTTGGTGCAACACCATAGGTTTCTCTCCTTATGATTTAGTGTATGGAAAGAGTGCCATCTTTCCAATTGAGTTTGAAATCAAAACCCTGAAGACATCCACTGAAATGAATCTGGATGTAACAGAAGCCCAGAAGAGAATATTGAATCAACTAAATGAATTGGATGAGAAGCGGTTAGCTGCAGTGGACCAGACTGTGCTGCTTCAGCAACAGAGATCCAATTGGCATGACTGATTTATTAAAAAGAAAATCTTCTGTGAGGGAGACTGGGTGTTACTCTACGACTCCAGGTTCAAAAGGGATTTTAAAGGTAAATTACGTACAAGGTGGCTAGGTCCATACTTGGTCGACATGGTATTTGAAAATGGCAGTGTCCGCCTGGTGACCATTGATGAAAACTGCATACCATTATTTTCTAACGGCCACAGACTAAGACTGTACCGTAAGCCTATTTCGAAAGATGCATTTATTTCACAAATTGCCACCGATCTAGATTATCAGCTGGCACCAGGGCAAGAACTTCTCTCTGCCTTTTCCAATCCCTAAACAGTAAATCACGTCTGAATTACTGTACATAAATAATGGTTTTTTTTCCCTACTTCATTATATATTGTTTTCTTCCCCTTTTGCATTTGATCTTCTCGTTTGCTGTTGTTTTTCAAAATTTGCAGGGAAGCGCCAAGGGAATGACCAGATTGGGCCTGTCAAATGGGAGTCGTTTTCCTATGCCTTCCCGTGCCGCATTTTCTTTTCCTTAAAATAAATTTCCTGGCGGCTGTGACATCTTTCCCGATGGCTATAAATATTTCCCGGTGGATGGGACATCTTTCATGGTGACCGTAAATATTTTTCCCTGCAGCCACGAACCATTTCCCGGCGGCTGCGACATCTTTCCTGGTGGCCGTAAATATTTTTCTCGACAGCCGTGAACCATTTCTCGGTGGCTGTGACATCTTTCTTGGAGGTCGTAAATCTTTTTCCTGGCAGCCGTGAACCATTTCCCAGTGGCCGCGACATCTTTCCCGGCGGCCGTAAATCTTTCCTGGCGGCCGTAACTCTTTTTCCCGGCTGCAACATATTTTCCCGGCAGCCGTGAACCCTTTCCCGACGGCTGCAACATATTTTTTGGTGGCTGGAACACATTTTCCAACAACTACAACATATTTCTCGGTGGCTGCAACATATTTTCCGGCAACTGCAACATATTTTTTGTGGCCGTGATCTTTTTCTCTGGCAGCTGCAATTCCGCTATATTTGGCCGATGTCTCCAGCATTAAGGGCCGCCTTTCTATTTCACAACCTACAGTGGTAACTCCTGTGATTTTGGAAACTTTCTTCCTACGCTGTTCAACCTGCTAGATATGGCACCGATTCCTCCTCGTGTCGACGATCTGGTCCATAAGGTGACGGTCTTTTTCATAATTATGACCATGTGGACGCGATGGTTTGTATTTCGCGGGTGGAAAGAATTATGGCAGTATCCCAATTATAATTATTAAATTAACGACTACACATGATTTCATCCTTCGCAACGTCAGCCACCGCACGCTCCACCATTCTCCGAAGGAGATCTAACGCACAGTTTCACAAGGTATGGCTTTGATTTATCACGTGATTAAGTATCGATATGATTTAATGATATCATTCGTACCTTTATTCATATCACCATTATGGCCTAATTAACTCTTCCCCCGTGCGACGTAAAAACTAATAACCACCACCTTCCCCAATTCGAAATAAAATTTTGAACGTTTTTTGTGTGCTGAACTTTCCAAATTTGCCCATTCCCTAACATCTCCTCTCAGCGATTCATGCATCCTATGCATTGTAACCTCCATTTTCGGGCTCTGTAATCTATGGGATAGCTACCTTAGTTTGAACTCAGGACCATGGGGATTCCATCTCATTACGAACCTTCAAATACATAGGAGCTCAGGAAAAATGCTGCAGTTTTTTCCATCTTTCAAGCCGCCGGGTGGACAGAATTTTTCAAACATCTGGACAGATTCAATCATGAAGCAGCCTTACAATTCACTCTAAACCTTATAGAAACTTACTTAGAGGTTTGGGGGCTATGCATCGAAGTCTCCGAGGCCATTATCTCTGAGGTGACTGCCATCCCTCGGGTGGGAAGGGCTTGGTTTCGACGTCGAGTCCCTACTGCTACAGCATTAAAAGCCTTTTTAATAGAGGGGGAGCAGGTTCAATCATCAAAAAGAGGGATAGCACTGCACTCATTGTCACAGCCATGGGACCAGGTTACCATCTTCCTCAAGAAGTACATCACTTGTGAAGGTAGGTACCAAACTGTTTATAATTCTGAACTGCCTTTACTTTCTCATCTCCGCCATAGGAATTTGCTGAATATTCCATATTATCTCCTTCATGATTTACATCATATGGCAGGATTCCTCCAAGCTGCCATCCTCAGGTGACACTGAAATCCTTGAGGAGCAGCTGCACAGTGAGGAAGACATCCAATCTCAGCAGCAGAAGGACAAAGAATACACTGTTACACAAGAACCAATGTCTCTTGGAATGATGGACGTGGCTGTTGAAGAAATTTCGGGAGGAGTGGTTGTCATACAAGAACCAGAAAATCTCAATTTAGCCTTAGTTATGAAGGGTGGCTAAGAAGAAGACACTGTCACACAAGAACCAGTGTCTCTAGAAGTAACTAATGTGGTTGTTGAGGAGAATCCAGGGGAAGTTGCTGTCACACAAGAACCAGCAACCCTTGAACCAATTTCAGAAATGCAGGGTACCCAAGAAGAAGACACTATTACACAAGAACCAGTGTCTCTAGGAGAAATGGATGTAGTTGTTGAAGAGAGTCTAAAGGAAGTTGCTGTCACACAAGAACCAGCAACTCTCATAGTAAACTTAGATGTGCAGGACTCCCAAAAGGAAGACACTGTCCCACAAGAACCAGTGCTTCTACCCCTTAGAAACTTCATTGATTTGGACTCGAATCAAGAGGAGCATCATAAAAAGGAAATCTTGAACCTTGCAGCAGAAGTGTCAACTCTGAGAATGGAGGTGACCAAATGGAAGAGCCAGGTGGATTTGAAGTTACAAATATTTCTAAGCTTGTAAAAAAAGAGACAGACTCTCATATCTGATAGGAAAATGATTTTGGTGCACACATAGAAGTGTGGAAGATGAATTTAGAATAGAGTTGAATGTATCATGTAGCTTCCAACCCTTTGGAGTAGTGAATAAGCTATACCATGAAATATTTTCCATGGTTGTACTTCCTTGGAGAAAACCAACCCAGGATCAACTTGGATTCATGGTGGGCAGCCTGAGAACGCACCCATCCCACACTTGAACCATAACCCCACTGGATATAACTACATTTTCACCTTATAAAGGTGTTTAAGGCTATTAAAATGTAGGCATTAGCATTATCCCCTATCCAAATTGTGCATTCCTATTACATATGCATTGTACATTCAGTGGAATATAGTGATACAAATGGTTAATTGCTATGCACCTTAGTAATTTGTTGATTTTTTCAAGGAAAATGGATTCAGGTTTTTGGTACAAAACTAATAGTTCTTTCCCTTATGTAATTTGTTGGAGATGAGTGACAGATGAAAAAAGAAATACCATGGAAGCTGGACATAGATCTACCATGAAGAATGCTAATGTCGTTTGTGGAATTATGAATCATGCAACAAAAAAAAATTGAGCATTTCAAAGCGACCTCGTTTGAATCATATTTACTGGTATTAATTAATTATTTAATTTACCATTTGGTGATTAGGTTTTAGAGTGTAGGTTTTTAAATGTTGCAATTATCTATTGCATGCTCCAATTCCTATATACAAGACTCCTTGGTTATCTTAAGAAATGGAGCATTGGTAGTGACATTAGATAAAATGATGCTATGAGCCCTGACCAAAAGGACCATGAACTTGGAGCAATATATATCAATCCAAGGGTGCACTCCAAAAGTGAAAGACACAAATAAAGTGAAGTACAACATCCAACCTCTAAAACATCCAAGGGGAATTCTCCATCTAGGAAGCTTCAAATATACTCATGTTAGCTCCAATATTCCCACCTACAGACCTTCTCAAGGATACTATTTGATGAGATGGTGAGTGCAACCTTTGGTATATAATGGTACCATAACGTTATCTACACCATGATATGGAATCCAAGTTGTTATGGAAGGATCATAAGTGGTTTACAACTGAAAGATTCAAAAATAATAATTCAACATACAGTTCATTATCTTAGAAGTGTGTTCGATAAATTATGCCCCGCCAGATAAAGAATGATGGGGATGGGAATTTAAGTACAAACAAAAGGGATGGGGAAATAGTACCTATTATCTATGTATGTACATAACCTCAAATTATCAAATAATAAAATAATAATACCAAATCCTTAACATTGACTGATTCTAGTTCTAGTCGTGGATGCATAAATGGTAACAAGAAATCTCACAACCTATGACATATAGATGAAGTAAGTCCGTTAGTATATAATCTTGCATAGGTATTTAATATGAGTCTTGTATTCATAATATGATAGAACATAGGAACCAATTACTTGTGTAAACTAACAGCGTTCGATACAAGCTATCCAATTCTATTGATCATACAAATATATGCTACTTATGACTCTTATTACCATTATATGGCATAACACTCTTATAATACATAAGCTGGTAAGTATATCCCAAGAAAATTATGTATTACATTACTTGAAGTATCTCCATCAATTAATCTAACATATAAGAGAGTGGAATAATATTTCAAATTGTGATTTTCTCCATAATGAGGATGAGAATTACCTTCATAAGACCAAATACTGCCATTCAAATAGGTGGACCACCTCCCAAATGCAGAAAGAGTTGGACGTATATGAATCACCTATGAGATGGCATGAAAAGGGATACCCGCAAGTTACATCTGTTGCTGTATACACAGGTTTTATGAGTTCAAAACTACCACACAATCTCAGATGGGATGAATTCTTAAAATAACAATACCAATTAGAAACTAGCCTCCCCAAAACTCGTGCAAGAGGACTACTAGATGGGACAACCGATTTAAGATGACAAAATTTTCAAATCTAATTTGAAGGTTGTAGAGGAGATCACCGCATAGATTGCCAATCCCAACAAATGTTGATGTAACACACTTAAAGTTGAGGTACCGCTGACGTTTGAAGGTTATTCATTCTTAGAACCTAGAAAATCATAGCATGGTTTTCATTGCTTAGGGATGAAACTATGGAAAGAATTCATAGGGATACAGTTTTAGTGGGAAAAAAATCCATTTTCAGCTTTCATATTCAACCCTTAATTGCTTCTTATGCACCCAAAATTGAGAAAGGGTTGTTGCTTGATGGTGTTGGGCTAGTCAAGAATGACATTTCAAGGCTATTTTGAGGCTAAGATATGTTTGTAAAATCCCTAGTTGGGTCCATACTTTATAAATAACCCTCTTCATCACTGTTTATGTGCCTATATTTGTGAAATTTGTTTCTTGTCGCTACTGTCCATGTTCAGAATCACTTCAAAACTGCCCATATTTCCTCTTTTGATCCACAAAGTTCCTTCAAAAAGATTTTATACTTGATTATAGGGATATTTATGCCCAAGGGACCACCCTGAATACCTCTTTAAGGTCCCTAAAATGTCATAGGTCACTCATAAATCTCAAAATTCTCATATTCATCTATGAAAACCCTAGTGAACACCCTATGCAAATGGGGTTTCACAGAACTAAAAGAACTGTATGTTTTCTGACATTTTATAGGTTTACTAATTTCCCACTAGATGCATCTTAATATGAATCTAGTTTACTATGTGAGTATAATCAACTGTTAAGTATTCATGCTTTGACTCGTGAGTTTAAATGTCAACCATGTCTATGTGTGTCATTCATTTATTTTTGTTATTGTTTTTCTAAACTCATATTTTTACTCAATTGTGCAAATCCAATAGTGAAAAATGAAAAATACAATATGGCTAGGTTGTAAGAGATTTTAGATATAAAACTAGTGAGTATGAGGTTTTTCAGAATAACTTTCAGGGATAAATTCTAAAACTGGGGATATTTTCATGGATAAATCTAGTGGACGATTAAGTTAAAAAGGAAAATATTCAATCCTACTTATCCATCCATGTATTTCATAAACAAAATGGATTGAAATCTTCAAATAATGATGAGATAATTGGTCAATTGGAAAACTAGAGTTGTCAAAAGCCATAAATCATGACCTAGGGTACAATATATGTTGTGGCTTTGTAATCTACGATTGAAGCATAAACATCTCTAGTCAAAGAAAGATGTGATTAAATACTGAATATGATCATTTTATTGATGGTAATATAAATAACAATGTAAATTTACCATTGTTGAGAGACCTCCTTGACAACCTCCTTGATGACCTCCTTGACTTCCTCTGTGACTCCTTTTCCTCCTTGGCCTCCTTTTCCAACTACTTGAACTCCTCTGCGATCTTCATGGTGACCTTTGTGACCTCTGCTACCTCTGTGGTGACCTATGCAATTGTATGTAAAATAGCAATGAAACCCATCATGTTTATCCCCAAATCAAAACCCATCGCGGTACTTGACCTGTGCTTTTGGAATGGTATGTGAAAAGGCAATGTAACCTGTCATGGTTATCCCCAAATCAAAACCTGTTTCCTATCATATGGAAAAACCCCAATTTATCATATGGCTACTTTAATCTGGCGCTACCACCAAAAGTGTAATGAAACATCACTAATGTGATAATAGATCCTTTCTAATAGTGGTAATCTTCTACTTGTTGCACAAGGAAAACAAATTTCTTGGATACCCTCCAAGTGTTGGCCGATTACTAGTCACAATGATATACACTCATTTTTTATTGTTATATTCGATTATATTCCATAAGTATTGCACACATCCACATACAGTATGAAAAAAATGTTACAAGCATCCCAAGGAAATTGACATAGGACATTTATAATGGAAAAAAAACTGCAGAAAAGCATGCAATCCATATTATCAATGACAATACCAAAACTTGTAGGGGGCAAATAAATTACTATTAAAAAACCGTTGGAACACATGGTTACCTTATTCTATATCATTTTTCATGTATATTATATGGCTACAATCTATGGTGGAAGATGAAAGAACCATCATTGACATTGCAATAAGCCATGGATTTAGTTGAAGCATCATTTTGTTTGAAGAAAAGTATACAATACTCTAAGAAATACTAGTTTATTCACAACTTGTTCCATTATACAACATCTAGTTATTGGTGAGAAAGAAGTTTTATTCGGACCTTGTTCCATTACACAACTACTAGTTATTGAGGAGAAAAAAGTCGTACAATGTTTGGTCAGGAAAGAGAATGATCAACCTTTAAATGTAAAGAAACTATATAGAACAAATCTACAAGCATAATTTTGAGATTCACATTACAAGTAGTTGACAAACAAAAATGTGAATGTTTTTCAAATCATCTTTCACATTAGAAAACTATGAAGTCATAATTTATCGTTTTTACTAGTCTTTAAAGTTTATATTTCATTAACCTATTAGCGTAATCATTAAAAATTAAAATTTAATTTATTGTTTTTACCACTCTTCGAAGTTTAGATTTCATTACACTATTAACATATTCATTTTGTATAAGGCGTAACTATTTTGAAATATTACTTTAGTATGAAATCCTTTTACAATTGTGTGTCCATAATTCTTTTTTCTACTATATTTTTTATGTGAATTTTGCAAAAATATTAAAAAGTTGAAATCTATGATGAAGATGACAATAATGATGATGATGATGATGATGGGGATGATGATGATGATGATGATGACGAAAATGATGATGACAATGATGATGATAATGAAGATGACGATGACAACGATGATGATGATGATGACGACGATGATGATGACGATGATGATGATGATGACGATGATGAAGATGATGATGATGATGATGGTGATGTTGATGATGATAATGATGATAATGATGTTGATGATGATGAAGATAATGATGATGATGATGATGATGATGAAGATGGTGATGTTGTTGTTGATGATGATGATGGTGATGATGACAACGATGAAGATGATGATGATGAAGATGACGATCACGATCACAATCACGATGAAGATGATGATGATGATGGTGACGACAATCATGACGATGATGATGATGGTGATGATGATGATGATGAAGATGATGATGATTATGATGATGACGATGACGACGATGATGATGAAGATGATGATGATGACGACAACGACGATGATGATAATGACGATGATGATAATGATAATGATGAAGAAGATGATGACAATGATGACGACGACGACGATGATGATGACGACAATGAAGATGATGGCATTGATGGTGATGATGATGATGATGATGATGATGATGATAATGATGAAGATGATGATGAAGACGATGATGATCAACATGATGATGACTATGAAGATGATGGTGATGAAGATGATGATGATGAAGATGATGGTGATGAAGATGATGATGATGTCGACGATGATGAAGATGTTGATCTTGATGATGATGATGATGATATTGATGATGATGGTGATGATGATAACGATGATGATGATGATGATGAACATGATGATGATGAAGATGGTGATGTTGATGATGATGATGATGATGGTGGTGATGATCACGATGATGATGATGATGATGATGATGATGAATATGGTGATGTTAATGATGATGACGACGATGATGATGATGATAATCATGATAATGATGAAGATGATGATGATGATGATGATGATGATGATGATGATGATCATGATCATGACGACGACGATAATGAAGATGATGACATTGATGGTGATGATGACAACGATGATGATGATGACATTGATGAGGATGATAATGATGAAGATGATGATGAATACGATGATGATCAACATGATGATGATGATGAAGATGATGATGATGAAGATGAAGATGATGATGGTGTCGATGATGCTGAAAATGTTGATCTTGATGATGATGATGATGATGATGATGAAGAAGATGGTGATGTTGATGACGATGATGATGGTGGTGATGATGATGATGACAATGAAGATGATGATGATTGTTGAAATATTGTAACTTCGAAGAATATTCTATATGTATCTTTTTGTGGTCCTCGATGGTCCTATCGGGAGAACCACTTGTATTACATTGTACCTCGATCCTCCTAATCGAAAGAACTAATAAGAGTCATGAGGTAGTCCCCTCTAATTGTAAAGGTGGGTCATCAGCACCCCAGTGTGGTTACTTGAGCCTACATGTGTAACTCGAGCCTACATGATTTAACTCGAGCCTACATGTCAAATGAGTTAACTTAAGTGAACGAATGAATATAAATAGAGGTGTAGTGCTCCTCATTTGAGACACACACACTCTCACTTATGTAGCGCACTAGTGGAGAAGAGAAGTAGCTGGAGAAGGAGGAGGATCAGGCTTTGATCTCCTTGTTGGTTTTATCTTTTATCTTTTTTGGGGGCATCTATATTGAGGAATCTTTTGCTGGGCTTTTCCCTTTAGGGTTTTCCCAGGATAAATATTTTTGTTCCTTTTTTTATGGTTGTGCTTGTCTATCTTTTAGTGATCCTGTTTATATGCTTTTGTCATGAAAATGAAATGAAATACTGATGTCTTAGCTAAGCATATGAAAATTTAACATGGTATCAGAGCTAACCTGAGAAGAAGACATTGTGCAGCTACAAAAGCTAGGGATTCTTACTTTTTGCGTCTCTCTCCACAATCCATCAGAAAAAGTATGCTTGGCTGACTCTCCATTGAAGGGTGCATCTTTCTGTGGAAGCGGAATCCAATTCCGAGCATTTTCAGTTTTCAATGCAGAAATTAGGGCTTTCCACAGAAGAGGAATTTTTGAGTGAGACTAGCATAGGATTGTTCTCCTCATCAAAATCGAAGTTTAGAGACCTGGATCAAGAAATTTGGTTGGGTGAAAATTCAGGAAAGTCAAACCCTAGTTTGACCCCGAGCTTGAAAAACCCTAAATACTAAAACTGATAAGTTTTGGTATAGTCGCTATATTCGGAGGTTGGAGAAGTATCAGAAGCTGAAAATTGCAGAGGTCGAAGATAAAATCCTGATGAAAATTGTATCCAACAATCAACCTTATACTATCTATATTCGAGGAGATATGATCCCTCCAAGTTAGGGTTCCATCCTCTTCCAGAATTCATCCCTAAACAGGACACTTGGGGAGAATTGCAAGATATTGGGCTACAGAGGTCCAAATGGAATTCCTAAAGATTTTCCAGAAAGGACAAGGACTTTACTTTCGGTGGTCCAAATATGAGACTCAGAAAATCAATCAGTGACACGTGGCATGCCGTACAACGTAGCTGTTCTAAACAGTCCTCTAACAGGTCACCTTGGGAAAAGATACATAAATCCAAAATGGTGAAACCAATTCTGATGAAAACTATGGTGTTGGATCAGGGACATGTGAGGTTACCTCAGTGAGAAATTACAGACATGGAAGAGAAGAAATTGTGGATATATCATAGAAACAGTAACAGGAATTTCTGCAGAAGAAATTGGAAAATTAGGGCTTCCTGTTTCGGGAGCTTCCCTCCACTGTTTTCAGAAAAGGAGTACATTGGACAACTCCATATGACGAGATCTATATGTCCATCCAATCATATTTGAAATATTCCAAGTTTTTAAAATTAGGGTTTCTGTGACAAACCCTAGATCAGCTAGCTCTGGAACCAGGACGGACACCTCAAATCGGTAAGATCTAATCCTTTGCTATTTTCATTTGAGGTTCTCATTTCAATATGATCTATCACGTCAGCTTGATGATAAGCTTGGTGAAGTTGACAACTTCCAAGCCTAGAAGTATATGATCTCTCTGAATAAAATGGATTAAACACCTACATGAGTATAGAGGTTCCAGTTCCAAAGGGAGATGAGGCTAGAATAATTTCACAAGAAGAACATGGTCAAGGCCCAAAAGATAATTGTTGATTCGGTCACGAATCAACTTGTACTACAAGTGTCTTCCCTAAATACACCGATGAGGTTTTATTCCTTGACCAAGCTATTTGAAGGGAAGAACATACATCAGAAGATGACCTTAAGAAACCAGTTGAAGAATGTGAAGATTTAGAATGCAGAGACCATGCAGTCATACTTTACAAGGGTCTCTCAAATCAAAGAACAACTTAAAGCGGTAAAAGAAGAAGTGAAGAATGTAGTAGCGGGATTTCCACCTTAAATGACCTCCCAAGATCATAGGATTCATTCATTCGGAGAATGTGTTCCAGAAGGAATTAATTAATTTTAACAGACTCCGAGAAAAAAAAAAGAATCTCGACTCATAAGAAGAGAAGAAGAAGATGGGAGTGTTGGTAATAACTCCCAATTCCATTCTATTCATGGCTGAAACATTTATTTATACATTACAATGTGGCGATTGAGAACCAGCCTTTTCACCTTCCTATCTATTCATATTCCTATTTATTATTTATTTACAATAATCCCGACGGATTATTCTAACAATCCCCCTCTAA